>OZ029913.1:3996273-4511273 GCA_964023275.1 Norana najaformis | reverse complement strand
CAGGATCATCAACTGCGGACCCTGGAACCAGCTGGAACACCTTGCCAGACGGCTCACGGACAACTATGAGGAGGTCCGGGTCATTTCTGGACCACTCATACTTCCAAATAACCTCATTAACGGACGGGTCTTCGTTAATTACGAGGTAGTGGAAATACTTCTCTGACTACAAGTTGCACTGGCTCTTAACTTTCGGATTTGTACATTGCATTACTTAAATTAACTTACGAAGACCGATTCGCTCCTGATTGTGATTAAGGAGTAAACAACTGAGGCTATGCAATCAGCGGTTGAAGCAGTAAATGAAGGGGTCTACTCCCTTGGCCTTTACCGGCGGTGGACAGGGTCAACAAGAACCCCGAAAACAGTTGGCTACCTGTGATTAAGGGGTGAACAACTGAGTTAGGGATGCTTACTGAGGCTATGCAATCAGTGGTGAAAGCAGTAACTGAATTACCTCCCTATAGGGCGTTACCTGCTGTGGACAAGCTCAATAGGAACCCAGAAAACGGTTGGCTAACGCGAGCGGAAACCTCGCCTTGGGTTACCCAAGCCAGTCAGAAGCCTGGATAAAGAGGAGGTTCCGAAGAATGGATGAAGATATGTCGCCTATAAAGAAACAACAGCAATCCACGGCATATAAGACAAGCACAAAAACGCAACACGGGTCGGACATCGTCCTAATGATGATGAAAATGATAATGTGATAATAATGATGATGATTATGATTATGATGATGACATTACATTACTAGTAGATAGTTTCACAGTTCACAGATAAAAAATGAAGTAGGCCAATACAACATCGTAATCGTAAGCTCGAGATTTCTATGGCGCCCAACGAAAGCTAAGCCGCATGAACCAGCTTATCCACAGGCACTCAGTCAAAACAAAATCGACGGACAAGCAGCGCTCGGTTCCAGGCCAAGATCCAAGAGTCAGGCAGGCAGACAGTCAGACGGCTACGGTGGGTGATGTTTGGAATTGGATCTGCAGGATAGGGAAGGGCAAAAGAGGAAACTGGATAGGATCTGCACACTTTGTCTGCTGTCAGTTGCACTGACGCACTTTCTGTCTCAAGTGCTACACAAAGTGCTTTGTGTCTATGATCTTCAGCTGATCGGAGAGTCTCGAATAGTTGTTCCGACGCACCTCTTCAAAATTGTCTTAGCCGAAGGCATTCTACATCATTCGAGCCTTTCCTCTGATGGAGGAAGCCCGTTGCTGCTGGTTTTCATCGTTCCGAATTCACCCCAAGATCTCGTGGCTACTGCCGCAAACGGTTTGGACAGATATCTGCACCTGGAAAGGTACCTTACCACCCTTGAATGTGTCGAGGAGAAGTCTGGGTTTGAATTCTTTCCGCAGCTGGACAGGAACGAAGTTCTTCAAACTAATTACCTTGAAAACATTTTGAGAAAGGTTCTCATTTAGCTGTCGGTGAAAATAAAAACGAGACTTATTACTGTTCAGAAATGAAAAATTTCCAAGATTCGGAAAGCTTATGAAGGACAAATAGCGTCAATCACATTAAAGAGACAGATATTTCCATGACAACGTAGGCCTACGAAGGGTCACTGGGAAGAGCTTAAGAGGCGCTACAGTATGCATGTGTGTAGGCATATAAGTATGTATGTACTTATGTATTTATGTATATATGTATGCATGTTTTTATGTATGTATGTATGTATGTATATAGGTATGTATGTATGAATGTATGTATTTATATATATATACGTATGTGTGTATGTATGTATGTATGTGTGTGTGTATGTATGTTTGTATGTATGTATGTATGTACGTATGTATGTATGTATGCAGACATTTAATACAGCGCCTTGTAAGTACCCATCTTGTGCGCTGCGCTTCCTAATCTAAATGTTTTTACAGTTTATTAAGAAGAACAAATTCATCTATAAAACAGAAAACGTTGCTCAGAAAAATGGATCAGTCACCACTGGCTTTTAAAAGTGTCCTGTTTCTATTGCAATTAGGTCCTGCACAACATGCCAATATTTTTTAACCGACGTAGATTACTCTTCATAAGAAACGCTCTCCTGCCAGGAAATCGTAACCCAAGTTAAAGGCTGCTGCCTCATGATTCTTATCAGTCAGTCGATTTCAACATTGCAGTTAACGTCACTAATTAATTAATAATTCAATGTTACCGGCCATAGCGCATTAGTCGTATGAAACGGAAAACCCTGGGTTGTCAGGAAAGAAAAAAAATGCTTTATTAATCACTTTCCAGACCAGTTCACTGACAGAAGATACTCTGACATGAACGTATAAAATTTTACAATATTAATACACATACAAATAGTGTCTTCAAACTGCCAGAATTATGGTCTTATGCCTTAAAGACACGCTTTTTTCATCTGACGTCTGGCAATACAGAGAACGCGTTTGATAGAATAATAAGAAACGTTATTGGGAAATACAGGGTCTATAAGTCATGTTTTAAGTGCAACATCTCTTTCGCCTCACGGACAGATAATAACCCAACCCAACATAAAGACAGCGCTATAAAAGTTGTAAAAAGAGGTAAAAGCCGACGTCAACAGTTCAGTCACCCTTAATTTGTCATTAAACATTACATTGGCCCGAATTGGGTCTACCTAACACTACTTATACTACTCTCACTACTTCCAACACTGCCACTCCTGCTACTAATACGATACCATAACCACCACTACCATTACCACTACCACTATAACTACTATGAATACTATAACAACTACTACCACTACTACCATTACTACTACTACTGCTACTACCATTACTCCCACTACTACTACTACTACCACTACTACCATTACTACCACTACTACCACTACTACTACCACTACTACCACTACCATTATTACTACTAATATTACTACTATTACTATTACTAATATTACTACTATTACTATTACTACTGCTACTACTACTACTGCTACTACTATCATTACAACTACTACTACTAATATTACTATTACCCACGTTCCGAACATCCTTATCGACATAACAGCCATTAATTAAGAATAAAGAAGGCACCAGATTCAAGTTATTGAAGTCATCACGCAAAAATAATGGTTGATGACATCGTTGAAAATATTGCTTTTAGGCGGCCATCCTAACAGAGGTCTAGCAGAGACAGTCACGTGCCAAGTAGAGGTCTAGCAGAGACAGTCACGTGCCAAGTAGAGGTCTAGCAGAGACAGTCACGTGCCAAGTAGAGGTCTAGCAGAGACAGTCACGTGCCAAGTAGAGGTCTAGCAGAGACAGTCACGTGCCAAGTAGAGGTCTAGCAGAGACAGTCACGTGCCAAGTAGAGGTCTAGCAGAGACAGTCACGTGCCAAGTAGAGGTCTAGCAGAGACAATCACGTGCCAAGTAGAGGTCTAGCAGAGACAGTCACGTGCCAAGTAGAGGTCTAGCAGAGACAGTCACGTGCCAAGTAGAGCCATGGCAGGAAACGACGAACAGCGCAAAACTAGGGAATTTTTCTACACATTATGGACACTGAAATGAGTTTGTATTAAATCAAGGGTAGTATGCACATAACATTTTGTGAGGTTCTTGACGGATACGTACGTACTTACATGCACATACATACATATTTACATGCATGCATACATACGTACGTACATACATACATGCATGCATGCATACATACATACATACATACACACATACATGCATACATACATACATACATACATACAGGCATACATACATACATATATACATACACACATAACCTTTGTGAGTTACTTAAAAGGCGCTTTACAAATTTAGTGATACATACATACATACATACACATACATACATACATACATACATACAAACATATACACACATACATACATACATATATACATACATACATACATCATACATGCATACATACCACGCACACCTTCACACACAGCTGGACAATATGAGGCAAGTGAGCGCGGAACACTGGTAGTCAACGGACTGCCCGCTAGGAAAAGCATACATACATGCATACATGCATACATGCATACATACATATATACATACATATATGCATACATGCATGGCCTATCTCATGCAGATAGATGAGGCTGGCCTACAAAATGATACAACCCGGTGCTGGAAAGACGCCGCGTTCGCCACTTCTCACATCATCATGTAACCTCCTCGTTTGCGAGAACTGATTAGTAATCAGACTAAGAGTTGCTGAACTATTTAAAGAACTGCGAGATATGAATTTCATGCAGTTCCTGTTTGGTGCGTTGAGAGGAGCGACGGGAAGTTTTCGTTGAAGAAAAGTATTTCGGCTTCAGCAGCTGGAGATCTCTGATTCTGTCGTCAGGATGTGTGGAATGAGATGCTGTCGCTGCTGCTGCTGTTGGCGCAAGATGATTGCGACTTGTTTCTGGTTGATGTTAGTGATGAGTATGACAGAATCTTCGCAAAGTGTTCAGCCGAACAACGACTTCGGTTTAAGAGTCTTTTCTACATCGTCCAACGGTAACATATGACTCACATTTACGTTTTAGACATCATCACCATCATCATCATTATCATGATCATCATCATGATCATGACCATGATCATCGTCGTCGTCATTATCATCATCATCATCATCATCATGACCATGATCGTCATCATCATCATTGTTATCGTCATCTTCATCGTCACCACCATCATCACTGTTAACATCAATATCATCAACAACAACAATGACATCATCCTCATCACCACCAACATCATCATCGACAATAGGCCCTATATCATTAACATTTCAATAGACAGTCGAATCAACAAACAATAAATTTCACTTATACTGTACACGAAGTTGATGAATGAACGGAGAAACTTCTTTGTCCGATGTTCAGACGTGCACAGGAAGGACTTAATACTAAACACACGAACTGACTAATGAAGCCGTCTACCTACGAGGCATCGAGAAAGAATTTCTGTTGTTCGCAATCTGTTTTCTGATCCAGTTCTTACGCAAGCACGATTGACCACAGGGGTTAGCGTGACAGACTGTCAGTTGAGAGGTCTAGGGTTAAAATCCCCGCCAGGGCATATATTTGTTACATGATTTCGGTTCCACTTGCCTCCCATCCGTAGCCAACTCAGCTATAATGGGTACACAGGCCGCACACTTTCAGTGAGAAGATCAGGCGAGAGGACTGGCCACCCGCCCTCGTATGCCGAGGCTAAGACAATAAAGTCACTAGCACTTCATACCGATGGCTGCCTCTCACTATGTATGCATACATGTATGTATTTATGTATGTATGCATGTATGTATGTATGTAAGTATGCATGTATGTGTGTATGTATGCATACATGTATATATGTATGTACATATGTATATATAATACCTACATATTTAAATAACACCTTAAAGTACTTCTCAAAGACACATATTAATTTCCTGAAGGCAAATGAACGAAATAAAAAGGTAGCTTTGAACATTGAGTGAAGTCTCGATTTGATGAAGGTAGCAAAGGTAAAAAGACCGCATGCTTACTGACGCACCTCACTGGACAATGGTCAGTGGCGTTTTCTTCTAGCTCGAAGCATACATTGAAATCCTGCGCATTTAAGGCAACGTTTTCCGACATGGCTGGCCAATGGCTCTATTAGGCTACTTGCGAGACTTCGAAACCTCGCAAGATCAATTAAAATCGTCCAGCGTTGATTGTGAGTCGGTGAATCCTGTGAACATAAAAGGGTGCGTGTATGTAGGCCTATGTATGTATGATTGTATGTATGCATACATGTATGTATGTACGTGTCGTACCTTTCTTCATTATGGGCGTGGTCGGTCGATGTGACGCCGCGTATTTGAGGGAGTTCCTTTATGGATATCGAGTAGTGAATGTTGTCACAAGAACAAAAAAACATGACTCTCTCCTGCAGCTGATTAAACACAACCCACCCTAACAGTTACTTTCTCCCCCCTCTCTCTTTGATCTTCTGGCAACCGGACTTGGTTATTGACATGACATCTTTTGGACAAATCCACTGACTTGACGCAGCGATCGTGAATAAGCTGGTGCCTTGCGCTTAGATTTTAAGTAGCGCTTTAGCAAATTCGAGTTAACGATTATGATTAAGATTGATTAAATTGAACGCAGCGATAACCAGGTATTAAGTCCCACTCTTTCCCCGATCACGATTAAAGAACAGGCAGAGAGACAGACAGACAGACAGACAGACAGACAGACAGACAGACAGACAGACAGACAGACAGACAGACAGACAGACAGACAGATAGACAGACAGACAGACAGATGTACAGATATAGACAGATTCAGGTACAGAGTGTCAACAAGACAGCCATGCTGCAGATATACCGATAGAGTCACAGAAGTTTATGCAGGTCAAGGCAATGTTACACGTTAGAAAATTCTGATACTTTTTTCCCGTGCAGACGCAGAGAACCGCAGAGGGTGACAAAGAAGGTCTTAGAATTATGTGTGACAGATTATTCACAATTTAGGCAATAGGGATTGGACAGGAGTTTGGGCAACGTGCCGCCCTGGTTTTAAGTTCTGCTGCTTAAATAAGATTTTAAGCACAATTTTACTTTAACATAAATTTCTAGATTTTTAGTCTGTAGTTTAGCATTTAAGGAAGTACCTTGTTTTTCATTGTGACCTGTTGATACTTGCAATTCATCAAATAATTTGGCCAGCCTCTTGTTCTCCTCCATTATCGCCCATTTGTTCAGAGCACAAGGGTTTTTATTCTGCAGTTCCGTTATATACAGTGCTGTGTGTTCAACTTATATATCGAGTTGCATATCGTTTAGAAATCGAAATTGTCTAAATTTTAGTAATATTTTTATTCCTGTATTTCATCGACGTATATATGTTTAATGTTCAGTTAACAGCGTCGATATTTTCGATGGCTCTGATAGCAAAGAGTCCAGCTATGAAAGAAATTGGAAATCCAGTGCTTTTCCTCACAACTCAGCCGATAGAAGAAATGCATTTGCTGGCACATCCGAACTGTTTAAGGCTATTACTCCGAGTGAAGCAGAGAACGTCGACACATCCCAAGCAAGTGAGAACGAACCTACCACTGACTACTTAGTTTTCCAGTTAACAAGAGACTACGGTGAAGTTTCAACCAGGCGTACAAGCAAGCTAGATATAACCGCAACGAAAGCCTACTTGATGTCTAGTGAAAACAAGGAAACAGTTAAACAAAATGTAACAGTATCGAAAGTTTACGCAATGTCCTATATAAACAACGAGACACTGGAGTCTGACATGGAAAGCCACACCTTCAAAATGTTCACCTTGAAGAACAACAGTCAAAAGTCTCTGATGTTTGAAGATGACAAAAGCCAGATGACCGATCACTTCTTGTCATCGAAAAGCAAGGGCTGTCGTGAATGTTCTACCAAGAAAATAGACCTTGAAGCAATTAGCCGGAAAAAGAACTGGCTTTCATCACCCACTGCAGACAACATCAAGGTCTTTTCTGAAAACATAACACAAACCCTGACAGAACGGCCAACTACTGTGTACGCATCACTCAATTACTCCTATCCACGGGTGTCAGCAAACTATAACATAACACCGAAGCCCACAACTAAATCAACCACGATCTCTAAACCAAGAGGTCCTCCACGCTTGCCTCCGTTCTTCCCTACTGCAATAGTCCCGAGCGAAAGCGGGATCTTTGTCATCACAATTGAAGCCACGAAATGGTCCGCGCTAGTCGTAAGTCCCTTCTCGCTGGTGACTAATTCTCTATCAATGTGCGTCTTCATTCGCATGTACACCCGCAAGCAGAACATTATCACTATCCTCATCATCTTATCTGCAATCGACACCTTATCTCTCGCAAAACGATTCGACTACTTCATCTACTACTTCAGTAGCTGGACGGTGACTCGCTACGACGAGGGCTGCAAGGGACTCTACTGGATGATCATGGTCAGCCAGGACTGGGCCAGCTGGTTGTCCGTTCTCTACACCCTCGAGCGCTTCATCTCCGTCCGCTGGCCGATGAAGGTGAAGGTCATCTGTTCCAGGAAGCGAATCCTTATTGCCATGGTAATGAGTCTGATGGTTAGTTGTGTGATGGAGGTCTACCAGATCCTGTTGCGAGACGGGACGACGTTCTCGTGCAAGATCGTCAACGGAAAAGAGGCGCTCTACTCGACAATCTACCTTGCGATCCACTCCTTCGTCGGGATTCTCCTGCCGTACGCGATCATAGCTCTCGTTAATTCGCTGATCATCTTCCAGCTGATCAAGCAGCGCTCCGAGCACCTGGAGATTGCTTCCGGGGGTAATTCTGCAAAGGAGAGACAGCAACAGAGATCGCTAACCATCACCCTCGTGTCAGCGTCCACGTACTCTGTGGTCATCAACATCCCGATGTTCATTTCGATCATCGGCGATAGCATCTTTGGGTTTCCGTCGGCGAACATGCAGTCCAGCTGGAGGTCGGCGTTCAACACGTGGGCCAATGACATCATCAGCGCCTGGAACCACTGTGGCTTGTTCTTCTTCTGTATTCTTGCCGGAAAGACTTTTCGACAGGAATTCCTGCGTATGGTCACGTGCGCCAAACGAGACCAATCAAGTAAGACTTCCATCTACATCGCACACAGCGGTCGCCTTACAAAGCCAAGATGACCACTTGGTTTTGTAAGGTGGTCGTTTGGTTTTCGTTTGGTGGCCGACGCTTTGTGTTGTAATGTGGCCTCGTGGTTTTGTAAGGTGATCTTTGAATGTGTAGGAAAGTTTTTGTCAGGCTTTTCGAAGGCTTTCTATCGCTTGGTTTGTGAGGTGGCCGTGGTGGTTATGTTGACACGAAACTTGAAGTCGTCGTGAAGTCATGAATGCAATACGTGTGCAATCTGTTCTTATAAGTCGGTCTTATGTTACTGCTTTGTGGGTAAGCATGGAAATATATAAGCCTTGAGTTTAGACCTAAATGACATAAAAGAATTGACAGAACAAACGGAACTGGGCAGTGAGTTCCAAAGCTCTGAACTAGCTACCGAGAATGCCAAGAGCCCAATAGTGTTCGGATACGGCGCACAGCAAGAGTCGCAGTATCTATTGATCGAGTGCGATGTCTACTAGTGTTGGGGTGAGCATGTAACATACTGTAGGTAGTTAATTGAAATGTAGTATTTTGTGAACTGTAAGACGGTGTGAACTCTGCATTCTGAAATGTGCATGCTGTGTATACCGACTTTTCGGGTTTGTGTAGGCTATTCTTTCTCCGTTTTCTTTATTTCTCGGTTTCCCGAATATCAACTTTGGTGTCATTTTCGTTTTTTCTGAATATCGCGATATTGGTTTGGTATCCTTTAGCCTTTTGCACCACTGATGTTTGTTCCTGAAAATCTGTGAATCTCATGTAGGCGTTCACTGGATCATACCAACCCTACACTCAGGTAACAATTGTTTGCAGAAGTGGGGATGAAGTACTAGATCATCTTGTCGATCAGAACATAACCTGATGGAAATAGGTCATATTAACCTGATGTAAATAGGTCATATTAACCTGATGTAAATATGTCATATTAGCCTGATGTAAATAGGTCAAATTAACCCGATGTAAATAGGTCAAATTAACCCGATGTAAATAGGTCATATTAACCTGATGAAAATCACTTCAATGATGCAAATAGGTCCAGCTAACCAATTTTCGCATTATTCAAATATTTAGATACCAGCTTTAGATCAACGAAGCGTGTAACTGCGGTGCCACCGGTGAACCGTGCCACGAAACAAGTAGCAGCAGAGGATAGAACTTCGCAAGAGACCAGTAACAGAATCTCCAACAAAGCCTTCGTAATCCCTGACCAGGTCTCAAGCACTTCGGGTAAGAAACAAATTTTAATTTTATTGATTAAAATTATTTAAACCGCAATAAAGTAATGCATATTATTGGTGAAAAATGAAAATTTGTCAGTTGCTATAGTTAATCGTTTAAGTTTGCTATAACCTAAACTTAGTTCATTACTCGACAGGAATTGATCTCGAATTGATCTCGATCTTTTTATACTTGGACTCTTGATGTTTATCAGAACAGTTGTGGGGTCTCGTGCGTTTTCTGTGGCTGGACAGAAGCTTTGCAATATGCTGCTCAGTTCTCTCCGCTTTGTCAAAAGCGCTCACGCTTTTGTGAGGCACTATATTAAGTGTATACATGTAGAATTATATAGTACTTAAGTATATACATATAGTTTACCTATGTACAAGAACTTAAATACATGTAACCATGCACCTAGTACTTAAGAACCTCCAAACGCGCAGTGAACATAACATAGCACTGGAGTATATAGGTATACTGGTTAAAGCGTGCGTCCAGGCTCCTCTGAGCGTGAGGATGCCAGTTCGCGTCCCGGTCGTGGCTTTTTTCAGAGGATTGAATCTTGGGCTAGCAGTCATGAGTACACGGGGACCTTAAATGGCGTGGCGCCCATTCAAGTGGTGAAGGAGCTCGTCCGAGTAATGCATTGAAAAATGAGCAGGGTCGAGGCCATACAGTCGCTACATAAAACCATGTGCATTTACATCTATCGGTGACGTGAAAGGCAGACTCATACAATGTATAGCTGTACACGATATCTTAGCCACTGAAAGCCAAATGCTTTTGTTTTAGAAGGCGTTTTCAAAGTCGTCTCAGAGGAGAAATGCTCTTCGGCTGAGTCTGTCTCAACTGCAGACGTCTCGAACAATTCGGTGGTTAACCTCGTGGTCGCCACTGTCTCCATTTAAGGTCAGCCCACATACCTCTTTGAGTTGTCTGACCCAGATACAAAGGTCAAGTTAAAGCAAAAGGGGAAACGCAAATTGCGTCCATGGTATAGAACAATGACAGGCAGTGGGTCCACGATATCACCATCGCCCAGCAGTCCCTCATTAGTGGTAGGTCTAGCAGCGTTCGGATATCCCACAAATTGCTGAGTCTGATTAGAACAGACATTGGTCGCCTACCGGACGGTAGGTCGATGGGTCACACGTTATTGAGGGTCGAGGTTACACAAAAGACCCTAGTCGTAATCGTAATCGTTCGGGTTCAGGTCAAGAGTCAAAGGTCAGACGGAGAGAGCGTGGCAGCTACGGGAGGCGGTGTTTGAGACTGGAGCGGAGAGAGAGAAGAGGAAGACGGGGTATAAGGATGGGATCTGTGAAAGAGTAACGTCGCTCCTCCTCCGCCGAGACCTTTAAACGGCTGAAGACGGTGTACATAAGTTCGCAGTATTGAGGCTCGTCTCTTCACCAGGAAGTCCATCCCGTTTCATGCAGTCACGTACGTCAAGATGATCGCGTGCAATATTTGTTGGTCTGGGTGTGAGCAATGCGCAACGATAGGTCACCGGAATTAAATGTGAACTGCAAGACTTGCTTAACTGAAGATGAGTGTAACTAAAGAAGTACCGACTCGCCATGGAATCAGGCTTGCACAACGGTTCTGCTTAGCATCGACTGATGCCTTGAGCAGTATTACAGTGGCGCTGTAGAAATTCTTAGATAATAATTAGATTACGGAATAATGACAATTACATTATTGAATAATAATAATTACATTACGGAAGTTGTGCGCTGATTTTTTCAGGTTTTGTTAGTTCCCTGAGCAAAACATCCTACCACTTCAGTTAATTCTGCCAATGTGTCTTAATTGTAGGTATGCCAGTCACGTCAGAAGTGCGTTACAGCAGTCAGTGCGCCTGAAAACTAGTTAACAGTATAGGTTTTCTTCAGAAGAAGTTCTCGGTGGAATGCTCCTCGGACAAAATGGCTTTCTTCTCTCAATATTGGACCTCGAGGGCTTTGACCTTTGACCTTCAGCGCATCAAAGGCATGTGCTGTTACCGAGCCGTGTACCTTTTCAATTTGCGGCGTATCGAGTTACATTATCTGGCGCTTTACAAATCTGCGTATAACAATAACAATAATCATCATGCCATGAGAATGTGTGGACATGTATTACACGTATAGTACTCGGCATTCAGGGTCGTAATCGTAAACTCGACATTTCTAAAGCACTGCTTGAAAGCTAAGCGTAGGACACCAGCTTATTCACGAGCGCTGCGTCAAGTCAGTGGGGTTGTTCTAATGAATCGCACTTGTGAATTATAATGCAAAAAAGTAGAAATAAATATTAATAATACAATAATTGACAAGAATTTGAATGATCTGTTGCTTGTTACCGAATCATAAATAGAAAATCTTCGATCGACTAAAAACATTTCCCTCTTATGGTAATCGTAATCCCGAGATTTCTACAGCGCCCAACGAAAGCCAAATCACTGGGACCTCCTTTTGCACAGGCGCTCAGTCAAAACAAAATCGATAGGCAAAAGTGTTCGGTTCCAGGCCAAGATTCAAGAGTCAGGCAGAGATAGCGTGGCAGCTACGGAGGGTAATGTTGGGGATTATTTTAAAATAGACGAAAAACAGTATGTAAAGATGAAGTCCTTGCCATGTGGGGCCCGGACCAAATACCCCCTGATAGGGCCTGACGCTATGTAATGAGCATAACGGTTTATTATAGGATTCAACAACTATTTGTGCAGTTACAAGTAAGCATTAATGTCTCTCCAAGCAGCCTCTTAGTATCGCTATTCTGTGTCATAACCTACATTAGAGTGGAGTGTTGGTGTTCATCGTGCCTAACTGAGCCATACGCTTGCGATGCCGTAGGCGTGGCCTAAGCTAACCAATGCGGCTCATGAGCCTAAGGCCATACCCAAAGATTTTAAGAAGGAACAAAATGGGTCACTGTCTCAAAATCTGCATAACGAGGTCGTGCAAAGGCTTCTGGTCTGTCTGTAGGAAACAACGAATTATTTCACGTTGACAGTGTTATTAAATCGCTCCGACAAAAGCCTCTGTTTTCCCGCACGAGTGGGCGGAGCTTTATTTAATCCTATCAGCTTCCTTTTATATCCTATGACCTGGTAACGTACGGCGCAAGCCAAATTTTTTAGAGTGGCATTCTTAAAATCTTTGGCCATGCCCTTTCCATCATAATCGTAATAGAAACAATTATAATTTTGCGTGAAGATGCTGGTTCGCATGCCAATCGTGGCTTATTTCAAAGACTTGAATCTCGGGCTAGCAGTAGCAAGGTCCATAAACGATGACTTTAAATGGTGTGGCACCCATTCAAACGGGCAGCGGTGACAAATTCACCTGATAAATCTGATAAATTCACTGAAAAATGACCACGTGCCATTACGCTATGCAGGGCACTTCTGAAATTCAAATAGACCCGGACCACTGCAAATACGAGGCCCCAGTCTCGAAGCATAATCATCGTCACATCATAAGCCTAATAAATCGCAGTTGTGAATTATAATACAAAAAAGTAGAAATAAATATTTATTATAAAATAATTGACAAGAATTTGAAAGACTCGGGTCGCTACACTATACGAGTAGAGCTGACTGCGTGCTCTACGAAAATTTATAGCTCATTGCTTGTTTAGACAGGAAAAAACGAAGTTCGCATGAAACCGTTTATCTATTTACATTTGATTAAATGTGTAATTTGTAAATTAGACTACAGTAGCATATTTTCAGACGCAGAAACCAGCTAGGTATAATACGGGATGAATAATATTGTTTTAAAACGTCGCTTTCTGTATAAACCACTTGTAAAAAGAGTAACACTTCCATTTACTATACTTCAATGTAGGTATACATATTAACCACTGTTGACTTTGGGTGCTAACTATTAGCAGCAGTGGAGAAAAACCGCAGAGCGAGGGAGAAACGCATGTGGAAAATACATCTTCAACATGAGGAGATAGCCTGATCCTGCGGGGGAAGTTTTTCTGTAGTCCCACAAATCGCACTTGGCTCGGGGTATCGTGTGAAACAAGAAAGTTATTTCTGCGCCACATTTTACTGTTTTGGGTAATACTCGAAAAAAGTGCCGCATGCGGTCGCCTTAAATAAACAAGCCACCAAACGTTGTGAGAAATTAGACCGCTGCATGCGACCGGAAGGACTTCCACTAAATAAGTATGTGAATAATTCGAAAGTGGTTCCCACAACGACATGCGCAGCGCCGTGAAAAATTCTCGAGTGTCGAATTATGCAAGCTTTCCTGATTCCATAATTTACTGATACCAATAGCAGTAGTTTAAAAATGCTTTGTGTTACTGTATGATTTCTTCATTTCTTGACACCAACAAAAGAATGTTAGAAAATTTGTGTTAGTCTGTTACTTACCAATTACTCCCTTGCTTATTTATTGTGAGTCTTTCCAGTATTGTGCAACGCTCTAACTTCTCTCGCGATCTGGGGTGGCCATATTGTTTATAAGTAGGGAAACCATAAGTGCCCATTTCTCAATGATCACCAAAATTTCTTGCCTCTGTAAGCACTTTTAAGATTGGTTTAATCTCATTGGATAATGTATACATATGTATGCATATGTATATAAGTATATACATGTGTATAAGTCTATATAAATATTCAAGGGAGTCTGTGTTTATTTGAACATTTGTATAGTGATTTTTGAGGATCTTTGAATAGCGCTGTGAACATGACTGTCTAGGAAAAGGAAATAGGTGTTCTTTATGCTTCTCGATGCTTCTCGATCTTCTGGATGTTGACCTGACTGGTTTGGTTTTGATTTGCCATCATTTGATACCTTGTGCACTAGACACTGTTAATACAGAAGTTACTAAGTGACAATAATAATGCTGTTTTTGTTAATTATTCTGTAATTTTTATTTTATTTTACTTCTAAATTATTTTATTTAGTGATAATTTAGTGATATGATATGTCTAATATTTGGTGAAATCTTTGTTGCCGCCGCCATTGTTCTGTAATATGTGGCCCTAATTTAGCGGGACCTAGGTCCATTTTGGGTCTGCCAGTTGTAACACAATAATCTGTATGCTTCGTTGCATAGCATGTATTTGTAAAAATCTTTGTTCTTTTGAAATCAATAGAATTTCAATCAATTTATCTTTAAATCTGCTTTATAGGAGGTCTGGCTAAGGAAGCGTTATGCCTGGCACAACAAAGGACTTGTACATAGCGAAGAGCATCCATGACCTCAATAAGTTGGCGTCTGACATTCCCAAAGTCAAGAATGCACGCATGTTAGTCGGATTTTTGTTCAAATTAAGCTGCAACGGGCAGCACATTAATTATTTTATTTCATATCTTATTAATTCGTTAATTATTTTATTTCTTATCTTATTAATTCGTTAATTATTTTATTTCATATCTTATTGATTCGTTAATTATTTTATTTCATATCTTATTAATTTGTTAATTATTTTATTTCATATCTTATTAATTCGTTAATTATTTTTTATTTCATATCTTTTTAATTCGTTAATTATTTTATTTCATATCTTATTGATTCGTTAATTATTTTATTTCGTATCTTATTAATTCATTAATTATTTTATTTCATATCGTATTCATTCATTAATTATTTTATTTCATATCTCTCCCCAAAATATCTAGTAAGGGTTGCTTTGATGCCATCAGAATTTTGATTTTAGCTTTGTATCATATTGATTTGTTATTACTGCACATTTTTATTTCCCATATTTTTGCAAATAAATAATAATAATAATAAAAGTAGTAAAAGTATCTCATATCCCACAAGTGAGACATAGGGATGCACTCATCTCCTTTTCTAGGCCCTTGGTTCCAGGCCGTAGCACTCTCCGGTCGGCCTCCCTTGGACTTCTGACTGTCCCTCGTATGCGCACTGCTACAGCGCAGTCTAGAAGCTTTGCCTATGTTGGACCCAATAGCTGGAATCGCCTTTCCCGAGAGCTCCGGCTAGTATTCCTCAGTTTGTCTCTTCCTCAGTTTCGCAAGCGCCTGAAGTCTGTATTATTTGCCAGTGGTCTCACTGGTTCGGGTCGGGAGCGCTTCTGATGAGTCTATTCTTGAAGTGGCGCTTTATAAATGTCAGATTACAATTACAATTACAAATTGAGCCGGCAATGGATGAATCCCAAGGCTCTGGACGTGGGCCAGTGCATCACAGGACTTGCTGTTTAGTTACCAGCTGATGCTGGTACCAGATTATACTGCTTGGTTACAGAGGCATGCTGTGCACAAACAACTTGCCCAGAGTCGTTACACGGAGTCAGGCCCACAACTGCATGATCTTTGGCAAAATGCGTTACCAGTAGACCACCGTGCCGCACATAATAAGAACAGAATGATTTAACATACCATAAAGTGATCTTGCTGAGTGGTGTAACAACCTTGGGCAAGTTGTTTGTGCCTGTTGTGAAGCAGTAGAATTTGGTCCCTGCATGAACTGGAAAGTAAAGAAGTAATACATGTTGCTCCCAAATCAAACTTTTAAGGCGATTCCAGCGTACTTGAACTGTTTTCTTCTTTTAGTGACGTGTGAAAATTTTTCATGAGGTTACTGTAAACGGTTTTGCTGATTTTGTTAGGTTTGCAACAACTGCAGAGAAGGTCTACAAAGGAGCGGAGGAGGCGTTTATGCTGGGGGATGAGGAACGATCGTACGTTCTGTACATGAAGTACTTCAATGTTGTGAGCGCCATCAAAAAATCAGCCGATTATAAGAAGCAAGCTGTAAGTCTATCTGATTATGCTCCATTTTCTTCCTGAAATTAGTAGTTCTTGAGTCAAGGATGAGTTACAGGAGCAAACCAGAGCTTTGAGTTGGGCAGCTCAAGAAATTTGGCTCTTTTGCTCTTCTCTGGTAAAGCAAAACTAAGGCAGACCGAATAGGGTTCCCAGTTTGTAAAGGCTGTTGTGTTGCTGTTTGGATTGACCTTTCGAGCAACAGCATGAGCTGTTAATTTTACAGCATTACAGCATTACTAAGTACTCCTGTAATTTTACAGCATTACTAAGTACTCCTGTAATTTTACAGCATTACTAAGTACTCCTGTAATTTTACAGCATTACTAAGTACTTCTGTAATTTTACAGCATTACTAAGTACTCCTGTAGTTGTCAGTCATTCAATAAATGGATTTGTGGGATATTAGATACTTGGTTCAAGGGCCAAGAAAAGGAGACAATCGCCTCCCCTACGTCTCACTTGTGGAATATGAGATACTTTTGCTCCTTTTATTCTTATTATTATTTATTGGATTCTACTGAAAATCTAGTTGTGTTCACAGTTATCAACGAGTCTTGAAAACGGATGACTTATAACTTGGTCCTTTAGCCCTCAAGAAGCTCTGGTGTTGAAAAACTTAGAGCCACAATATTACCTGTATTGTTTTAATGCAGAGTAACAAAGCATTTAAGTAGCAAATCTTTTTCACAAGTCAGATTAACGACAAGACGTACAAACCCGTGATTTTCTGTCTTCTTCATCTAGAAATACTTTGACGACTTGATTGGTAAGAAGAACTGCATGAATGCCATTGCACGAGCGGAAGAACTGTCAGCTAGTCTCAAGACAAGGTGAACCTTTAACATTTCTTAAACATCTTAGGATTTTTAACAGTTTCTGTAAAATAATTATGTTATTTGCTATGCACCCGATTCACTTTCTTAACTGAAATCTTTGTGATAAAATTGGAACATGGCCAGGTGTAATTTTTTGAATAGAACTATAAATGAAGAATGATTTTTTAAAATGTAGATATGAAGAAGCCGAAGCACTGGAAGTTAGCAAAAAGTTGGACAAGCTGGACGCGAAGGAGGATTCAGAAAAGAAAAATGAGCCAGAAAAATCAGAAAGTGCACCTGAGGAGAAGAAAGTGGATGGAAATGGAGACTTCTCGAATGCCAGTTCAACCAATAAACAAGCTGATCTTGGTACTGGTTCTTGTTCCGCTTTTTTTAAAACATAGCAGTTAACAAAATTTAGAGCCTCTGCCTGCCTTCTCTGCATCAAATTTTAAGTCCTGAATCTTGTGAGCCCCAGTTTATTTATAATCTAATCTAATGACTTCTGTAGCACCGTTATCGTAATGCCCAAGGCATCAGTCAATGGTCGTTTCAAGTCAAGATCGCAGTCCAAAATCACGATCCATTGTAGAAACCAGGTCGAATTCCGTTAGGGCAGAGAAACCAGACACTAGGCTAGAAACCAGAAGCTAGGCTTTCATTTCCTGGATCTTGTTTTATTCCAAGTCCTCGATCTTTCACTCCCTCTGATTTCAAGTCCTAAGTCTTTTAATTCCTTTTATTTCAATCCCTGTATCCTTACAGTTGCTCTAATTTTAAGGTCCAGTTCCTTTCCTCATTGAGGTTGGGCATGTGTATGCTTTCTGTAGGGAGCAAACCTGGACTGGGTTCGAAGGAGGGAGGTGGGATCGATGTCCAGACCATATACCGTCTGCTGAGGGACCCTGAGGTCAGCCTCATTCTGATGGATGTTCGATCGGCTGAAGATTTTGAAAAGTCGCACATTAATTCAGAAAAAGCAATCAGCGTTCCAGAGGCAGCTGTTCCCCCTGGGTGAGCGTCGGATTTGTTTGACTTAAAGGGTCACAGAAGTGGAAAGAGTGTGATGTTGATTGGTAATCTTCATTGGCATCTATTGTTTGACTTGATTGACTGGCTGACTGACTCACTAACTGACTCACTGACTGACTGATTGGATTGGGTGATTGAGTAGGATGAAATAAATGAATAATTTCTTGGCAGGAACTGACTGACTTCCTTACTTACTTATTTACTTTCTTGTTTACTTGCTTACTTGATTACTTACTGGCTATATGACTCACTTGCTCACTCACTGATTTGCTGATTCACTGACAGATTGATTGAATTATTTCCTTGCAGGCAATTTCTTTGATTGATTGATTGACTGACTGAATGATTGTGCCTTTCCAGTTGTACGGTCTCGCAGATCGAAAGACAGCTGCCTGCGATGTCACTGAAGGTCTGGAGGACGAGAGGCCACGTGGATTACGTCGTTCTTTATGACTGGAGATGCAGTGCATCCACTCTGGCCTCACGCTCCACTCTCACCTACCTCAAGGATGCTCTCTTCAAGGTAGCTTTCATTTACATACAGTTTGCACTGTGGCGCGAGGCATACTTACACTTGCATACGTACATGCATACATACGTACATATATACATACCTACTTACATGTATAGGTCTATATACGTACGTACGCATGTACGTACGTACCTACGTACATACATGCTTACTTACCTACTGATATGCATACCTACTTACATGCATACATACTTACTTATATGCATACATACCTACTTACGTACATACGTACCTACTTATATACATACCTACTTACATACATACAAACAGTTACAAGGCATTGACTGTGTATTCAGATAACGCCAGTATAGAAGTTGTTCGGTACAGATTGTTTTTTTTACGTAGTGGGATCAAGAGACGGTTCTTCGCTCGGAGCCTCTGATCCTTGAAGGTGGATTTGAGGAGTGGCTCATGTGCTACCCCTCGCTCACGACCAACCCCAGCGTCAAATGTCCGCTTCCTCCAATCAACGGAGCCACGTCTGACCTCCCATCTCGTAAGCTGAAGCCTACTCTTCGATTTTCTAACTCGTCTGCTTTTAACTCGGCTCATTGCCGTACTGTGTTGAACTGAATTGTTTTATTTTATTTATTTTATTTGAAGAAGAAGAGCAATCCCTTCATCTGACCCTAGGAGGCAGCCATGGGTGTAAAGTGCTAGCGACTTCATTTTTTTGGCCTTGGCATATGAAAAGCAGGTGGCCAGCCCTCTCCTTCACTTCCTGTTCTCTCCACTGACAGTGTATGGTCAGTGTAGTCTTTTCTAGGGGGCACCAATGGAGCCTAAATCTCAAAATTTTTTAGCTTTTCAGGGATTTGAACCCCTAACTTGAGAATCGACAGTCCAGATTGCTAACCTATAGACCACTGTGCACTGTTTTGTTTATTTAATTAAAAATTAAAATTAAATTACATGATTAGAAATTACTCAGAAAAATTACTGATAATCTGGTGAAAATTTGACAGCTGTATTTAACATACTTCCTGAGTTATTTGCAATAAAAAATGCCCCAGATATCCATCCTTGCCTCCAATTCAGATTTACTTACTGTGCATGTAATAAGGTGATTTTAATAAATAACAATAGTAATAGTTATTATTATTATTTTGCATATATTACACATGCAAGATCAGTAAATCTGAATCTGAGGTGTGAAGCAATTGTGAGTTATTGCTTGAGTTCTCTACACAGTAACCATCTAAGGGCAGGCTTGAACCCATACTCTCTGCGTTACAAGCCAAGCACTCCATCCAGTTGGCTACTATGTCTTTTCTGTTTCTCGTTTATCTTCAGTCGACACAATCGATTATGACGTTGAGCTGGAATTTCTCCAATCACCGACTCCATCACCCATCGAATCCCCAATCAGTCCAACCGAAGAAGACAACAGTTCTAGCATTCCACCACCTTCCCGCCCACTCATGCCCCTCGTTGATCGGCGAACAAAACCAAAACCAACCAGCGGGTTGAACAACTTGGCTGACGTTGCAAGGATTGACGCACAGCCTTTAAGAATCATTAATAAAATCGACAACTCTGACACTGGACGAGGACCAACCATGAACGAAAAGTCAAATTCCTTACCTCCTTCAAAAGCAAAGGTTCCTGAGAAAAACACCAACATCACTAAATTTTCTGCTGCACCCAAAACTGTTGCACCCCAGCCAGTGATACCAACTGTTGACAGATCCAAGAAGCCTGCGATCGGTCCAGTGCAGCCAACAGTGAGGCAGATTTCGTCATCGGGTTCCGAGGACGAAGCTGATAGGTCGGTAGCTAAAGGTGAAAGGTCAGATGGACGGAGGGAGACGGGTGATGCAGGGAAAGGGGCGTTTCAGTCCTTGGAGGAAGTAGAGATGAAGAGGCTGTTGGCGATTCGTGAAGCCAAGGACCGCGAGGCAAAGAGTCTTGCTGATCTAATGCGCATGAAGAAAAAGATGGAGGAAGATATGAAGAAAGAGGAAAGAGAAGCTCAGAGGCAAGTTCTGATTGATTTTATTGATTGATTGATTGATTTTGTTGATCACCAAAATAACTAACAATTACAGTCTGTCACATACATTGGTGCCAATGGGCTGACCTAAAAAGAACAAAAAGTTCTGCTACGAAGGTCACCTGTTTACATCATGGATTACAAATAGGCGACAGCATTATACTGAGCAAATCAAGTTCTCAGTCGACTTCTGTGTTAAGCTGTGATAAGAAGCACTGGGTACCACATAGGCTGCATTATAACTATACGTACGGGGTATGTTTGTATGTTTGTGTATGTATATAAGTTATAGTTGTATACCTTATACCTCATATTGTTAATTACAGAACACCAATACCTTATCTGCTACCTGTTATTGTTAATTATAATATATCAAAATCATATCTTCTAACTGTTATTGTTAATTGTAATATAACAATTAACTTAGACAGTGAAAACTGCACATTTTTTACAACGACCTTTGATGCCATAAGATGTCATTAAACATTGAAAACTAAACTAAACCAATATCTTATCTACTACCTGTTGTGGTTAATTGTAATATACCAATATCTTATCTTTTACCTCTTCTAGTTGACTCTAATTAATATTCCAATTTGTTAACTTCTACTTGTAACTGTTGGAAGTTTTTCTGATGTGTTGCCAGAACAATGCTGAATATTATTTTAATGAGCTGTAGTTAAAACAGTGTTAATGATTTCCAGGAAAAAGATAGAGAGAAGTGATTCAACGGATGTTGTCAGAAAAACTCCGTTTTCAGAGCCACAACGAGGCAACAGCAACAGTGCAACTGACAACGACAGCATTTCATCCTTTGAGGTAAAGACAACTCATCGTGACAACTTCATAACGGCTTCTGATTTTTGTGATTACTTAAAAGTTACTCTGAGTTATTTTTGTTAAAAGTTTGCTAAGAACGAAAAGGTTACTGCATACCGTTTTATAGGTTTTTCTAAATTCTTTCTTGAATTTTTTTTTATATCTGGGGTTTTAGTTCCATTATAATGCATTGAAGCAATAGAGGTGCTTTGCATATTGAAACAGTTTTCCATCAAATCGCATTTTGAATGCTGTGAAGATGTTAGTTTTGAACCAGATAAAATAACATGTATGTACGTACATACTTGTGCACATACTGAAAATACATTCACACATTCATACATACTTTCATACATACATACAACCTGCAGGTTCTTTGATGTTATTTGAGTCATACTCGTAATCATAAACTCCAAATTTATAAAGTGCTACTTGAAAGCAAAGCGCAGGGCACCAGCTTATTCACAAGTGCTGCGTCAAGTTAGTGGGGTTGTCCAGATATGCCATGTCAAAAACCAAGTCCGATTCAAAGACCAGAGAGAGGGGGAAAGTAGCTGTTAGAGTGGGTTGTGTTTAAGTCAAAATAAATGAGAGGGCAGGAGATTCAAAGGATCTGGTAGGATTTCTTTAAAAGTGAGACTTGAGTTTTGAATGGAATACCTAAGGAGTAATAGGTAGAGGGGCTTGAGACGGACGATGGTGGGTGAACGACAGAAGGGGTAGAGGAACAGTTTGCAAAATTCAGGAGGGAGATCGTTCCAGAGTCGAGGTGCAGTGTAGTGTATTGATCGGTTAGAGAACTTAAGAAGAGTAGTTACAAAGGGATGGGCAAGAGTAAGGTAAGAGGGTGAGCGAGTAGAGCGCTTCGCGAATGAGTTACGAAGCGTCTGACTGATGGTAAGGAGTTTGGGTCTAGGCTATAATCCCATTATTTTGGATTGCTTATACTCCATGGCCTATGTTGTGGTCTCGGGGGCCTCATGAATCTTGTGTATTTACGTCCAGTTGGATGGTGATGTTAGAATACGATTGTGCTTAGGGCAACCACTGTGCATTGTCATAACAGCGCTATAGAAGTTTTCAGATTAGACGAGATTATATGCATTACACTGTATAAAATTTTGCACAGGGTGAAGTGGAAAAGAAAGAGGTTTTGCCAGACAGCGGCTCTAGCAGTCCATCTCTGGCACGAGTCAGACAAAGAGAAGGTGAAGGAGAACCAGCCGATGGGAAGCCAGTGGAGCTGAAGGAAACAACGAAAGAAAGCGAGCAGAAGAAAGCCGATGAGATAAAAAATGAAGAACAACAGCGACTGAAAAGAGAGGAAGAGGAACAAGAACGTCGAAGAATTGAGGAGATGAAGACGAGGGAACAGGAACGTCTGAAGGCCGAGGAGTTGCGGAACAAAGAACGAGAGGCGGAGAAACAGCGCCAGCTGGAACAGGAGGCAGCTGCAAAGAGGGAGCAGGAAGCGGCACGTCTGAAGCAGCAGCAGCTGGAGGCAGCAAGACGGGAGCAGGTGGAGAAGGAGCTGAAGGAAAAGGAGAGACGTGCACGGGAGTTGGAAGAGGCAAAGCTGAAAGCAAAAGAAGCCGAAAATCGAGCAGCTGCGGAGAAGTTACGCAAGGATACAGGTACTGGATTTGGTATTGGTGTATGTATGTATGTACACTGTATGAATGTGTGTATGCATGTATATATGTATCAAGACACTTAATATAACACCCTTTACGTATGTATGTATATGGGTGTATGTATGTGTGTATCAAAACACTCAAGTATGTGTGTGTGTATGTATGTACATGTATGAATGTGTGCATGTATGTATATATGTATCAAGACACTTAATATAACACCCTTTACGTATGTATGTATGTGCGTGTATGTATGTGTGTATCAAAACACTCAAGTATGTGTGTGTGTATGTATGTACACTGTATGAATGTGTGTATGTATGTATGTGCATGTATTTATGTATCAAGATGCTTTATATACCTCGTAAAAACAGGTATCTGATTTGGTAGTGGTGTTTTTGGTGTTCTCTTACGACACAGGGATCTGTTTGGTTAGCGCGTTGGATCTGCAGTTGGGAGATTGTGGGTTCACACTTACTGAGTGGACTCCATATAATGACTCTGGGGAAGTTGCCTCTGTCTCCAGCTGTGGAATTTAGTCCTGGCATAAGCAAGTCCTGAAATGCAAAATGCACCGGCCCTGTGGGTATTACCTTGGGATTCATCCATTGCCGGCTCAAAAGCTGAAGAGCAGGAATGGACGCCTCCCCAAGTTTCTAGTGTAACGTGAGAGCTTTACTTTCTTACTTTATTGTTGTGCACTACAATCAATTGTTTTTTTCCCGAGGGACATGCGATCCCGCGAGATTTCGAAAATTTATGGAATTGTGTCTGGAATGGCAGCTAATCATACAGCTGTGGCATAGGGAAGATTTTGCAAAAAGCAACTGCATTAAACGCACTGAATTGTCACTTGTAGCATGTGCTGAAAGTGCGAAACTGAAGTGTGAAATACTTGTGCTTGTGCAGTGAATTATTGGCTGTGGTGGACTTTCAGCTCCAGTTAATTGATGATGTATTATCACTATTTTCACTTGCTGTGTGGCAAAGTGGTCTGTTCAGTAGCACACTGGATCTGTACTCCAACGATTGTGGCTTCGCACCTGCTGAGAGTGACACCTCTGGACAAGTTGTTCACAAAAACTTGTCTTGCACCTCAGATTCAGATTTTCAGACCTTGTGCATGTAGCAAGTGCAGTAAAATATGTAAAGTAATAAATAAATATCTCCATCTGATTTTCAGCTTCAGGCCAGGGCACTTCCGAGGTTCCAGCGCTTCCAGCCGGATGGGAAAGAAGACGGGATGAGGCAACTGGAAAATATTATTACATCGATCATAAAATGAAGAAAACTTACTGGGATCCGCCTGGAACGACTCAGCAAAAACTTGGTATTAATCTGCTATCATACATAATAACTTATCGAAGTTATTTATGTTGATCAATCATGTTTCATTAAATAAATTTTATTCTGTTAGTTTAACAGCCTTGTTGTCTGCATAAAATGAATGATTTGAAGTTTGTGGCTGACATGTGAAAGGTTGTTGATATTACATTGAATTCTGTTCTGTTTATGCTATTATTGCAGTAAAGTCTTTACTTTGCGTTTGGTTCTGCTCTCGAGAAATGAAGTTGTGTTTATGTTGCTATGCAATATCTTTACATGCTTATGTATGTGTACTTGACTTGTTGCTTTGTTTACAATGTTTATGTGACATGTTACATATTCTATAGTGTGTTACATAACATGTTGCATTGTTTACATATTTTTACATGGCACGTTACATTTTCTACGCTGTGTTACATGACATGTTGCATTACTTACATGACATGTTACATATTCTGCTGTGTGTTACGTGGCATGTTGCACTGTTTACAGTGTGTTTACATGACATGTTACAATGTTTCACTGTTTTTTTGTTACATTATGTTACAATGTTTTACAGTGTGTTTACAGCATGTTATGTTGCGGTTGCATTGCATATTTAACGCTTCATTCATATTAATTACATTGTAATACAGTTTCTGTAAAGTTTATTTACATTGACTTAGATTTTTATTATGCTTACCTTATATTTGGCAGCTGATGGCCATGCCACTGTTTACAAGGAGCGCTTGAAGGATGAAGGATCGGCTGAATCAGGGAGCGGTGGACTCAAGCGCTCGCATTCATCCCCAAACATTGCAAAGATGATCCAAGATGAGGAGGAGGCCAGTCGCAAAATGCATCCGGTTCTACCCCAGGTCGACAGATCCATCAAACCAAAGTTAGTCTGCACTTGTCCGCTAATACAAAACCATACGATATTCGATGCGATACTTATATGATAATACTATGTAGAATACTATGACTTGCAGTATGTACTACTCAGCATACAAAAGAACACAATGGACTACTATACAATACGATGCAATACTTAGCACTACTTTATAAAAAGTTACAAGCCAAGCGCTCTGTCCGGTCGGCTACTGTGCCCACAGTCCTTGATTTGGCGCTTAAAGACGACATTGTAAGGAGATTCCAATGATTGAGTCATTTTCTGATGTGTTGCTGCATGACTGGGTTGTTGTTGTTTTCTATCTAGACCATCACCTAAAGTTCTAGCGGTGAAGACGGAAGTCTCGGAAGCCAAAGTCAGAAACCTCAATCCCACCTGGGGCAGCATGGTGAGTTCTAAGCGGACCCACACCTGTTCGTTAATTCACTATTAACTTCTGTAACAACTTCACTCACATAGCGTAACTGGTAATGTAACAGATGTTTTGCAATTTGTAGTGTGGCTTTGATGTAGCTGGTAGTTTAGTGGCTGCGTTTTGAGGGTGAACTAAGAAACTGTAACAGTGGCACCATCGATCAAAGTTAATACCATTCTAATTTAGTATATGCTTATTATTATTATTTGTGCATTTATTAAGCACCACTATCTAATGACTAAACATCAGTTGATGGTGCTGAGCAATTGTAAGCAAAGGACTTACTGAAAGTCTCTACAGAGTAGCCGTCTCAGAGCAGGCTCAAACCTGTACTGTCCACATCATGAGCCAAGCGCTCTATCCAGTCAGCTACTGTGACCCAGGTTTCTGTCAGCAAGTGGTAGAATTTGGTACCAGTGGGAAGTAAATGGCAAGTCCTGTGATGCACTGCATGTTCTGGATTTGTCCATTGCCAGCGCAAAGGCCTAAGAGTAGGAAATGAGCACCTCAACGAAGTTCTATGGTAACTTTACATTACTGTTGTGTGAATTGTAGGGTTCTGGACTGACTGGTCTACGTAACTTGGGCAACACTTGCTACATGAACTCGACTGTACAGTGTTTGAGTAATGCTGCTCCATTAACTATTTACTTTCTAACAGATTCCTACACGCAAGACGTCATCCGGTAATTAATCTCATTAATTAGTAATTAGTCTGTTCTGTAAACTGCTACAGAGCTATTATTGTTATATTAAGACACAAGGAATTAATCGTTGGTTTCTTCAAAGCAAAACTGCATTTGTACAGAACCAGACGAGATTCTTGACACCCGAAACCCATGAGTACTCTACTATCTAGGTTATAAAAGGTGCTATTAAATTGACTTGGCTACATTTGGTACTCACGGATTTTCCTTCTGTCCTGCGATGTGCCGGCTGAGTTCAGGGACAATACACTTTCACTGTCTGCTCTAGAAAAAGCCATTCAAACTTACTTATTTACCAGACATGTATAGTCTTTAGACTGCTGGGGTGTCTGATCCTTGCGTTCCATCATGGATGTTATTTTGGGGTCGTCACACGCGCCTTTGAGGCTCTTCTGTAATTGTGTAATTATGTAAGTTTGTAAATTATGTTATGTTGTTGTGTAGTTATGTAATTATCAATACAGGTTTTATAATCAGTAATATCTTAATCTTTTAAGCTGCTACTCAAATTTTTCGTAATTTTTTGCAATTTGGGTGGTTTTGAAATTGTAGAGATGGCAGTCGAAGGTACAGAGGTGAAGTGGCTTCCGAGTACGCTGTCCTCATCAAGGCCATGTGGTCAAGCCAATACAAGGCCTTGTCTCCAAGGGACTTCCGAGTAAGCGTCTCTTTGTTCTGCTTCTTTTCTTCCAGATTTTACAAGGTATGGAAGAAAAGTGTAGGCAAGAAAGTAAGGTGTGGAGGGTAAAGTATGGGAAATAGGTAAGTATGAATATATTTGGATGTTGCATGTTTACTACAAGTCTCTGTCAACATTGATTATATTACTGTCAAAAGGTTGTCATAATGAAAATGCATCTGACAGATATAAGAAGTTGCTTAGGATGGTATCATAATCGGAATTGTAATTGTAAACTTGTGATTTCTACAGCGCCCAGTGAAAGCTAAGTCGCAGGAACCAGCTTATTCACGAAATTGATGGGCAAGAAGGGTTCGGTTCCAGGTCAAGATCCAAGAGTCAGGCAGGCAGACAATCAGACGGCTATGGTGTGTGGTGTTTGGAATTGGATCTGCAGGATAGATAAGGGGAAGAAAATTTTCCTCTGACATACATATATGCCACTATGCATTATGGGTAATGTTTTGGTGTGATATTTTGCAGAGCATCATTTGCAAGATGAATTCGATGTTTGCATCTACTCAGCACCAGGACTCACACGAACTATTAGAGATTCTCATGAATGGCTTGAATGAAGATCTTAACAAGGTATGTGCTTGTCACTTGCAGCCAGATATGAGCACAGGCTGTCCATAAATTTAAGTTAAAGTAAAGTACCCTATATCACACAAGTTAGACGTAGGGGAGGCACTCATTTCCTTTTCTTTTGGCCCTTGAGCTGGCAATGGACGAATCCCAAGGTCTAGGATACGCGGCCAGTGCATCGCAGGACTTGCCGTTTACTTTCCAGCTTACGTCGGTGCCAAATTATACTGCTTGGTAACAGAGGCATGGTGTGTGCAAAGAACTTGCTCAGGGTCGTTACAGGGACGAGTTGTCCAGGTATGCCCAGAAATACATATACGACATTTTAGAGTGTGTCTTAAAATTCATCTGGCTTCTTTCAAAAGTTACTCATATGTTGGACAGAGGGTTGTTTCAAGATTTGTGTTCCACTTGTGCTCTCTAGTGAGCTCAAATGTAAAAGGTGTACATCAGTTGTACACTGTTGGTGGGAAGATAAGACAGCAAGGAAGAGGACTGGCCATCTCCCTCATGTGCCAAGGCCAAGAAAACGAAGTTGCTAGTGCTTCATTCCCATGGCTGCTTTTTGGGACTGGTGTTCTGCTTCTATCCAAAGGATTACAAAGACAGAATGTGGTTTTACTGCTTGTGCATGTTGTATTACGATAATGACTATGTAGAAGTGTCCAGATCAAATGCATAAATTAAGCTGTTACATTTCATTAGTGTTTTATATGCCTCATTGTTTTTATTGTCTAATCTAAGAACTTCTATAGCACCACTAAGAATAGTGTTAAAGGCATCAGTTGATGGGTGCTTGTGTGGCGTTTGGATGTGTTCTTGGTGCAGGTGTCTTCCTGTTTACATTACTCACTACAATATCTCACTAGACACTTTCGTAAGCGGCTTAAGACCTATTTGTGCTGTCTTGCTTATGTTGTCTGACCGCTGTGACCCACCCTTGCCTACGATTCCTCGTTTAGAGAGTAGCACTTTTAGTAGCACTTTTTACAGGCAGGCTGCCCTGATGACAACCATTTATTTCTGTTATTTTGTTATTTTGTGTCATTTTTTGTGCTACCATACATGTTTGTTTGTTGAAATAAAGATGGACATGTGCTGTGCTAACGCATTACTTACTTACTTAGGTGAGAAATAAGCCGCAGTTGCCTGAACAAAACAATGACAACATCGAGGATGAGACCGCAGCCGAACGAGTCTGGAATCAATCCCGCAGAATTGAGGACTCAATCATCGTTGATCTGTTTAGGGTTAGTACTTCTTTCTTAGTTTGTTGTACCTATAGAGGTCCTATGAAGGGCTAATTAAAGGGCTAATTAAAGGGGCTTTAGCTTGCATGGAAAAAGATATAATCTCGGGAGAAACAGAAGGATCAAGGAAGAGAGGAAGAGCAAGCAGGGCATGGATGGAAGAAATGGGCCGTGGAACAGGCAGCTCGTGCGACGCAGGAGAGGATTATGGGGACAGATCATCCAGTGGGCTTCCAAAGTTCGAAATAACGAAATAGGCATCAATGACGATGAGTTTGTTTCAACTAGCTGTTTTGGGTGCTGAATGGATGTAATGTAATGTAAGTAAGTAAGACATTTGTTAACACGCCATATGTCCATCGGCTGAGCGAGGAATCGTAGGTAATGTAATGACGACAATTTATATAGTATTGTAAGTAGCAGGCTACTTCTAGGGTGCTTTATAATGTCAACAGTCAGCCCAGGTACTAAGAGTGATGCAGTAAATAGAATTTCAGCTGTTTTTTTAAAGAGGTTGACATTTTTGACTCCTGAGTGGATGCCAGAAGGCTCTTGAGTTTGATTTAGTGCAGCTAAACATTTTTAATGTAGTCTTTCTAGTTTCCCAATAAGACACTATGATGATCATAAGTTACCTTTACTAGAGGCCATTTTTGTTTGCATTTATTTTGCTGCAGTTACAAGTTCCAGATGTTAGAAATGGTTTTCTTCTTTGAATTTTTTTATTACAATTACCAGTTCCATTACTTGTGAATATGGTTTTTAACGAGCAGAGCGATTCTCTGTCAGATTGTCGCAAATATTTCTTTTTCACTGGTTTGAATTTTTATCAGTTAAGATGGGGAGTATCGGACAAGCAGACAGCCCATTTCTCCTTGTTAGATTATTCTCCTTTTCTCTTTCAGCCGTGTGAGTTATTGAATTCTCCTTTTCAGTTTTTATTTCTCTTCTAGGCTGTTTACTAACCAGACTTTTTACAGATCTGTATCTTTTACTACTTCTGGAAAAAGTATATCCTATGATGGCATTTATGAACACTTGTAATTAATTACACTTTGAGTAAATTGTAAATATTACAGTGTTGTAAATTGTGACTACCTTTTAGGGTCAATATAAATCAACCGTGACATGCGTGAGGTGTGACAAAAAGTCGGTCATGTTCGAGTCATTCATGTGTCTCAACCTCCCCATTCCTTCGCCAACGCGCTGCAGTTTATCCGTAAGTTTAGCGGCTCTAAATTGTGTTTGCAATTGTAATTTAAAATTTGCATAGCACCACTTCAAAATAAACTCATAAGTGGCGCTCTCTACACAAACCGCAGTGATGTTAGAAATGTCATTAAGATCACAAAGTTTATCATTTAGCAGTCATTGTTTGAAGAACTAGGAAAGTCGCCATTGATAAGCTCGTGCACACAAGCAGAGACCTGCCAACGGATTCCCATCCAGAGAAGACTGATGACAAGACGCTCAGAGTATCTCTGGAGTAAACATCTTTGATTGCTGACAAGAACATGATTTCAACTTGCTTTCCCAGCCGTAGCCTAACTTCTGGTTTCTCTGACCTGTAGGAATTCGACCTGACTTCTCAAATGGATTATGACTTTGATTTCAGTTTTCACTTGAGGCGACCATCAACTGATGCCTTGGGCGTTATGATGATGGCGCTATAGAAGTTATTAGATTAGATTAGATTAGATAGCCAGAGTTGTTAGATGTGTTGATAGGCAGCTGTGTGTTATATATTGTAGCTGGACCTAACCAATGGATTACAATTGTCTGGCTATCTCTGTCTTTTGATCCTCTCTGTCTCTCACTGTTTCCTTTGTGTCTCTATGGCTCTCTGTGGCTCTCTCTCTGTCTCTGTCTCTCTCTCTCTGTTTCTCTCTCTCTCTCAGAAATTATGTTGCATTTATTTCTTGTGCTGTTCCCACAGGACTGTCTGCTACACTTCTCTAAAGAGGAGAAGATGATTGGCGATTCCCAGTGGCATTGTCCACGCTGCAAGTGCAAACAGGATGCCATCAAACGCATCGTCATCTGGAGATTACCGCCAATCCTGATTGTCCATCTCGAGAGGTAGTTTTGTGTAATTGTAGTAGTTGTAGTAGTAGTTCCGATGTTTAACAACACCTTATGGCATCAAAGGCCGTTGATGTCGCCATCCTCTTTTATCCAGGCTTGGGACTGGCACCACCCGACTAAAAGCAGTGGCAGAGTTAAACAACTACCGTTTAGTAGTAGTTCTGATGTTTGACAACATCTTATGGCATCAAAGGCCATTCATGTCGCCTTCCTCCTTTATCCAGGCTTGGGACTGGCACTACCTGAGTACAGCAGTGGCGGAGTTACGTGTAATTGTAATTGAAAATGTAAGTAGTACCACTTGGAGAGAAACTAATCTCTGCCCTAGCCATATGATGTTAAAGTTCATAAATAAGTAAGCAAATAGTTTGAATAACTAGAAAAGTTTGCGTGTTATAATCTCGTTTTGAAATGTATGTAACTGATCTATACAATGTAGTGGGAGGGTGGGTCTGGGTGGGTGGGATTGCGTATGTGCTTCTCAGTTGCTACTAACGATTGCTTATGACTTTGTAAAGGTCGGACTTACTGCACTTTTTACAGGCAGGCTGCCCTGATGACAACCATTCATCTCTGTTCTTTTGTTGTTTTTTGTTGTTTTTTGTGCTGCCATGTTTGTTTGTTGAAAAAAGATTGATTATTATTATTATGTTAACGTGTCTTGCTGTTGTGTTTTGAAGGTTTTACTATCAGGGAATCTGGCGCGACAAAATCACGGCCAACGTTGACTTTCCGTTGGATAACCTCGACATGAATCGCTACATCTCTGGTCCTCCAAAACGACCCGTCTATAACCTCTTCGCAGTTTCAGTGAGTTTCTGTTTGATTCTGAGGAAAACTGTAGATGAGAGTTTATCGGCATTTATCAGCTAAAATGTTGTTATTAGTCAACGGTTGGGACTTGTTTATTTTGTTAATTTAGGTGTATGGATTTATGGATGGATGTTTTGGATGGATTAATGAAGGGAGGGAGGAAGGGAGGGAGGGAGGCATGGATGGATTGTTTGGATGGATTGGGTGGGTGGATTGGATTGTTTGGGTGGGTGGATGAGTTCACTGATTGAATTTTTTAAATTGCTGTTCCAGTTGATTGATTTGATTGATTGATTGATTTGATTGATTGACTGATTGAATTTAATTACTGTCTCAATTGATTGATTTGGTAAAGAAGAGTTTTTTGTTTCAGAATCACTTTGGAACATTGGACGGTGGACATTGTGAGTGGAACTTTGTTGTCGTCGCTGTAGATTATCACATTATTTCTATCTTTTGTCACGGAACGCTTCAGTTTTATCATTATTACCAGTATCTCCAGACGTTTATAAAGGTAGTGTTTAGAACTTTTCAAAAGTAATTATACTGCTTTTCTGCAAAAGACAACAGATAAACTTGTCATTTTTTTAAACTTCAACAGTATTTTAGAATGCTTTTGAGAGATCGTGACATCTTTCAGAGATTTGAATCTCGGTCCATACACAGGGACCTTAAATGGAGTGGCAACCATTCGAACGGGCAGCGGTGGTGAAGGATCTCACATTTTGCATGTAGCATACCTTAAGTGCCCTCTGTTTAGATCAGTTTAACAGCTATTTGTGCTCTGCTTAAAATGGCCTTTGTATTATGAGTCTTGATATGTAAATACTTACATTCATATAGAAGAAATAAATTAGAATTTTAAAATGGGTATGAATTGATATGTACATGCGTACATTTGCAATGGGTTAGAACGATCAGATAGTTCATGTTCAGATTGTAAGAATTCTGTGCCTTGTACTCTCAGATACTGCCTACTGTAAGAGCCCGGTGGTTGCGAAGTGGTACAAGTTCGATGATCAAGACGTCAGCGAAATATCAAAGTCCGACATTAAGGTGAGTAGTGGAATAGTATGGCAACTCCAGTGCATTTGTGTGGCTTTTAGAAGCTTTTGCATTTGTTATTTTTTTGATACAATACTCATAATGCTTTTAAAAAAGGTAAGTAATTCTGACTTTGTTGATGTATTGCCTTTAAAGCTAAGCAATTCTGACTTTGTTGATGTAATGCCTTTAAAAGCTAAGCAATTCTGACTTTGTTGATGTAATGCCTGTAAAAGCTAAGCAATTCTGACTTTGTTGATGTAATGCCTTTAAAAGCTAAGCAATTCTGACTTTGTTGATGTATTGCTTTGATATTAGTATTGCTTCTAAAAGCTGAATTTGTTGATATTTGTAGTCATCTGCAGCTTACATGCTTTTCTACACCAGCATGAAGATGGATCAACTGAAGATGTGACTTGCCTTTGGCTTGAGAGCACAATGACGTCGGATTTAACTGGCTCCAGATGAATTGTCTATATGTGAATTTTTGACTATTATTTGTTATGTATAACTGTGATCTGAGATTAGATTTACTAAAATGCGCCGACTGTAATCTGGGAAGAAGACAACCGATAGCAGCCATGATTACAAAATTCAATTTTTTCAACCTCGGAATAAGAGGGCGTGAGGCATCTCCCTTGCCATTCGATATTCTCACTGACATTGTACAGTCAGGGTGTTTGTTATAGCTGAATTTGCTAGGGGGCGCTAGTTGAGTTGAAGTCTTTAAAGAATTTTCTACCCTGGCAGAGATTTGAACCCTCAGTCTGTTGATTGACAGTCCAGGATGTTAACCACTACAAAACTCCTCAGTCTAATCGAGAATAATGACTTCTGTAGGGCATTTTTCATGATGCACAAGCTAATCATCATTTGATGGTTGCTTCAAGTGAAACTGTCATTATAAATCATAATTCACTGATGAAACTCTTTTAATCTAAGAACTTCTATAGCACCATTTGAAAAACGAACAGTATCAACAAGGAGCTGCTGAAACAATTAAACCATGTGCAATAAGAAGTTGGCATTATTACCGGTGCAGTGAAGTGGTAATCGTAATTCCGAGATTTCTACTTCACCCAACGAAAGCCACGTGATGGGGGTCAGCTTATTCACAGGTGCTCAGTCAAAACAAAATCGATAGGCAAAAGGGTTCAGTTCCAGGTCAAGCTCCAAGAGTTGGACAAGAGAGACAGTGTGGCAGTTACGGTGGGTAATATTTGGGATTGGAGCAGAGAGAGAAGAGGAAGAAGGGATGTCAGGATAGGATCTGTGAAAGAGGTTTGTGTTACCAGAAACACGTTCTGTGTATGTACTTTTGTGGTTCAATTTTGTGATATGTAATGTAATCTTAACAGACATTTCAATAGAGCTGCTTTATGGTAATCTTTAATGTAATCTAACGACTTCTATAGCGCCGTTTTTATGATGCACTAGGTACTGATCGATGGTTGCTTCAAAGTGAAACCGCTGCATTCCGTTGAGCTCTTTTGGGGAGCCTTGTGAAGGATGCTGTATAAATTTCTTTGCTATTAATTTGCCAGTTAACATTACTGATAATAATAATAATAACAATAATAATAACAATAATAATAATAGTAATAATAATAATAATAATATCAAAGTAAAATAAAATAAATAATGAAAAAGTGAAATAATAACATTAGCTGTTCTAGATGTCTTGCTATCTTTGGAAATTTTTTAAATCCCAAGGTAACGCTGCTTTTTTGGGTATAAAACATACACTATATTTATAATAATAAATATTTTTATGTCATTTGTGTACAGAAATATGTAGCTGTTATGTGGGACTTTACAAAATAAAATTTGTTGCTTTGAAACGGGTTTTTGGATGGATGTCTTCTTTAACTAATTGAGGATGTTACAGCTTCAACTGTTCCAATGAGGCAAGCTCCGTTGTCTATCTTGGAGGGGTTTTTCCTGGTAGTATCAAAATGTAGGAATGGTTAGACTCAAACAAAACTGGCTTCATGATGAGATAGACTAGTCCATACGTACATACATGCTGCTGAGATTAACTTGAAGACAGAAGAAGTTAAAATGTTCAGACATATTTGAACGTTCAGGTCAAATAGAATGCTCGGATTGGAATGTTCAGTTATGTTAGAATGATTGGAGTTAAATGTTTAGATTGGTTGAAATGCTTAAATGGGTAATGTCAGCTTGGTTAGAATGTTCTAAGATCTACATTGCTCAGACATGCCAATGGTTCAAAAGAGTTAGAATGTTCTTATAGGCTAAGAATGTTCTGATAGGCTATTATTCTTAGATTGTTCAAGTCATTCACTGATTCTAGAATGAAGTGCAGTGCATATTATCGTAATCCTGAGATTTCTACAGCGCCCAACGAAAGCCACGTCACGGGAACCAGCTTATTCACAGATGCTCAGTCAAAACATAATCGAAAGGCTAAAGGGTTCAGTTCCAGGTCAAGATAAAAAAAGTCAGGCAGAGAGACAACGTGGCAGCTACAGTGGGTGGTGTTTAGGATTGGAGCGGAAAGAGATATTAGAGGAAGAAGGGGAGTGAGGATAGGATCTGTGAAAGAGGAGTGTTTTCCTTTTTGAGTGAAAGGCCGATGCAGAAATTACAAGTGACGATTTTGACCATACCTCAGTGGGATGCATTTTTTCAGTTACTGCTCCAACTCTCGGACCCATGTGTGCTTGTGTTGACCCATTAATTAAGCTACGTTCTTCTTTTGATAAATTCTTCAATTCATAAGTTCATGTTTCTTTTAACTGATTAGATCTCAACTGCATTCATTTTGACTAAAGTAAAGCTGCCAGTCTTTTTATGTAGGGCCCTATGTACAGTAAGTACAATGTACTTAGGTATGTATGTATGTACACATGTGCACATAATATATATGTCTACGTATATGCGCGTTCAAGCCTATAAAGGCGCTGTATGAGATAAAGGCCGGTCTAGAATATTATGAATAAATCTCATCGATTTGGTTAATGATGTGCTTCCTCGCAAACAATTGCATATAATAATCTTAGAATAAAATATTTTATGGCTTTTGCGGAAGAAAGACAAATGATATTCTCATTTTAATCAGATTAGGTTTCGAAAATCAGTCTCTTGATTCGAATTGTTTAATCCGGTTTCGGAAGAAGACTGATTGTTTTATTACTCTAACAATGAAAACATCCAGGTGTAATATTGACCGGTAAAGAAAGAAAATATTCGTACAGAACGTCCAGTACTTGGCGTATAACCTCATTAGATCGCATACAATTTATTTTTCATCTGAACAGTGCCAGGTCCATTGGTTAAATCGGGAGCATTAAATTGTGGCAGTTAAATACTTCGAGTTAACGTCGATTATTGTCCAACGTCAAACAGAAAAGGAGTTATAATTAACAAGAGGAATAAATTTTTCTCGAGCATGTCTTTATGGAATTCTTTTGTGACACAATCTACGAACAGTCCATCATTTATTTGCAACGACAGTTTCCACAATGACCCAGCATTGCACTCGGATTCAGAAAATATTAACAGTTTTAAAAGGATTTTAACAGGTGGTTTTCTGCAGTTTGCGCAATCGGAACAAAGAGCCAACTTTCCGTTTTCACCTACAAGTCACGGAGTACAGGTTACCAAAACGGTGACCCATAAAACTTGTGCTTTAGACAACCAGACTTCAGTGTACAAAGGAAAACATGAAGAAGCTTCTGCATGCTTTAGTGCTTTAGTTTTGAAAGCTGAAAAGAACCTAGAGAAATCTGACAAAAGATTGGAAAAGGAAAGCAGTCAAAGCAGTGAGCATTATTTTTATACAACTTCTGCCTAACATTACCCATAGCCCTTAGTAAAGTAAGTTATACAATGAGTACATCAACTGTACACTCAGTAGAAAGGTTGAGGCCGGGGAGAACACGGGCCACCCACCCACATTTTTCGAGGCTGAAAACATTCAGTTACCAACATGTCATACTGATGATTGGTGCTGAGATTTACCTCAAAGGACTCTTTACTTCTTTTTGTTTTTCTTCTTGTTCGAAATGTGTTAGTCTGAACTGGTATGAGGCTAAACCGTTGGGTAGTGGCAAAATATATGGGAAATGTATCTATAATGATAATGATAATGGTAACGACATTGACAACAACAATGATGATGATAACAACAAAGGTGCTGTACATATACAGTTGTTTGCTGACTGCATCTACATGTGGTGCAAGGGTCAGCATATGCAGGGTAAAAACAGTTAATTAAAAAATATGTGTCCAGTTGGCTTCTCCATTATCTATGAATCCTAGGAGATGGTCCTAGGAGAATCCCACTAGGAACCAGAGGGAAAGACCGGTAGATAGGAGTGAAATGTACGGTGAAAGTGCATCTTCAACAAGTGAGGCAGTTTCCTCCAACAAATCACACTCTGGACATCATCTACAAAGCATATAACTGACTTGCTGGCTGATTAGCTTGGTGGCTGTTTGATTGACTGGGTGGTTAGCTTGGTGGCTGATTGGTTGACTGGGTGGTTAGCTTGGTGGCTGATTGGTTGACTGGCTGGTTGCCTTGCTGGCTGATTGGTTGACTGGGTGGTTAGCTTGGTGGCTGATTGGTTGACTGGGTGGTTAGCTTGGTGGCTGATTGGTTGACTGGGTGGTTAGCTTGGTGGCTGATTGGTTGACTGGGTGGTTAGCTTGGTGGCTGATTGGTTGACTGGCTGGTTGCCTTGCTGGCTGATTGGTTGACTGGCTGGTTGGCTTATTGGTTGTGTCTTATTATTTTTACTACTACTGCCGCTGCAACCACCACTATCATTACCAGTAATGATTATAATGATAAGAATAACAATGACAGTAAAAATCGAATAAAAATAAAACGAATAATGAAGTGCTTTTGTCCCTAAAGACGAGTGGCATATGGAGAGCTCTATGGGCTTCTCTAGGGGACCTTGCTGTGCAAACTGGTCTAAATGTAAAATGTAATTGTACACGTTTTTCTATGGCCACCGTATGGCCTCGACCCAGCTTATTTTTCAATGAATTAATCGGGTGAGATCCTTCACCACCGCTGCCAGTTTGAGTGGGCACCACGCCATTTAAGGTCCCCGTGTACGGACCGTGCTAGCCCGAGATTCAATTCTTTCAGAAATAAGCCACCATCGGTATGCAAACCGGCATCCTCACGCGCAGAGGTTCCTTGAACCAACGAGATAAACAGGCCAGGTAACCACTGAACTAGCAGATGAAGAAGAATTAATAATATATAATAATAATAGTAATATATAATGTTATCATTATTCATGAGTTTAAGTTAGGTTATTGTGTCGTTGAATAATTTATGTCTTATGAAACACAATAAAGTAATAATGGCAATAATATACTAATAATATACTAATAATATACTAATAATATACTAATAATATACTAATAATATACTAATAATATACTAATAATATACTAATAATATACTAATAATATACTAATAATATACTAATAATATACTAATAATATACTAATAATAGCGGTCGAGTAGCATCAGAAGTAGTAGGAGTGTTATATTCATAATTAGTTTTCCAGTCGGCATAAAGTGACGAGTGATGTTAATGAAAGTGGGGGAGTGTGGTGGGGCTAAACTGGGCCAAGTGGGGGAGTGTGGTGGGCCTAAACTGGGCCAGGTAGGGGAGTGTGGTGGGCCTAAACTGGGCCAAGCAGTGGCCTCTGTTGGCTGCGGAAGTGGGTGAGGGGAGGGGAGGGAGCGGAGGGAGGAAAAGACTTCCCGGGAGATGATTTAGAAATCGTATAATGTAGAAGGTGGGAGAGAGTGGCAGGGACAGATACACATACACAGAGGTAGACAGACAGAGCAGTGTCAGAGCGAGAGAAACAGTAACTCCTTCCCCTATTATCACTTTCCGCTCTAATTATAAACACCGTGTCACCATCCACCGTAGCCGTCTGATTGTCTGTCTGCCAGACTATAGGATCTTGACCTGGAACTGCCCATCGACTTTGTTTTTGACTGAGCGCCTGTGAATAAGCTGGTTCGCTCGACTTATCTTTCGTTGGGCGCTGTAGAAATCTCGAGTTTACGATTACGATGAAGAGGCGGAGGCTACACAGAGAGACGAACAGACAGACGGACAGCAGTAGAAACACAGACAGACAGAAGCAGAGCAGATTAAAACAATGAGATACAGAGAAAGACAGAAAATGAGAGGAAGAGCCAGACAGACAGACAGAGACAGGCAGACATTGAAAATATAAACACACTAAGATAGATTGAGGGAAAGAGAGACACACGGAGACAGACAGACAGACAGACACGTTGTAAAAACAGAGACAGATAGACAAACACGCTAATACATATTGAGCGAAAGAGGGACACATGGAGACAGATAGACAGACAGACAGACAGTAAAAATAGACAAACACACTGAGATAGATTGAACGAAAGAGGACACAGACAGACAGACAGACAGACAGACGGACAGAAGCGGAGAGCGTAGTAAAGCGGTGACGAGGGCTAATTGCACTGCGGCCCATCTGTGCGTAGGGGCTTTCTAGGTCAGCGAGTGCGCACGGCCCCCGTGTGGCTCGTGATGCCCATGTGCTGTGCGGGCTGCTGGCTAGCGCCCGTCCGAAGCCATTCACATGCAGCAATAGACGCCATTAAGCCGTGGGTACCAGCGTACTCAGAGCCGCTTTTGATTGGCTGAGTGCTTTTAGGGCATGTACAATTCATAGCGTGGCCCTTATGTACTGCTTCCGAAATGCAAATGAGCAGGAAACAGAAGGCGAGTACGGTTGAGGAGGAAAGTAAGTAAGGTAAACGCTAATCGTAATTCCGAGATTACTACAGCGCCCAACGAAAGCCACGTCACGGGGACCAGCGTATTCACAGGCGCTCAGTCAAAACAAAATCAATAGGCAAAAATGTTCGGCTCCAGGTCAAGATCCAAAAGTCAGACAGACTGAGTTTGTATGAGTTTGTATAACGATGGGTCAGATAACTGTCGCTGTTCTGGTGGGAGTTTATTCCATAGTGGTGGGGCAGCTTAGGCCGATGTAGATATGGCGCGGTTACTGTCATGTACTGTCTTTTTGCTACAACATAACTGTTCTGTGTATTAATTCAGTGGATCGTATGTACTTCCTCAGTTTAACGACATCTTATGACATCAAAGGCCGTTGACGTCGCCCTCCTCCTTTGTCCAGGCTTGGGACTGGCACTACCCCCAAACAAGGCAGTGGCGGAGTTTGGATCGTATGTATTTTTGAATGTGTGTTATGTATGTGCGGCGCGGTGTTTACTATTAGGCAGACGTCCTCTTGCCGGTTGGAGCATCGATCAGCGGACGCCACACTCGGAATAAGAGACGATGCAAGCGACCGCTAGGAGGCGCTCGATTGGGGTCTCGCATGCTCGGTAAACGTCTGCTCAGCGGTGAAATCCCCCGCGAACTGGAATTACCGCTCGTCTCTTGGAAACACTGGGTGAACCGCCGCTTTAGGCATCGTCAGTATCTGTGTTGCTGGGCAGTGGGTAGTCAGAAATTTATGAATTCAGAGTGTCCGTTGGTCAGTTGATTGGGTCAGTCGTGGTCAGTCGTGGTCAGTTGTTTGTCCGAGCTGTTATGGCGGCGTCGTCGTCGGCGGCGGCCAAAGCGTGGCCGTCTAACTGGTTTGTCGCCATTGATTGGTTGTTGCAAGTCTTCAGGTCACTTCTGCCGACGACGTTTCTTAAAGTATTCATCAATTGTGGTAAGTCTTCTTTGCTTCTCCTGCAGGGGCTGAGGATCTGGCATCAGTTGTATGCATGTGTTTATGTGTGTATGAATGTATGTGTGTATGCATGTGTATGTATGTATGTGTTTGTGTGTGTTGGATGTGTGTATGTATACGTATGTATAAGTATGTGTTTGTATGTGTATGTATGTATATGTATGCATGTATGTATGTGTATGTATGTATGTGTATATATGTATGTGTATGTATGTATGTATATGTATGTATGAATTTTTGTGTGTATGTATGTATGTGTATATATGTATGTGTGTGTGTATGTATGTATGTGTGTATGTATATACGTATGTATGTATGTATGTATGTATGTATGTATGTTTTGTGGGTATATATATTCTAATTCTCTAATTCATTCATTCAACCTGAAGCGGATTGACTGCTGTAACTCATCCTCAGAGAACAAAGTTAAGAAGACGTCCAATTGATCTTAAACTGAGTCTGTTCCGACCCACGAATTATTGGCCTTATATGCGAGAAACACTGGTTTTGCATCATGTGGAGGAAGAGATTCGATTCAACATTGGATCCTCCTACTTGAACGATCTCAGCTGGTCGGCACTAATAGTAATTAATAATTAGTAATAATTAATAATTAGTAATAATTAATAATTAGTAATAATTAATAATTAGTAATAATTAATAATTAGTAACTTCTAATGCGCCGGTGTCTCATGCTCGAAACATCAACCGATGGTGTACCGAAGCCAAGCCGCAATCAGATCAATATTCGGAAGGTAATCGTAATCGTAATTCCGAGATTTCTACAGCGCCCAACGAAACCCAAGTCGCAGGGACCAGCTTATTCACAGGCGCTCAGTCAAAACAAAATTGATAGGCAAAAGTGTTCGGTTTCCGGTCAAGATTCAAAAGTCAGGCAGAGTGTCAGCGTGGCAGCTACGGTGGTTGGTGTTTGGAAAGAGAGAGTAGAGAGAGAGAGAGAGAGAGAGAGAGAGAGAGAGAGAGAGAGAGAGAGAGAGAGAGAGAGAGAGACAGTCAGACAGACAGACAGACAGACAGACAGACAGAGAGTCAGACAGACAGACAGACAGAGAGATGAGAGATAAGAGGAAGAAGGGGAATCACAATAGGATGTGCGAAAGAGGAATGTTTTCAGTTTTGAGTGAAGGACCGATGCAGAAATTGCAAGCGGTGGAGCGTCGATGAGTTTGTATGATGGGTCAGATAGCTCTCGCAGTTCTAGGGGGAGTTTATTCCAGAGTGGTGGTCCATTAAGACAGAGAGGCAGCCTACGGTGAATGACCAATTTGAAACAGTCTCTGCCTGCTTACCTTAAGTCTTACCAGTTTTATCAGTTTGATAGCCCTGTGATGTAAGCGTTTTTGAGAGACTTTTAAAGGTGTTCTACCAATGATTTGCTACATATACATACATACATACATACATACATACAGTTGAGAACGAAATGACAGAAGCGACTGAGCAGAACGAACAGACACAGGGAGGCAGTTCCAAAATTTAGGTTCAGCAACTGAAAAAGCCCGTTTTCCCAGAACAGTTCTATCCCTGCATACGTCAGAGGGCTGTAAGGTCCAGTATCGACTGGTCCGGGTCACCGACCACTGGGCTCTGCTGCCCACGGGGATTTACAGGTCCCTCGCCTCTGCACATCATTATTAATTCACTGGGATTTCTCATGCGTCGGGCTTTACTTTCTGATCAATCCAGTATACGGGCCAGTTTATGTGATTCAGCTCAGGATAGATTCTCTGCTTGATAGCCCTGTAATGTAAGCGCTTTTGAGAGACTTTTTAAAGGTACTCTACCAGTGATTGGCTACATACATACATACACACATACATACATACATATATACATACATCAATACATACATCAGTATATAGATATGTAGATACATGCATACATACATCAATACATACATACATAGATACTTGCATGCCTACATAAAAAAATACATGCATACATACATAAGTATACATGCATACATATATCATTACATACATATGTCGATACAAACATGCATATATCAATTATTGATATAAACATATGTAGATACATACGTTCATCAATACATGCATACACATACTACATACATACTTACTTACATGGATGCATACATACATATATACAAAGTCATAGATTTTACCCGACAAACTCATAGAAACCTGGGCAAGGTCGAATCTATGGAAAACTGTATATATCGCGCATAGGCCATATACATATAGGCTTGTGTAACGAGTGAATTTATTTTTGGCTGCTCGAGACCTGCATGTAGCTCGGATGTTTGTGGGTTACGCTTCGCTGTCGCCGATAAATGGTTACTGAATTGCACCAGCGGGAGATCTTGATATCAAGCCTTGGAATTTTTCTGAAAACTTGTGAAAAGTAGGCCTTGTTAACTGGCAGACAAGGTTTACACCGAAAAGGGCGTTTATTGATAACTTGAGCACTGAAATGGAGTACAGACATTCTGTAACTATCAACTTCTGTTGATAGATCGAGCTTTAAATAAACGAGCTATCATCGGCTCTCCAGGCATCGAAATCGAGTAGAGACATTCTGCAACTATCAAGTTTTGTTGATAGATCTAGGCTTTTAATAAACCAGCAATCAGCAGCTCTTGCCACTTCTGAACCCTTTTCTGCTACCTATTTTTAGAGCTAAACTGTTTAAAAATAGTTAGTGTATAGATGTACCTTTAGTTGTGTATATCTGTCTATTTATGTTATATTTATGTATATATATATATGTATGTATATATTTATCTTATGTATGTTTGTTATATTTGTCGATGTTGTAATCTCGTTTAAACCTGTTTCTAATCGTTCTATAAAATGCTATGCATATTCGTTTGTCAGTTGCAAATGAAGGCTACTAACTGACATCATAATCAGAAGTTCTGTCAAGGGCTTGTTAGATCAAATAAAGGCGACTTACTTACTTACGTTCAGAACACTTTTGCCTATCGATTTTGTTTTGACTGAGCGCCTGTGAATAAGCTGGTGGGTTTCGTTGGGCGCTGTAGAAATCTCGGGATTACGATTATATTATCAGCTTTGCCGCCGAGAGAGAGAGAATGAGAGAGAGAGAGAGAGAGAGAGAGAGAGAGAGAGAGAGAGAGAGAGAGAGAGAGAGAGAGAGAGAGAGAGAGAGAGAGAGAGAGAGAGAGAGAGAGAGAGAGAATATTTTGTTGTCTCAGCGGCGATTTGATCCTTTGATCTATTCATTGACGAATCACGAAACTATCGCCAAACTTAGAAAGGAAAGCGATGATCGGTCTTTTATGGCGTACTTCGTCCAACAATAGTCTTTGGACGCTTTGGCCTTAAATCCTATGGTCTTTCAGCCTGCGTGTCCGCATAGTTTTATTGTGACGACGCTGGCAGGTGTAGCTAAGACATATTGAGCCGGGCTAGTACTTGGATGGGTGACTGTCTGTGAAATACCACGCCACCTGGCGTCAACTTGTGCATTATCGGTCGGTAAATCGTAATCGTAAGCTCGAAATTGCTATAGCGCCCAACGAAAGCTACGTCGCCGGAACCAGCTTATTCAGAGCAGCTCAGTCAAAACAAAATCGTTAGGCAGGAAGGGGTCGGTTCCAGATCAAGATCCAAGAGTCGGGCAGGCAGACAGTCAGATGGCTACAGAGGATGGTGTTTGGAGTTGAACCGGAAAGTAAGATAAGGGGAAGAGGAAGAATAAGAACCAACACCGGTTTTTAAAGGTGTTCTGTTGTTGGATTGCTCAGATCGTGTTTGTGCCTCGGCCGGATGGTCCTTCAACCTCAGGACCACGCCCTTGAGGAGTTTATTCGATTACGAAGAGTGTAAACACAAGTGTGTCGTACTTTCATCTTTTCCCATTAATGTTTGCCATTATTTGCTTAGGGAATCGAACAGCGGACTCACTGATCAAAGGGGTTTACGTGACCAATCGGTGGTAGCCATGCTGCGCGAATTCGGTTTACAAAAAACCGGATTTCTTAGCGAAATAAACCAAATTCTTCACAATGATTCAACCATTTGAAGAGATTACGTAGTTGATGATTAATCCCTTTACTATCTATAGTCAATGGTAGGAGGGTATGACATTATCGGTCATGTTAGCCCGACCTACCCACTGCCCGTACAGGGTTAAGTGGACCCGCTCTATCCGGTCACGCCCCCTCGGGGACTGGTGCATATGGAATCTGTTACATTATTCATCAGGCAGCCGGGTCCAAATTGGTGGTAGGGGGAATTGATTGGAGAACGTATTATCTGTATGGCGAGAGATGAGTTAAAAGTACGTGTTTTCTTAAGTGTGGGAACAAGTATTTCCTGTTATCTAGGTTTTTGTTTAACTTTTGGGCCAATCCTATTTATCTGCCCCGTCTAGTCGTGTTTTTGTGTTTGCCTGTTCGTGTATGTTCCTGTGCCTCTCTGTGTGTCTCGGAATCTGCGTGTTTTTCGTAGTCTGCGTCTTCGTGGGTTTTTGTTTTGATTTTTGCGTAGGTGCCGCGCGGACAAAGTTCAGCAGTAATTGTCGAGTTGTTTTTCATGTCTCATTAATCGTTAACAACTATTATTTTACATATATTTCGGTTTCATTTTCTGTCGTTGTCTCTGCCGTCGTTGGTCTCCGGGTCTTTATGTTGGTCGTCCTGGGAATAGTTTCAGTATTTTCTTCTGTGTGGCTTGTTTTCTGAATTTCTATCAGTTTCTGTAGACTTGGTTTCCTGAATCTGAAATTTAATGTGCTTTGCAGAATTAGTCAGAGGAATTTTCTCAAAGTGGTGCTGTATGAATTTGTTGGTAAGGTTGGGATTATGATTGTCTGATTTCTCGTCCTCTTTCTTTCGCTATCCTACCCATCTTTCATCTCCTGCATATCTTGTATATGTGCAGGTGCATGTGTGTGTATGTATGTATTCATTTATGTGTGTGTGCATGTATGTATGCATGTTTGTATGTGTGTGTGTATTTGTCTCTGCGTATGCATGTATGTATGTATGTTTGTATGAGTGTGTATATTTGTCTCTATGTATGCATGTATGTATGTAGTATGTGTGTGTGTGTATTTGTCTGAATGTATGTCTGTATTTTTCTATCTATGCATGGATTATGTAATACTTCACAAAAAGGTCCTTGTGGTTTTCTCTCACACTTTCTGTCTACCAGTATTCTTTCACTTTCTGCATACACGGTAGTTGGGATAAAATCCTAAGCTTTCAAACCGAATGATGATTTCGTGAAGTTCTGAGTAATGATGAGGGACCATATCGTTTATCAAGTTGCTGTGACTGATGCTACAAGTACTGTTCGTGCTGTCCAATTACTAGATGTAATCATCAACAGCACGTTTCTTATGTGAGCAGGAATCAGTTTACAACATCTGTTTATTTTTATTTACAAGTATTGAATAGTGTTTATTTATTACTTTTATTTACTGTTTATTAAGCAGGAATCAGTTTACAATGTCTGTTTATTTTTATTTACAAGTATTGATTGTTGTTTGTTTATTTACAATTATTTACTGTTTATTAAGCATATGGTATTATATTAACAATGTCATGTCATATCATATCATTATTACTAGTAAATCTAAATCTGAGGCACAAAGCAACTGTGAGTGAAGGACTTGCTCTAGGTCCCTACACAGTGACCGTCTAAGGAGAGGCTTGAACCCATACCCTCTGCATTACAAGCTGAGTGCTCTAACCAGTCGGCTACTGTGCCCCACTTATATCATGCCCTATAGTATCATATCGTATATCGTACCTTATGCCGTGTGATATAAAATCATATGCTATGATGTGTCATATATGATGTCATATATATGTCAAATCATATATCATATCTTATCATAGTGTTAATTATGTGTGGCCGGAACTGTTTGGTATTAAAAGCTCTTGCCAGACACTCCTGTTTAATTACTGTGACAGGCCAAGTATTGTATGGCTGCAGGCCACAGTGACTGCATTATTGCGACACAAGTTTGGCTGGCTATGATGGTTCTGGCTACAGTAGTCCCCGCTGTTCCAGACATTAGTCTTAAGAGCGTAGAAGCTTCTGGTTGAATGAATTATCCAAGACTGACTTCCACTGGTAAACACAGGCCCTGTGTATTCCCACCAAATTGAAGGAACCGTAGTCTAGTTGCTTGTGTATGAATTCAGCGGCAACCCATGTCTTTCCGAAATCCAGGTTACTAAAGATCAAATAACAAAATTCTTACAAAGTTCGCTAATAAACATTGTATTTTTCGCTCACTGGCGAAGATTTATTTTTTATCTATTTCAGCTCAGCTGGTAGTCTCTGCGTATTCTGTCTGCAAATTGGCTCTTGGCCCTATGGAAGTAAGTAAGTAAGTAAGTAATGCATTTGTTAACACGCCATATGTCCATCGACTGAGCGAGGAATCGTAGGAACACTTATCCCCAACTAAGATTCAGATTTAATAGCTATGCATGTGTGTAATATGTGCTTTATGTAATAAAGAAATAGTTCGTCTTTGCATATGTATCTTATTTTTGGCCCAATTTAAAGTACTAAACTTTAGCAAATCTTATTGTTGGAAGACATTTTTCTGTTGTATTTCAGTAATATTATGAAAATTTGTAACACACACGAAATGATATCCTGAATCTTTGAGGACCTATACTGAAGGTGTACGTTGAGCTCAAGAAATATCTACCTAAGTTACATGTGTTATAGATCTGTTAGATAATTGTAATCGTAATCCCGAGATTTCTACAGCGCCCAACGAAAGCCACGTCACGAGGATCAGCTTATTCACAGGCGCTCAGTCAAAACAAAATCGATAGGCAAAAGTGTTTGGTTCCAGATCAAGATCCAGAAGTCCGGTAGAGAGACAGCATGGCAGCTACGGTGGGTGATATTTGGGATTGGAGCGGAAAGAGAGATAAGAGGAAGAAGGGGGTGAGGATAGGATCTTTGAAAGAGGAGTGTTTTCAGTTTTGAGTGAAAGGCTGATGCAGAAATTGCAAGCGGCAGAGGATGCTTTATCACCTTTGAAAAAGGCCTTCATAGCAAGCTACACACATGGTTTTTCTTTTAGGTGACTGGGAATCGGTTGATGTTTTTTGTTCACTTGATTGCTTTTTAACCACTCCATAAGCTGAGAAATTATGGCTTTGGATGCATTTTATCCCACGTGGTAACTGAAATCACTTGCCTTAAATGTATGGATGTCTGCGTACTGTTTTGCCGTTGTTCTGTATGTCTGTCTTTGTGATTGAGTGTCATTCTGTTTGTCTGCCTTTGTGGCTGTGTCTCTTCCTCTGTTTGTTTGCTTTGTTATGTACTTAATTGTTTGTGTTTGTCCAAGCTGATGATTCCTCGCTCTGGTGGACATATGGCATGTTAACAAATGCATTACTTACTTACCTACCTACCTACCTACCTACCTACTTACTTACCTATTACCGGTATACATCTGTATGTGGAGGTGTGTTTGTCTGACTGCTGTAGTTAGGGGATTTTCGTAGGTTAAATTACATCAGCGTGTAGGGTCATCTGATGGCTCTAAAGGCCGTTGACGTCAACCTTTCTCTGTGGCCTCTTCAAGTCTTGGTTGACCTTGATGCCATGCTAGTCGCTTACGAGTTACGTCAGACAGATACGTTTTAACTGCTTCTAGACACCTTACTCTTGAGGTTGTTGTATGTGAGTATGTGTGTATCTGGCTGTTTAATATAGCACCTTTAAAGAACGTCGCAAGGACTCTAAAACATAGCTATATTTAATGGCTTGAATCTTTAGTAATGGTGGTGGTAGTAGTAGCAGCAGTGGGAGTAGTGGTCGTTGTCGTTGTTGTTGTTGTATCGGTGTTGGACTGTCAAAGGAACCATCATACGAACTCACCAACACTTCACCCCTTGCGAGCTCTGCGCAGGTCTTCCACTCAGAACCGAAAACACGCTCCTCTTCCGCAGGTCCTATCCTGATTCCTCTTCTTCCCCTTGTCTATCCTCCAAATCCAATTCCAAACACCACCAACCCTAGTCGTCTGACTATCTGCCTGCCTGCGTTGTGGATTTTGACCCGGAACCGAACCCTTCTTGCCTATTGATTTAGTTTCGACTGAACCCCTGTGAATATGCTGGTACCCGCAACTTAGCTTTCGTTGGGCGCTGTATGAATCTCAAGTTTACGATCTAGTGACTGGACACAGCGTGCGCTGAGCCGAGGCTTACTTTCTAGCGACCTGTGGCGTTCAAACTGCCGCTTGGCAGTGAGACAAGTGCGCCAAAACCGCTCAAGTACCCGTGGCACCGTCAGCTCGCTGACGGCCGGGTTGTTGGACTATCACGTGACTACAAAAACAATTATGTTGTTTAAATAACAAATTGGTAATTGGGCAATAAACGGTTCTAAGCGGCGGTAAATTAGGACTTGGAGTGCTAGATACTTAGGAAGGGCTGCGCGTTTAGGGTCATCGGAATTGTGGTGTGGGTTTGTGGCCGGATGGGTGGTTGAACTTTGGGCTGGGATGATTAAAGTTAGCCTACTTGATTAGAGGTAAAAGGAGAGTGAATGGAGGGAAGTTGATTAGCTGGTTGTTTTTAGTGAATTGAACGGTGTTGATTGATCAATTATAGAGGAATGGTTAGTGATCACAGGGTATGTATGTATGTGTATGTATGTATGTATGTATGTGTATGTGTGTATGTTTGTGTGTATGTATATATATATATATGTATGTATATATATGTATGTATGTTTGTGCGTATGTAGGTATATATGTGTGTATGTGCGTATGTTTATGTATGTATGTATGTGTATGTATGTGTGTTTGTGTGTATGTTTCCAAAAACATATAGCGCATTTTAAGAACCCCTCAAAGGCGCTGGGGCGTGATTATCTAGCAGTTCCAAAAGGGTGTGTCTTAATATGGGCCGAGAATATGACTGTTCCTGAAGGACGAATAGAGGGGTGTTGATCAGGGTTGTGACGATTTAGGGATTATCAGCCTTACCTTAGTCCCTCCACGTGCTGCCGCACATTGGGCGATACAGGTTCTCCATCCTTCTCTGTCCCGAGCAGCTCTGGCAGCCTCCTCCCACGTCAGTCCTCCATCTGTGAGGTCTTTTGTGATCGTGTTCTTCCAGCTCTTTTTTGGTCTTCCTCTCTTCCTTCTCCACCCGCCTGGGGCCCAGTCCATTGCCTGCTTCGGGATTCTGTCCTCATCCATGCGGTGCAGGTGTCCCAACCATCGCAGTCTTGCTCTCTTCATCATCTCTTATTATTATCAGCAGGGGTGCAAAAAATTTTGAAAAGAAAAATATGGTTTCAGGGTTTTAAGGATTTAGGCTTTGTTCTGTTTTCCACATGATGTAAGATGAACTAAGGTGGTGGATAGAATATTTAACTCGGTTCAATGTTCGAAGGATTCCGAGTTTGAAGGATCGGAAAGAGTTCAGTTTAATCTAAGAACTTCTGTAGCGCCATTGTTATAATGCTCAAGGCATCTGTCGATGGTCGCTGCTAAGCAAAATTGTTGTGCAAGCCAAATTCCAGGGTGGGTTCGGTCGAAAAGCCAAGGAGGGAAAAACCAAGTTTAGTGCCATGATCCAGCACGAAATGCTTAAACATCGCAAGCGCCGCCATTTTAATTGACCTCAATTCATTTTTCATCCAGAAACACACAAAAATTTGATTTTCTTTCATTTCTACGAAAACGAAAACCTTATTCCACCCTTGGTTTTCAGTTATCATAAGAGGGCGATGATTAGAATAGTAATAGGTGATTGGCAGTTGCTCGGAGGGGCCGGGGGTAATTGGAGTGGGAGTTTGGGGTTACCGACGTCTCAGGGTGGGAGTTTGAAATCGGTGTGTTTAACGAAATCTTGCGTCTTCCATGTGCGCCGAGCTCTTCCCTTATAAGGTCTTGGCGGTTAATGAAAGCGATGACAGTGGTTGGATCTCGTAGCACGTAGCTCAGACAGGGTGTGACTCTCCTCGCTCCTCCCCTAACCCCTTCCTTCGGGGTTTACTGTTTACTTCACAGCTGAGAGCCATTGTGCTTTGGGGTTGGGTCAGTGCAGCCAGTCACGACGGGCCAGTTCTCTGCGGGTCGGCATTCCTCGATGGGAAACTTTGACCCCGTGTCAAACCGTGCCAGGCGATGGTAAACTTCGATGACGGCCTCGTTTTGTTGGCCTCTTATAGTTAAGACGAGTTGGCCTATTTTCTGAATTCGGAACAACTTTTTCCGATGAAACAGTTGGAAGAGATAGGGCAAGTTCCATGTTAAAATTACAAATAAAGGAACAGTTGACCAAATGTGAAACTGTCGGTATGTGACGTCATGTAAAGCCGATGACATGTAAAACCGTTGGCATTTAACGACAAATAAAGCTGTCGGCATGCGACGTCATGTCAAGCTGTTGGCATATAACAATAATAATAATTATAAACTTCTAATGCGCTGGTGTCTAATGCACAAGGCATCAACCGATGGCGCACCAAAGCCAATCGTAATCTCGAGATTTCTACAGCGCTCAACGAAAGCTAAGTCGCGGGAACCAGCTTATTCACAGGCGCTCAGTCAAAACAAAAGCGCTAGGCAGAAGGGTTCGGTTCCAGGTCAAGATCCAGGAGTCAGGCAGTCAGACAGTCGGACGGCTACGGTGGATGATGTTTGAAAGTGAAGCGAGAAGAGAGATAAGGGGAAGAGGAAGAATCAGGTTAAGATTTTTGTTTAAAAGAATGTTAAGATACGTAAAGATGGGGTATTGATCAGATGGCGTGTCTAAAGAGAAAGATATATCAGGTGATAGAGTGGAGAATGATGATGTGATAACAAGGTGAAGTGTGTGATTGTGAATGTGGGTGGGGAATTTGACATGTTGAACCAGATTAGTTGAGGACAATAGGGTGAGGAATTCAGAAGCAAATGTGTCAGAGGGGTTATCGACATGTATATTGAAGTCACCTGTAATCAGAAATTCATGAGGTGTAGTGGCGGCAGTAGAGAGGAGGGTGGTAAATTCTTTCAAGAAGACCGATGGAGGACTTGAATATGAAGAGGAGGATGGAGAGCGATATACATTTAAAAGCCAAGCCGCAATCAGGTCAATATCGAGAAGGTCAGTCCACAGGACGGAGAAGCAGCCTACGGTGGATAAGCATTTTGAAAAAGGTAAGTTTTAAGTTGAGAACGAAATGACAGAAGCGACTGAGCAGAACGAACAGACACAAGGAGGAAATTCCAAAATTTAGGTCCAGCAACTGAAAAAGTCCGTTTTCCCAGAACAGTTCTAGTCCAAGGTATGACCAGAAAAAGACAGTCAGATGACCTTGCAAGAATAATGGTAAGTCTTGGGAATAAGGTCTGATTTCAAGTATTGTGGTCATTAATTCAAATAAAAACTTGGCATACAACGTCATGTAAAATCGTTGGCTTATGGTGCCATGTCAAGCTGTTGGCATATGACGTCAAATAAAAACTGTTGACATGCTGCAACTTGTGAGACTATGGGGATTTGACGTCATCAAAAAGTATTGGCATAGGACGTTATAAAAACACTGTTGGAATGACGTCATGTAAAATCTGCATATGATGTTGCATAAAAACTTGGCATCTGACGTCATTTAAAGCTGTTGACACGTGACATCGTGTAGAGCTGTTGGGATTTGACGTCATCGGAAAGTGTTGGAAAATGGGCGCAAGCGAGATTGCACGTAATGAAGTCGTTGACGGGATATGCGTTGGACGTTGTTTGAAGACGTTCCCAAGGGAAAACGCCGGGCGGCGGAATTCAGGCCACCGAAGCCACTAACAGCAGAACCTGATAATTGGAGACTGTTGTTGTTGTCTGAACATTTTCAGTTGCCCGGGGCTCAAAAATGCCTTCGGCAGTATCCAGGTGCAACGATGCAATTTACTCTCTTCAAACTGCTCTTTGGCAACTTAAATGCGGCTTTAACGCTGCCAGCATGCCCATAAACATTTAATGGGACCCATATGGACCTTATACGGGTCCCATATGAATGTTTAGGCCCCATTCTTACAATACAGCTTGGTTACATGTAAGTTTATAAGTAAGTAAGTAATTCTTGCTGGTATCACTAAATCAAACATGCAGAAACTCCAAAGAGTTCAGAACTCTACGGCTAGAGCCATAAAAACACTTCAAACTATGAGCATATAACCCCTGTGCTTAAATCTTTGCATTTCCTGTTCAGTAAAGGATCTGTTTCAAATTAGGACTTACGGTTTATAAAACATTGAACTATGGCCAACCACAATACCTGAAATCAATCCTTATTCCCCAGACTTACCATTATTCTGCAAGGTCATCTGATTGTCTTTCTCTTGTCATACCTTGGGCTAGAACTGTTCTGGGTAAACGAGCATTTTCGGTTGCTGGACCAAAATTCTGGAATTCCCTCCCTGTGTCTGTTCGTTCTGCTCAGTCGCTCCTGTCATTTCGTTCTCAACTTAAAACTTACCTGTTTCAAAATGCTTATCCACCATAGGCTGCCTCTCTGTCGTGCGGACTGACCTTCTAGATATCGACCTGATTGTGGCTTGGTTTTGGTGTGCCATCGGTTGATGCCTTGTGCATTAGACACCGGCGCATTAGAAGTTGCTAATTATTATTATTATTATAAATACATTCGTTAACACGCCATATGTCCATCGGCTGAGCGAGGAATCATAGGCGTGGACAAACACACAAACAGTTAAATACATAACAGAAGAAACAAATGAAGGCAGACATGCAGAGTGACACTCAGCTACAAAGATAGACATATAGGTTGGTACATAGACATAAAGGTACTGGTAGATGTTTTCATTGAGGTTAATTCATAAAATCAGTGTGATATATGTATCTTATTGATGATGATGATGGTGATGATGATGATAATGATGATGATGCTGATGATGATGATGATGATGATGATGATGACGACGATAATAATAATAAAATAACAATAATAATAATACTTGAACTGTACATGTACTCGGTTGATTTATCATAACCTGTGCTGTGTAAATTGTCATCATTACATTACATTGTAATTGTAATTATCACAAATGTATCTACCACATTTCAAGAGAAACTCGTCAAAGGCACAGCTGACCTGATGACACAAAACTGTGTCGAATAGAATGGTTTTAAAGTTGCTTATGAAACAGAAGCAAAGAGCCAAAGGTGTTGGAGAAATGTATTTTGTAAGATGTCTGCATTTCCTTTATATAAAGAGAGACTGGACGTTGATAAGAGTCGCTATTGGAGGTTTAGACAACATGGACTTCACGTCCATGAGGTATGTTGCTATGCTAACATTTTTTAAGTCGTGTTAGCCTCACGCAGTTGGACTCTTAAGAACTCTCAAGGTTTTGAACTTAATCAGTGGTCACTACAACTCTTGTCCCTTGTACCAGAACTGTGCTGGGCTCTACAGCTTTCTTGGTCGCTGGTCCACGGCTTTGGAATTCGCTGCCAAGTTCAGTTCATTCTGTCATGTCTGTGATGTCATTAAGGCCTAAACTTAAGACTCATCTCTTTCAACTTGCTCTTCCATCATAGCCTAACTTCTGGTTTCTCTGACCTATCAGAATTCGACCTGGCTTCTCTGATTCACGATTTCACTTGAAGCAACCATTGATTGATGCCTTGGGCATTATGATAATGACGCTGTGGAAGTCAGTAGATTAGTTTTAGATGCTTATGTCTCTGTGTAGGCATGGGAATGATTCTATTTCTTTAGTTAATAGAACTGGTTTATTCGGTTAGGGATAGTCATTTTGTGTACATCTTTAGAATGCATTGAAATAGAATTTGCATCAAGACTGTAGAGAGAGTAAGGTTTATTCTATCTTTTTCTGTTTACATCTCACAGACATCAAGAAGTAGAAGAAGAAGAGGTAGAAGAAGAACAAGAAGAATGCCATTCACTTAAGAGACCATGTAGGCAGCTTCGGCTATAAAGTGTTTGCAACTTTATTTCAAGATTAGCCTCAGCCATGAGCCCCTATATGCAGGAGTCAATGCCTCAGTACATAAGAGGGGTCGTCCATTAAGGACGTCCGCAGAGGAAAGGAGGGAGGGCCACTAGATGCGGACAAGAAGAGGGAGGGTTATGCCCAATACGGACGTCCTCATCTAAATTTGGTACATAGTTATTTCAGCACAGCCGGTGCTAAAAACACCAACTTCGCTCAGACGGTACTGAATATGGATCTAATAATCGTAATTGAAACTCGAGATTTCTACAGCGCCCAACGAAAGTCACGTCACGGGGACCAGCTCATTCACAGGCCCTCAGTCAGAACAAAATCGATAGGCAAAAGGGTTCGGTTCCAGGTCAAGATCCAAAAGTCGGGCAGAGAGACAGCGTGGCAGCTACGGTAGGTGGTGTTTGGGATTCAGACAGACAGACAGACAGAGAGACGGACAGAGAGAAGTTGTGACCCTGTGCTGGACGCGCGAGTATCGAAGTACCCAATCCTATAGTACAGTTAGCCGTGCATGGTCAACAAGGTAGCCTAATTAAGGCCTTAGTACTCCGTTGAAGTGCGGGCGTCGGCGGGAGGAAATGGGGAGGGTAATGCAAAATGCTGACGAATGCGGACAAGGCGGAGGGAGGGAGAGAGGGATCAAAAGTAGGTCTTTGAGCGAAAGCCCTTGCCTGATATTCCAGTCTTCGATAAATTATTCATTTAATTTGATACCTTGTTCAATAAAAGTCAACAAAATCATTATTATTAATTAGAAACTTCTATGGCGCCGGTGTCTAGCGCACAAGGCATCAACAGTGGTACACCAAATTCATGCCGCAGCCAGGTAAATATGGAGAAAGTCAGGTTGAAGAACCTTTGACAAATAAGCGCATACATATATTCATCATCAGTTCATGAAGCCAGCCATTTTAGCGGCGATGGGTGCGTAGGTGCAAATGTAAACACTAATCTGAATTTTCTCAGCGCCACACAAAAGCCGCGTCTGCGAGATCAGCTCAACATCGGCGCTATATCAAATAAAGTCCTCTGGAGACAGGTTGTTTGGTCAGTTTCGGGTGTCAGGTCAGAATCCGCAAGGTCAAGCCAGGAAACAACATGTCGCTGCGGTGGAAATCATTGGTTATGGCAGTCACGTGATGGTGCAGAAGCGCAAGCTGGATGGGACAGCTTGAAAAGTTCCGTTTTCTGTCTTTAGCGAAAAGCGAATGAATCTCCATTCTTGTCGGCTGTAAATATAAACCTCTGGTAGGCAAAAGGAAAGGTAGCACCCAGTTTAAAAAGACAAAAATAGGCCAAGAACAGACGAAAAATATGAGTTACCGCATATTGTGAGAATTTTAAACAAGGTTCTGAGCAGAATTATTATCTACGGTGCAACATTTCTTCAGAAATCGCGTTCTTCCAATTTCCCAGCTCTTGTTCTCACAATGCGAGAGCTTGCATTCAATGGAAAGTACCCGGTCGACTCTGCATTGGTTGATATCAATTGATGATTTTACATATAGAGTATAATTGTTGGAGTTGTGTAACATATACCAATAAACGATTTAGATAATAAGTAAGTAAGTAAGTAATCCATTTTGTTAACACGCCATACGTCCATAGACTGAGCGAGGAATCGTAGGCATTGGTAACAACTCAGATGCTAAAGCAATTCAAATACTATAGGAACTGAAATACTATAACAACTCAAACAACAGAAAACTAAAGCTATACAAATGCTGATGCTAACTCAAACACCAGAACAACTCAAACAACTCAGACACTGAAACAAAATGAGTGGTTGTATTGTAAATAACTGGCGAAAGTAGGCCGGCTGAGATCACTGGTATAAAGGAGTTACTGAACTCTCTTAGTGAACTATCGGTACATATGGCTTCTAGCATGTTCGCCATATTTGAAGAGTAGTTGCCAAGGTCTTAATCTTGTCAGTCTTAAAGTTAATCAGTAAATCCCGTTAATAATCTTGAGTTCAGCTCGTTTTACTGTGATTCACTCCTACTGTTCCATGCAGTTAAAATGACGTACGCTCTGAGTGAGTGCTAAACCAGATGCGAAACTAAAGGTTCACCAAGTTCCACAATGTTTACTATATACGGCCTTGAACAATTATAGAGTATTATTCTCATGTCATGCTGGCTGATTTTAAGTGATATATTACACATAATACTTAATCACTAGTCCAATTGTACGTGTAATGATATTTTTAAAACACTGCTACAATACTTTGGACTAATTTGCTTTTATTTTCATGTCAATTTTGATGAGTTCTAAATACAACCCACAGTAACACCTCTTTTGACCCCTTCTCTCCCTCGTCACCCGGCAGCCGGATCTTGTTCCCCATACAGTATCTGTAGACAACCCCTCTGACTTGACCCAGCCCTAGTGAATAATCTAATCTAATTACTTCTATAGCACCGCTATCATAATGCCCAACACATCAATCGATGTCGCTTCAAGTGAAATCGTAATCAAAATCATAATCCGTTGCAAAATCCAGGTCGAAATCATAAAGGTCAGAGTAACCACAGGTTAGACTTTCTAATCTCAAGACTTTTATAGCGCCATTATCATAATGCCCAAGGCTTATGTCGATGGTGCTTCCATTGGTGAATTCTGACTGATCGGAGAAACCAGAAGTCAGGCTACGGTGGGTAACCAAGTTATAAGCTCGTGCCTATAGCACTCGGCGTTTAAGTAAGCAGTACTTTATAAATTGTTGAGAATATGATTACAGTAAGAATAGATGTAAATCATGGCTTTAAGACAGCACAATGAGGGGGGCCTCATTTAAGTGGGGGACTCTGGGAACTACAAAACTCGTATGATGTCTGGTTTTGACGTCGTTACAAGCCACTGCCTCAGCGGAATGTCAGTGACTATTAAACCAGTATGTCTCCTCGTGAAGCACACGACGATAATAACATTTGCTGCTGTCGTGATGGCGTGATAGTGGGAGACTCAGTAAGAAAACCAGACGCTAGGTGTCGCCAAGTAAAGTTAATAATAATCCAACAGTCTATGTGCTGGTCGTTCTAATTCAAAAACAACAAAATAATATGACAGTTTATATAGCGCCGTAACACGGTCTATGCCGAAATAGGACGCTGTGCACGAGCTCAGAAATCAATGACAGTCATATGATATTTTAAAAAGGTGGGTCTTGAGTCGTGACTTGAATGTTAGGCCTAACGTTGTCCTAACAACACTGTAGCATATTTGTTACTTCCACACAGTTCCTCAGTTGTCGCAAACCCAACACTATATGCTGTCATACTGACTCAACGACAAGTAGTCAGTTTCGCGTGATGCACTGGGTTTTGAACTTTTGACACAGAGGTTAAAGTGCACGAATTTGCAAATCTGCAACCACGTGACACGTAGCGAAATGATATGCACTAGTGATGTTATTCCCCCCCCCCCAAAAAAAAAAAAACAAGCATCTATAATCAACTCAAATGTATGAAATGTTCTGCGAGCAATATTGTTTGCATCAGTCGCAAAATAATGCAATTACATGAGGAGGTTTTTCAAAAGGTTTTTTTGACAAGTTTTTGTTTCTGACGGTGTTTTATTCTTTCAGTTGATCTGGGCCTCTGCCCACAGAGACACTGGTAGAGCTAATGTCTGATAGTTAAGCAGACACTATCTGAACTTTAATGGCAGAAACAGCTCAGCAAACGTTTTCTGCTTATTGTAAACAACTGGAATAGTTGGATCTGTTAAACAGCCATATTAGCCACATTAGATAACCAGTTTGCAGGGGTGTTATGTACTCTGACTGTATGAAGTTGGGTTATTTAAACCGACAACACACACACACACACACACACAGAGACTCACGCAGACAGGCACACACAGACAGACACAAACACAGACACACTAAATTCTTGTCGATTCTTTTACAAAATGTCGCAGTGCAAATACAAGAGGCAAATTTTGATTTGTTAATTAATTGTTTTTACAGTGTAAGTGCTGACACTTGAGCCGCGTGTCTGCAATCAGCGAATAACTGTACATGTACAGCATCCTTTTTCTGCCCCAGCCTTACAACGGCGCTATATAAATCGTATTTATTTTTATTATTATAGCTGCTATTATTATTTTTATTATTATTACTACTGCTACAACAACAACTACTACTACTGCTACTACTACTAAAGATTTAGTCGTGCTGCCTTTTTAGCCTAGCAAACATGCGTGCAAGAAATCAACTTGGGTCATGTTGTTAATTAGAAACTTCTTTTGCGCCAGTGTATAATGCACCAATCATATGTACAGTGGTTGGGTGTAGCACAAAGGGTCGTCCATTAATGACGTCCGCTAAGGGGGCTGGAGTGCCAACCGAGCACAACGGGAGGGGGGTTATGCCAAAAATGCGGAAGACTGCATTTCAATTTGGCGCAGTTATTTTTAGAATTGCCTTGAGCACCAACATCAGTCGGACCCATACTGCACTTCGTTGGATCTAATTAGACTCCCTCTGCTGGACGCGGTAGTGTCAAATACCCAAACCCGTAGCACAGTTAGCTCTGTAAAATCAACATCGTAGCTCAGTCTAGATGTTATTGCTCTGCAAGAGTGTGGATATCCACACAAGGGGATGTGGAGGGTACGGCCAAATGCCCAGAAAATGGATGGGGTCAAAAGTAGTTTTTTTGCGGACGTCCTGTATGTTCGATCCCGAAGTCAAACGAGACACAATCTAACAATATTTTCTAATCTAATGACTTCTTTGGCGCCGTTATCACAATGCCAACTCATCAATCGATGGTCGCTTCAAGTCAAAATCGCAGTCAAAAATCATAATCCATTGGAGAAGCCGGGTCGAATTCTGATAGGTCGGAGAAACCGGAAGCCAGGCTACGGTGGATCAGCAAGTTGAAACAGATGAGTTTAGAGGCAGCATAGACCTGAGTTTAACATGTGCGTAGTATTTTTCTCTTTATACAGCGCAATTTTATTTGCTTTTAATTTGGGCCTAAAAGATGCGCAATCTTGCACTCACCAGAGCGCAGTTCCCAGATGCTCCGCCCACGCAGCAGGCCAAGGTGCGCGCAATGCAAACTAATTAGAGGGAACATTGATGTCTATGCGTACATATGTGCATTAATGCGGCCAGGAAGCTTGTAGAATGTTACTGCATGTAGGCGGTACTGTGCACCCACTGTGACCTGCAATCAGACATTGATATACTTGGGCTTCACACTGTCACTGGGAGTGCAGACACTAGAGAGGACTAGCCACTTGCACTTCTACCTCAAAGCTAAGGAAGTGATACTATATGTTTAGATACATACATACTTACCTACACACACATACAAATATACATACTCACATGCATACATATACATGCATACATACACACATACAGATATACATACTCACATGCATACATATACATGCTTACATACACACATACAAATATACATACACACCTACATACATTATTATTTTTATTATTATATTATTATTATTATTACTGCTACTACTACTATTATTACTATTATTATTATTTTGCATTTATTACATGCACAAGGTAAGTAAATCTGAATCTGAGGCACAAAGGAATTGTGAGTGAAGGTCTTGCTCAAGGTCCCTACACAGTAACCATCTAAGGGGAGGCTCGAACCCATACCCTCTGCATTACAATTCGAGCGCTCTAACCAACTGGCCACCGTGCCTCCGCATACATACATGCATAATTTGCCAAATTGACTCTTACAATTATATTGTCTTTGTATTTACCATTTATATTTGTCTGTATTTATTTTCATGTGATTTTTATTTTGGAAAATGAATTTAAATTTTAACCTTTCTCTTGCTGTCTTAAACTTTATCATCTTTAATCAGTTTTTTATGTTACAGCTATCTGATTTTGTTATGGTACTAAGTATTTACCAGCGGTAATATTTGGTGATTGGTTGTTTTAGGAGAGGCGTTATCCACTGGCAGAGTAGAAAACCAGCTGGATGAAAATGGTAACCCAGTTCCTGTTGAAGAAACCAGTTCAAAGTCAGTTGAAGCCACTCCTGATGTGGTTCGAAGTCGAAAAGTTTCTAGGTTCCTGGAAGACCAGTCACCTCAGAAGTCTGTTAATTCAGCAGATGGTAAAGCAACGAAATCTAGAAAGGAAGTCGGAGGGAAAGAAATCGGTCGGAGAGGAACTAAAACTCCAGGAAAAGCCTCAGCACAGAACAAACCAAAAACGTTGAAGTCAAAGAAGAACGAGATTGGTGCAAAAGCTACGAAAATTCTTGAGCAGGGATTGAGTGGGGAACTTTTACACCAAGGAACCAGTTCTGAGGTAAAGAACCCGAAACAGGACTGCAACAGTGGAATGAAGAACGCAGAAGAAGATTGCTCTGGCGAAAGAGACGACGAACACATCGTCTCATTGAGTGAACCTGATGCTGCAGAAGATGGTTATGACGATAAATTCAGTGATGCAGAGAACGTGTTGATGAATGATGACGTGTTGCATATTTATGCCTCTGGCCAGCATGATTTGGAGGCGATCAATGAAGATTTCCTGGCAGAATCGAACCAGGAGATTCCAGAAGATAGGGTGTCATACGGCCGAAGTCTGTCAAGGAAGAAACGCCGGAGAGGAAAACAAAAGAAACAGCAGAATTCGAACCCAGATTCTTTGTTGATGGGTGATAGCAGTTCATCAGCAACTACGAGAATGAATGATCCAGTACGTGACAGCTGTTCTGTCGTTCTTCCTTCGAGTGCTAGCCCAACAAACTCAGTGAATTCTGTGTCGTTTAGCTGTCATCCGCTTTCGAACGCGCGCGAGAAGCCATCAGCAAGGGTTCCGCCATCGCGTTCGACTGTGGTGGACCCCGCATTGAATTCAGGGGACGTGGGTTTTGTTTCGGGGGAAAAGAATTCCAGTGATTTGGATGAGAAAACGGTCAATGAGCTTTCAATTCTGGGAAAACAACGGATAGGTGAAGTCAAGTTTTGCAAACCAGAATGCCACGAGGTGGCGAAAGTATCGCCATTTGTCAAAGTTGAAGCTGATTCAAATAATTCTTTGAGAGTAAATGGAAAATTCCGACCCAGTTTGGAAACTACCCAATCATCGGAGAATGTCCTTGCCCAAGGGTCATCCGCTGAGGTTGTTCCTGACACTCATCCATGTGTGACTGTTCCAGCAAGCCTGTATGTCTGTCCACTTTCACCATCCAAAAAGCAATCTTCCCCGGTCAGTCAGGTCAGTCAACAGGTCAAAATTAAACCACAGAGCACGGTTAACCCGTTCTCTGTGCTTGACTCGACCACTTCCGTGCAGCCACTCGACGTGGCTAACCAAACCCACCCTCCAGCACCGCAGACAAGGATCAGAGTTGAACCAACTGCAGATGCCAAGCCAAAAGTCGCCCAACCACCACGGTTCAAACCGCGGTCCACGGTTAACCCTCTGTGTTTGGACCAGTCACAGCAGCCCAAGTTCAGACTACTGCCAAAGGCCGAACCAGGCTCTTCTTTGTCTGACCTCGCAAACAACTCAACGGTTGTCAAAACCGCTCCGGTCGGCGAACCCAACCTCGCATTCCGAATTTTGCGGAGACGACAGAGTGGCACATGGAAGGAAGTACCAACATCTCCAGCTAAACATTTTGATTCCTCACGTACAGACATCCACAATTCTGTTGTCAGAACGGAACAGTGTACTAACAGTTCCTATAGTAACAGTTGTCATAGCAACAGCTGTCCTTCTGTTGCCAGACCTGCAGTCTGTGTTCAGTCCAATAATGACGATGAAGTGATGATGACGAAGAGTCGCTCTGTCGCAAAAAAACATCAAAACTCTCACTTGTCGAATCGTAAATTCTTGGATCATGCTATGATCAATGAATCGATCCGATCAACGACTCCGGGCGGTTCATTTGATGTTAAATCGTGGGCGGTTGAAAGACAATGCGGTTTTAGGCACGGCAGCTCTACCTGTGACCGCTTGCCCAATAAACCAACAACTTTGCCAAAAAATAGTGGACCACGAATAAATTTGTGTTCATCTCAGATTTCTCCCAATCCGGTAACCTTTGACCTTTCCAGAGCTCAGCATTATCTGCACGCTGGTAAGTCATTCTAGATTTTGCTGCTATGATGATGAAGTTGGTGATAACAATGACTATTGTTACAGTGTGTATTGTTGTATATTGACTATTGTTATGTATGTTGACTATTGTTGTAATGTGTACATGGATGTATGTATGTATTTTTGCATGTATGTGCCTCGCCAGGACAGTGTTAGGTTCCTCTGCATTCTCGGTAGTTGGTCCATAGCTTTGGAATGTGCTGCCCAGTTCTGTTCGTTCCGTCAGTTCTCTGATTTCATTCAGGTCTAAACTTGAAACTCATCTATTTCAATTTGCTTACCCACCGTAGGCTAACTTCTGGTTTCTCTGACCTACCGGAATTCGACCGTGCTTCTTCAGTGAATTGTAAGTTTGATTACGATTTCACGTGAAGCGGTCATTGATTGATGCCTCGAGCCTTATGGTAACTCTGAACCACAACCTCGTTAAATGGGGACTACATAGTCCCTGGCCCCTGCAAAGCTGTTCAGTGCAGAACAGAGACGTTGAGGTAACAGATGAAGGTGTTGAACTGAGAACAATGGCATTTAAAAATGTAGCAGTGTTATAGTCTTTGGTGATCATCTAGTCTCCTCTAGAGACTTCTATAGCGCATTATATAATAATGCATGAGCCATCAAGTCACGACTCAACACCTATCTTTTTAAAATATCATGACTTCATTGATTTTTGAACTCATGTACAACACCCTTTTTTGGCCTCGACCATGCTACGGCGCTTTATAAATCGTCTTATTATTATTATTGTTGTTGTTTTTGTTATTGTTATTGCTACGAATTATCAGCATGATTTGCATCCTTCCCCGATGCCTCATCATTATTATCATCATCAGTTGCGAGCGGCAGCTGCTTGACGGCGAATGATCTCCTTTTTTCAGTCATTTATCAGCTCGAGTGGAATTCTCATGTTCAGTTCAAATCTTGTTATGTCGTGATTTATGCTGTCTGTCCTGTGTAGTCGAGGTCTTCCTTTGTTTCTCTTTGAGTCTCGCGTGTGTCTCGCATTGATTGGGGTTTAGTCAGCTGGCATTCGTACCCGGCGTGTTTGACCAAACCGGAAAACTCAGTTTTCCGGAATTAGTTTTCTTCGAGATCAGAAGCAGAAAAAGTTTATGGGTTTCTGTTTCCTATTATGTTTTCCTTGACTGACTGATTTCTTGTTCGAACACTCTTAGTGATATTAATCATAATATTCAGTGACATCCAAAACAATAATAATAATGCTATTACCAATAGGTGTAATTGTTTATTTTTTATTTATTTTTAGTGTTAGTTGGTTATTGGTGGATTGCCTGTCTTGCTATGAGTCTCACTGGCTTTCTGACTATAAGCCACACTATGAGCCGTATTGGTTGTCTTATTACGTTTTGGCTTTGTTGCTTTAAACCACACTGGTTCTTATACTGTAAGCAGCATTGTCTCTCATGCTGTAAGCCACACTTGTTCTCTGGCTATAAGCCTCATTGACTTCCTGACTATAACCCACACTGGCTCTTATGCTTTAAGCAGTATTGCCTGTCTGCCACTGTAAGCCACATTTATTCTATGGCTTTCTGGATATGAGCCCCACTACAAGCCACATTGGCTGTCTTATTACCTTTTTGGCAGTGTTGCTTTAAAGCACACTAGCTCATGCTGTAAGCCATCTTGCCTGTCATGATGTAAGCCACACTGGTTCTGTGGCTATAAGCTACGCTGACCCTCGTGCTCTAAGCAACATTGTCTTTTTTGGGCTATAAGCCATGCTGGCTTTCTTGCTACAGTAAATCCAACCCCAGGCGAGCGGTTACAGGCGGACACTTAAGCAGTAGGCCGCGTGAGCAATTAAGCAGATGTTTGTGCGAGATAGCAGCGGCTCTTGAAATACCTGACAGAATCTTTCTCGATGAGGAGAATTCCAAACAGCCGTCGAATGGAATTTTCCACGAGTCAATGTGGGTCACGACGGAGGGTCAAGTGGAAGGCGGTTCCAGATGCTGACGATGAAGCGGATGAAGAGAAACATCTGGTACTACCATGTGGTTTTGTCATCTTACTACATGGTAGAACAGACCAGGTCTCTGCCCCCGCCGCCTGGCAAACGCTGCCATCTGGTGACGGTAGCTCCCTAGTCTGATGCAATCTTAAACTGAATTTCGTTGGGTTACAGATAACAGATTTGATGTGTTTTGACATCTGGACAGGTGTCATACATATGAGCTGGGATTTCTGGTTAATAGTAGCGTGGGATACGAGTACATGTATCCACTGAAGATCAGCAGAACTGCCAGACTCTACCGTTGACTGTCTGCCTGCCTGACTTGGATCTTGGAACCGAACCCTTCATGCCTATCGATTTTGTTTTGACTGAGCGCCTGTGAATAAGCTGGTTTCTGCAACTTACCTTTCGTTGGGCGCTGTAGAAATCTCAAACTTATGATTATGATTACAATTACGATTGAGTCTTATTAGATCTGTTTCAACGCCTCAAAAGATTTTAAAGACGCTATATGAATTGCCAGATACACCAACCAGTTTGTGTTATTACTTATAAGTAATAATGCTGTTTATCCTGTAATGCCTTCATTTGTTCACAGGAATATACTACTGGTCATTGTAAGCGTGAACACTGAACACGAACGGCCGCACTTTATAAGTCATATAAGTGTCAATAACCTTATAAGACTTATATGACGCGGCCGTTGTTATGCAACGTTCACGATAACAGTGACCAGTAGCTCATAACTGTGAACAAATGAAGGCATAGAGGACAGGCAGCATAATGAAGTTGTCAAAAGGAGCCCAATGTCCAGATATATCAGTGCATGACAGATCATCATACTCATTGAAGCTGAGCTGTGAAGCTGAATGCTCACAAGATGTCACTCGATACAAATTTCAGTAAGGGAAAAGAGAACATAAAGTTGGGCGGTGTCAACAACCTTTAAAAGAGGATCGTAAAACGCTTTTATAACTTCAACCGAACCGTCTAGGCATTATTGCTGCAATCAGGATGTCAAACACAGAATAATAAACATTCTTTTCAAATTGGAAGGAATCCGTGGACCTCTGAGCGCTTGTACTAACAACTAATCTCGAATTGCTTCAGTTGCGCCGTTATCATAATATACCGGCAGACAATTGTTGGTTGCTTCTAGTAATCTGTTGGAGAAGCCTGGTCAAAATCTAGTAGGTCAGGGTAACCAGAAGTCAGGGTATGGTGGGTTTGGCTAAACACCTTTGAGGGTTGAAAGGTGCTGGTTACCAAAAACATTAGCCAATGTTTGTTTGCTTGCTTACTTACTTACTTTTTACTTACGGATACATAGTCATCACCGTCATCATGCTTTCATATATTTCTTTTTGTTGGTTAAATCCCATTGCTGTCCTCTTGTTGAGTCTCATTGTCCCCTCGTTTACAGTATGTTTCCTCCAGCATAGTTGTGGTCGTTTTCGCTTCCCTTGCCTTCAGGTCATGCAGTCACTTGTGTGGGATTCAGTCGACTGGCATTCTTTTCACATGTATGACGAAACCATTGGAATCTGCATCAAACTGCTTTATCCAGCAGAGTTTCTCTCTCGTTTTCAGAGATGTTTTTATTTCTTGTTGAACTAACATTTTGTTTTCTTGAGATTCTTGGAGTTTTCTGTATCTCGCTAATTTCTGTTGTAAAGATTCTTTTCTTGTCGCGTTTTCTCAGTGTCCAGCATTCTGGTTTTGAAAGGAAGACAGGTTTTATTGTCTCGTTTATGCCTTTCTTTTGTCTTTGTCTCTTGCCTTTCTTTTCAGTGCTGTCTCCTTGTTTCTTTATGTCCACATAATAATAATAATAATAATAATAATAATAATAATTAGCAACTTCTAATGCGCCGTTGTCTAATGCACAAGGCATGTCAACCGATGGCACACCAAACCCAAGCCACAATCAGTCCAGAAGGTCAGTCCACAGGACAGAGAAGCAGCCTACGGCGGATAAGCAATTTGAAACAGGTAAGTTTTAAGTTGAGAACGAAATGACAGAAGCGACTGAGCAGAACGAACAGACACAGGGAGGGAATTCCAGAATTTTGGTCCAGCAACCGAAAAAGCTATGGACTTCATTCAGCTGTTGTTATGCTTTGACAAGAGCGCAACACTGACCAGGAACTCTGACAATGCCATCAGAGCTAATTGTTTCTATTGTGTATATATACGGACACATGCACTGATTGTGACCTTAGCGAATAAATATTATTAATTGTTTTTACAGTATATATATATATATATATATATATATATATATATATATATATATATATATATATTATATATATATATATATATATATATATATATATATATATATACGGACACATGCTCCGCATGTGACAGTCAGTGAATAAATGTTTGTTCATGTACAGCACCTTTTTTCAACTTCGGCCGTACTACGGAACTCTATAAATTGTCTTATTATTGTTATTGTTATTGTTATAGCTGCTGTTATTGTTATAGCTGCTATTAGTGTTTTTGCTGTTATTATTATTATTATTATTATTATTGTTGTTGTTGTTGTTGTTGTTATTATTATCAGTCCACTCTGAATGGGACTCCAATGGTTGGGTTTTACATGCAAGCACAAGCCCATTAGTGTTGACCTTTCCAGTTAACTGAGTATCAGTTGCTTATAGCAAACTTTTCCTAATTATACAGCTTTAATTAGTAATTGCAGCACTTCTGAGAGGTACTTGAAGGCGCCTGTTAATTGTCTAGATACATGCGTACGCATGCATATCCTCTTCAGTTTTCTATTTTGGATGTTTTTGTTCGATTATACCCGTCACCAGATGGCAGTTGTCCCTGATTGCGGGACCGTTGTACCTGCTCAATATTTCATCTTTTGTTGCTTATACTTATTGGCGTCTTGCTGCTTTTTTAAACTTTGTCTGTTTTATCTGAGGAGGTTTAGGATATCCAACTGGAGGGTTGGTTAATCCATAACACAACCCCACTAAAAAAGGAAACCAGAAAAAGTAAACTGTAGAAGTATCTTTTTTAGGACACACTCGAGGACAAATAGGGTACAGGATATTCAGCCACAGAGTTGGTTAAACCATACTAAGGAAAGTAACATCACAAAACATTCCTCTTTCACAGATCCTACCCTGACCGCCCTTCTTCCTCTTATCTCTCCCTCCTCTCCAACTCCAATCACCATCCCCAGAGGATATGCATGTGTAGCTGCCACGCTGTCTCTCCGTCTGACTTTTGGGTCTTGACCTGAAACCGAACTCTTGCCTATCGATTTTATTTTGACTGAGCGCCTGTGAATAAGCTGGTCCCCGCGACGTGGCTTTCGTTGGGCGCTGTAGAAACCTCGGAATTACGATTACGAAAAAATGACCGTACAACTACATAGTAAAAAAGATGATAAATCTTTTTAGGGTACACACGAGGACTAATATATTGACATAATGCAGTATAAAAGATCTTCTATTCATTTTATCGACCGACGCGATAATATCTTGCTCATCCGTGCCGTTTGTGCTTCGACTGGAATATTGTCCTTTGCAAAATGGAGATTAGTCACTCGGGATGTAACGTTTAGCTTTCCTGCTTCTGTTTATTTGTGGCCGACGTTTGTCTAGTGGTTTTGCGACACTCTATGTCTGCCAGTTGAAGTTGAATGCCACTCGTTGATATAATGGTGTCAGACAGAAACGTTTTTAAGGTGTGCCAAGGGCTTGCACTTTCAGCCGGCATCTATATTTAGTAGTAATCGGCCCAACGGTACATCCAGGGGCAGTCTGGCGAGTTTCCGCAGAGTGGTTTAGACGATAGTTGGCCACAGATATCTTGAAGCAAAAAGCAGCCATGATAATACTGCTTAAGATAAATAAAGGAGGAAAATGAGAAAATTCTGTCTTGCTATTAAGCCATGCTGGTTGTCATTCTGTAAGCAGGCCTGGATTTTGTGCTGTAAGCCATTCTGGCTTGCTTGCAATAATGCATTATGGATATCTTTCTGTAAGCCATGCTGGCTCTTTCTTAGCCACAGTGGCTGTCATGCTATAAGCCACACTGACTGTCATTCTGTAAGCCACGTTGGATTTTGTGCTGTAAGCCATTCTGGCTTGCTTGCGATACTGCATTTTGGATATCTTTCTGTAAGCCACGTTGGATCTTGTGCTATAATCCATTCCGGCTTGCTTGCGATAATGCATTTTGGATGTCTTTCTGTAAGCCATGCTGGCTCTTTCTTAGCCACAGGGGCTTTTTGTGGTATAAGCCACACTGACTCATTCTGTAAGCCACGTTGGACCTTGTGCTGTAAGCCACTCTGGCTTGCTTGCTTGCTATAATGCATTATGGATCTCTCTGTAAGCCATGCTATGCTGGCTGTTTAGCCAGACTGGCTCTTGTGCTACAAGCCACATTGGCTGTCTTGCTATAAGCCACTCTGGCTCTGCTTTAAGCCACACTAGCGCACACACTGGGTCTCATACTGAAAGCGGTCGTGCTGTATGCAAACCTGCTTGTCCCAACCTATGATCAGACATTTGGTGCGCTTTTGGCCACACTAAGCTGGGTGGGAGGTCACGCAGTACACTGTCGACCTTCAACCCTCAGTACTCTGCCCGCGGCAGCTGGGTAGCACTGTGTGCTGTGAGGTTAGGTGACACCCTCCACAAGGGTCGACTGGGTGGGTTGAGAGTCGACTGGGGTCAGTGGCGGCTCCAGGATTGTTTGCTTGAGGGGAAAGCATTTCCAGAGGGGGGGCCACGTTCTGGCAGTCCACCATACACGGGCCTGAACTAAAGGGCGCCGAAATATTACCAAGAAGGGGCCAACCACTCCCACGCCTATCACTAAAACCGCCACTGACTGGGGTTAACTGAATGTGAGTGAGGGTGAACTGGGTGAATGGAGTAAGGGTGGGCCGGGTGGGGTGAGGGTGGGCCGGGTGGGGTGAGGGTGGGCCGGGTGGGGTGACGGCGGGCCGGATGGGGTGACAGTGGGCTGTGTACTGCATGACCTTCATCTGTGCACTTGGGAAGGGAGGGTAGAGGGGGGGGTCATATCAAAGAGATCGTCGGTCGGTCGGTAGGTATGCGACCTGTCTGTCCTGTGGCATTCCTTGACGGCGGCTGTCGCTTTGTCGTCTTGTCCTGCCACACGTCATGTCATGTCGTTTCTATGGCACCCGGTCAACTATATCCTCCTCTTCTTTCTTCTCGTTGTCCTTCTCCGCTTCCTTCTCCTCCACATCCTCCTCTTTTTCCTCCTTCTCGCTTTCTCCTAATCTTCCTTCTCCTAATCTTCCTCCTCCTTCTCGCCTTCCTCCTTCTAATATTTCCTCCTAATCTTCCTCCTCCTCGCCTTCCTCCTTCTAATCCTCCACGCTTTCATCCTCCTAATCTTCCTTCTTCTCGCCTTCCTCTTCCTAATCTTCCTCCTCCTCCTCGCTTTCGTCCTCCTAATCTTGCTTTTCCAGCTGCTGCTGCTCCTTCTCCTCCTTCCACTCTTTCTCCTAATTTCCTCATCCTCCTTCACTGCCACTTTCTCTTGCTGCTTGTCCTGGTTCTGCAATCCTCTCCTTCTTTACGTTACATTCTCCTCCTCCTCCTCCTCGCCACCTCCTTTGCTCCCCTTTGATGACCCCCGGTTTGGCAACTTGCGGGCATTGATACCTACCCCTAGTCTAGCAACTTGTGGCCCTTTAAACCCACCCCTAGTCTGGCTGCTTGTGGACCTTGAAACCTGCCCGGTCTAGCAACTTGTGGCCCTTGAAAACCACCTGTAGTCTAGCAACTAGTGGCCCTTGAAACCCGCCTAGTTTGGCAACTTCTGGCCCTTGAAACCCACCCCTAGTCTAGCAACTAGTGGCCCTTGAAACTTGCGGGCATTGTCACCAACAGCTGTCTGACAACTTGTGGTGCATAAAACATGCTGCTTGTGGACCTTGAAACCTGCCCGGTCTAGCAACTTGTGGCCCTTGAAAACCACCTGTAGTCTAGCAACTAGTGGCCCTTGAAACCCGCCTAGTTTGGCAACTTCTGGCCCTTGAAACCCACCCCTAGTCTAGCAACTTGCGGCCCTTTAAACCCACCCCTAGTCTGGCTGCTTGTGGACCTTGAAACCTGCCCGGTCTAGCAACTTGTGGCCCTTGAAAACCACCTGTAGTCTAGCAACTAGTGGCCCTTGAAACCCGCCTAGTTTGGCAACTTCTGGCCCTTGAAACCCACCCCTAGTCTAGCAACTTGTGGCCCTTTAAACCCACCCCTAGTCTGGCTGCTTGTGGACCTTGAAACCTGCCCGGTCTAGCAACTTGTGGCCCTTGAAAACCACCTGTAGTCTAGCAACTAGTGGCCCTTGAAACCCGCCTAGTTTGGCAACTTCTGGCCCTTGAAACCCACCCCTAGTCTAGCAACTTGCGGCCCTTTAAACCCACCCCTAGTCTGGCTGCTTGTGGACCTTGAAACCTGCCCGGTCTAGCAACTTGTGGCCCTTGAAAACCACCTGTAGTCTAGCAACTAGTGGACCTTGAAACCTGCCCGGTCTAGCAACTAGTGGCCCTTGAAACCCGCCTAGTTTGGCAACTTCTGGCCCTTGAAACCCACCCCTAGTCTAGCAACTAGTGGCCCTTGAAAACCGCCTAGTTTGGCAACTTGTGGCCCTTGAAAACCACCTGTAGTCTAGCAACTAGTGGACCTTGAAACCTGCCCGGTCTAGCAACTAGTGGCCCTTGAAACCCGCCTAGTTTGGCAACTTCTGGCCCTTGAAACCCACCCATAGTCTAGCAACTAGTGGCCCTTGAAAACCGCCTAGTTTGGCAACTTGTGGCCCTTGAAAACCACCTGTAGTCTAGCAACTAGTGGACCTTGAAACCTGCCCGGTCTAGCAACTAGTGGCCCTTGAAACCCGCCCTAGTTTGGCAACTTCTGGCCCTTGAAACCCACCCCTAGTCTAGCAACTAGTGGCCCTTGAAAACCGCCTAGTTTGGCAACTTGTGGCCCTTGAAAACCACCTGTAGTCTAGCAACTAGTGGACCTTGAAACCTGCCCGGTCTAGCAACTAGTGGCCCTTGAAACCCGCCTAGTTTGGCAACTTCTGGCCCTTGAAACCCACCCCTAGTCTAGCAACTTGTGGCCCTTTAAACCCACCCCTAGTCTGGCTGCTTGTGGACCTTGAAACCTGCCCGGTCTAGCAACTTGTGGCCCTTGAAAACCACCTGTAGTCTAGCAACTAGTGGCCCTTGAAACCCGCCTAGTTTGGCAACTTCTGGCCCTTGAAACCCACCCCTAGTCTAGCAACTTGTGGCCCTTTAAACCCACCCCTAGTCTGGCTGCTTGTGGACCTTGAAACCTGCCCGGTCTAGCAACTTGTGGCCCTTGAAAACCACCTGTAGTCTAGCAACTAGTGGCCCTTGAAACCCGCCTAGTTTGGCAACTTCTGGCCCTTGAAACCCACCCCTAGTCTAGCAACTTGCGGCCCTTTAAACCCACCCCTAGTCTGGCTGCTTGTGGACCTTGAAACCTGCCCGGTCTAGCAACTTGTGGCCCTTGAAAACCACCTGTAGTCTAGCAACTAGTGGCCCTTGAAACCCGCCTAGTTTGGCAACTTCTGGCCCTTGAAACCCACCCCTAGTCTAGCAACTTGTGGCCCTTTAAACCCACCCCTAGTCTGGCTGCTTGTGGACCTTGAAACCTGCCCGGTCTAGCAACTTGTGGCCCTTGAAAACCACATGTAGTCTAGCAACTAGTGGCCCTTGAAACCCGCCTAGTTTGGCAACTTCTGGCCCTTGAAACCCACCCCTAGTCTAGCAACTTGCGGCCCTTTAAACCCACCCCTAGTCTGGCTGCTTGTGGACCTTGAAACCTGCCCGGTCTAGCAACTTGTGGCCCTTGAAAACCACCTGTAGTCTAGCAACTAGTGGACCTTGAAACCTGCCCGGTCTAGCAACTAGTGGCCCTTGAAACCCGCCTAGTTTGGCAACTTCTGGCCCTTGAAACCCACCCCTAGTCTAGCAACTAGTGGCCCTTGAAAACCGCCTAGTTTGGCAACTTGTGGCCCTTGAAAACCACCTGTAGTCTAGCAACTAGTGGACCTTGAAACCTGCCCGGTCTAGCAACTAGTGGCCCTTGAAACCCGCCTAGTTTGGCAACTTCTGGCCCTTGAAACCCACCCCTAGTCTAGCAACTAGTGGCCCTTGAAAACCGCCTAGTTTGGCAACTTGTGGCCCTTGAAAACCACCTGTAGTCTAGCAACTAGTGGACCTTGAAACCTGCCCGGTCTAGCAACTAGTGGCCCTTGAAACCCGCCTAGTTTGGCAACTTCTGGCCCTTGAAACCCACCCCTAGTCTAGCAACTTGTGGCCCTTTAAACCCACCCCTAGTCTGGCTGCTTGTGGACCTTGAAACCTGCCCGGTCTAGCAACTTGTGGCCCTTGAAAACCACCTGTAGTCTAGCAACTAGTGGCCCTTGAAACCCGCCTAGTTTGGCAACTTCTGGCCCTTGAAACCCACCCCTAGTCTAGCAACTTGTGGCCCTTTAAACCCACCCCTAGTCTGGCTGCTTGTGGACCTTGAAACCTGCCCGGTCTAGCAACTTGTGGCCCTTGAAAACCACCTGTAGTCTAGCAACTAGTGGCCCTTGAAACCCGCCTACTTTGGCAACTTCTGGCCCTTGAAACCCACCCCTAGTCTAGCAACTTGCGGCCCTTTAAACCCACCCCTAGTCTGGCTTGCTTGTGGACCTTGAAACCTGCCCGGTCTAGCAACTTGTGGCCCTTGAAAAACCACCTGTAGTCTAGCAACTAGTGGCCCTTGAAAACCCGCCTAGTTTGGCAACTTCTGGCCCTTGAAACCCACCCCTAGTCTAGCAACTTGTGGCCCTTTAAACCCACCCCTAGTCTGGCTGCTTGTGGACCTTGAAACCTGCCCGGTCTAGCAACTTGTGGCCCTTGAAAACCACCTGTAGTCTAGCAACTAGTGGCCCTTGAAACCCGCCTAGTTTGGCAACTTCTGGCCCTTGAAACCCACCCCTAGTCTAGCAACTTGCGGCCCTTTAAACCCACCCCTAGTCTGGCTGCTTGTGGACCTTGAAACCTGCCCGGTCTAGCAACTTGTGGCCCTTGAAAACCACCTGTAGTCTAGCAACTAGTGGACCTTGAAACCTGCCCGGTCTAGCAACTAGTGGCCCTTGAAACCCGCCTAGTTTGGCAACTTCTGGCCCTTGAAACCCACCCCTAGTCTAGCAACTAGTGGCCCTTGAAAACCGCCTAGTTTGGCAACTTGTGGCCCTTGAAAACCACCTGTAGTCTAGCAACTAGTGGACCTTGAAACCTGCCCGGTCTAGCAACTAGTGGCCCTTGAAACCCGCCTAGTTTGGCAACTTCTGGCCCTTGAAACCCACCCCTAGTCTAGCAACTAGTGGCCCTTGAAAACCGCCTAGTTTGGCAACTTGTGGCCCTTGAAAACCACCTGTAGTCTAGCAACTAGTGGACCTTGAAACCTGCCCGGTCTAGCAACTAGTGGCCCTTGAAACCCGCCTAGTTTTGGCAACTTCTGGCCCTTGAAACCCACCCCTAGTCTAGCAACTAGTGGCCCTTGAAAACCGCCTAGTTTGGCAACTTGTGGCCCTTGAAAACCACCTGTAGTCTAGCAACTAGTGGCCCTTGAAACCCGCCTAGTTTGGCAACTTCTGGCCCTTGAAACCCACCCCTAGTCTAGCAACTTGTGGCCCTTTAAACCCACCCCTAGTCTGGCTGCTTGTGGACCTTGAAACCTGCCCGGTCTAGCAACTTGTGGCCCTTGAAAACCACATGTAGTCTAGCAACTAGTGGCCCTTGAAACCCGCCCTAGTTTGGCAACTTCTGGCCCTTGAAACCCACCCCTAGTCTAGCAACTTGCGGCCCTTTAAACCCACCCCTAGTCTGGCTGCTTGTGGACCTTGAAACCTGCCCGGTCTAGCAACTTGTGGCCCTTGAAAACCACCTGTAGTCTAGCAACTAGTGGACCTTGAAACCTGCCCGGTCTAGCAACTAGTGGCCCTTGAAACCCGCCTAGTTTGGCAACTTCTGGCCCTTGAAACCCACCCCTAGTCTAGCAACTAGTGGCCCTTGAAAACCGCCTAGTTTGGCAACTTGTGGCCCTTGAAAACCACCTGTAGTCTAGCAACTAGTGGACCTTGAAACCTGCCCGGTCTAGCAACTAGTGGCCCTTGAAACCCGCCTAGTTTGGCAACTTCTGGCCCTTGAAACCCACCCCTAGTCTAGCAACTAGTGGCCCTTGAAAACCGCCTAGTTTGGCAACTTGTGGCCCTTGAAAACCACCTGTAGTCTAGCAACTAGTGGACCTTGAAACCTGCCCGGTCTAGCAACTAGTGGCCCTTGAAACCCGCCTAGTTTGGCAACTTCTGGCCCTTGAAACCCACCCCTAGTCTAGCAACTAGTGGCCCTTGAAAACCGCCTAGTTTGGCAACTTGTGGCCCTTGAAAACCACCTGTAGTCTAGCAACTAGTGGACCTTGAAACCTGCCCGGTCTAGCAACTAGTGGCCCTTGAAACCCGCCTAGTTTGGCAACTTCTGGCCCTTGAAACCCACCCCTAGTCTAGCAACTAGTGGCCCTTGAAAACCGCCTAGTTTGGCAACTTGTGGCCCTTGAAAACCACCTGTAGTCTAGCAACTAGTGGCCCTTGAAACCTAGCGGGCTTTGGACACCAACAGCTGTCTGGCAACTTGTGGTGCATAAAACATGCAGACCAAAGGAATTCTTGTCTGAATGAGATTGAAAAGAATGCCCAACCGGACCAGCTACAATTCCAGACTCATTGTCACAATTTCTGTCACCAGCTAACTTATTACCAATATACTACATACAATTTACATACATGTGTATATATATATGCACCATATACATTGGATATCTGTATATATGTTTTTGTGTTCTCCTGTGCTAACTCAGTGGCGGACATGAATACATATTCACATACGATTAAAATATATGTATATCATGCAGTCAATTTCCTTGGGCAACTCAACTATACTGAGTACACTAACCGTACCCTGTCGGTTGGAAGGTCAGGCTACGAGAGAGAGGACTGACCACCCGCCCTCTTATGCCGAGGCTGAGAAAAATGAAGTCGCTAGCACTTCATACCCCATAGCTGCCTGTCGGAGTTGGCTTAGGGACTGTCTGCCGATTACTACTGCCAAACACCGCATCACAACTGATGCTTACCTTAATAAGTCATACATGAATAGGTACCTCAGTGCATAGATATGTATCAGTATATATGAACCTCACTGTGTGTATATATATGTATGTATGTGTATATATATGTATTAAGTGTACATAAATATCAATATATATAAACCTCACTGTATATATATATATATGTATATATATATATATATATGTATAAGTGTACATAAATATGTGTACCTCGGTGCATAGATATATCATCAGGAAATATAAACCTCACTGTGTATATACACTGTGTCCGGAAAAAATTCCAAGGCTTTACGGTAAATATGAAAATAATTAGTAAACATTAATCGATTTTTAAAATTCCAAAAACAGTTTAATCCTGAAATATTATTGAACTATAATTTATGTTCAAAATGTCCGCCATTGGGCTTCAACGCAAGCTTCGAGACGTACACGCCACTGACTAACTGTCTTCCTCGCTAAACGCCATTTTTCTAGCAACTTTCTTTACAAAATATAAAATTCAAATACCTCACTGTGACGTAATTTTAAACGGGGGCCGTTAATAAATTGCAAAGAATTTTGTTGGTAATTATGTACGGATCAAAAAGGTTTTTAAATTTTTAAATTGATTATTATCTACTATAGTTTTTTTCATTCATATTTTAGAGCCTTGGAATTTTTCCGGACACAGTGTATATGTGTGTATGTATATATAAGTGTACATAAATATTTGTAGATATGTATCTATATATATATAAACCTCACTGTATATGTATGTATATATATGTGCGTACATAAATATGTGTACCTCAGTGCATAGATATATATCAGTTTATATAAACCTCACTGTATATTTATGTATGTGTAATATATAGAAGTGTATATAAATATGTGTACTTCTGTGCACAGATATGTATCAGCATATATAGACCTCACTGTGCGTAGATATATGTATGTATGTATATATATATATATAAGTGTGTTAAATATGTGGCTGTTGAGGTGAAGAATTCTTCACCAGCATGTGGGCGAGTTCCGAAGGCTCGTCACGATTTGCCCTTTTGTACCAGAGGTGGCAGAGCAGGTCTTTGACTCGTGACTACGTGACTACGTGTCACTGGAGGCAGCGAACCTCCTCTGGTTGTGTCTGTTTGACCTACTCACTAGACACTTTGGGCGTCGGTACAGAAGTAGTTCAGTGACGTACACCACTGGGAATGAATGTGATAACTGCTGGACGTAAAATAGGAACGTAGCCCTAAAATAAATCTATGATCAATAAAAATAAATCTATAGTTGTACAGCAGATAAATCTGTAGCAAGTGATTGTACAGTAGAAAATTGTTGTAATGCTGTCTTTTGAACTGCTGTGTTATGAGGTCATGTTATGGCGAGTTTATTGTTGTTATTATGAAAATTTTTAATGTGCACAAAGTCACACAGAAATGCGAATATAACCGCGGGTAGTCAGCAGCCAGGTGAAATGCGGTAAGGTATACAGATGTATGAAAACCAGTGAGATACAGTGAGTTTTAAGGCGTTTTTTGAAGGAAGAAAAGAGTTCGAGCTTCAAAGTAGTCCGTTCCAATCCTTGGGGCAGCGACATGGAATGCACAACTCTAACCCCATGTCAGGTCTGCATCACGGCTCAGCCAACAGGCCTGTACCGGATGTAAGGGGAGACTAGTGATTGAAAGGCTGGTAGGAATGCTCATGGTTCAGTTTTTATAGATCAGACAAGCCAGTTTAAATCTTATCAGGAATTCTACGTAAAGCCAATGTAGCAAGCTTAGTAGGGCCAAGGAGTTGCGTAAAAGAAGGTGCAAACAGCGCTACATGAGTCAGAGAACTTTGGATGAGTTGAAACCTGTTGAGTTCAAGACGTGGGATACTTCTAAAGATGAATTAATTTTGAGATCCATGTCCTGAACCATGTTTTATTAGAATTCATGTTTTAACAATGTGTGTTATAAGGAGTCCCCAGTGTACTATGTGGATATATGTAAATGTATGTGTGTATATTTATAGCGTAGATCGATGTAATATATGAGGGACTAATTTTTATATGTAAATATGGTTGCATTACGCAGAATTTACTGATGCAGTATGTACAGAGTGTGTGTGTATATATATATACAGTATATATACAGTATATATACACAGTGTATATATATATATATACATATATATATATAGTGGCTGAGTCAGTTGCTGTTCCAAGGAAGAGAGGCTTCAGTCATTGGTCCACTTTTTATCGCTGATTGTCCGCCATTTTATGGCCGATGCATCATGAGTGTAAGTAAGTGAAATTTTTAAAGCACACTAAGCCAAACTCGTTCCGTAAATATTCTGCCCAGTAGGTTTGGTAATTTTATTGCGCCGAATGAAGGGACCGTCTCAGTGCATTCCGAGGCCTGTCTAATTCTGAAGAACCGATAGCGATCAAGAAGTACAGAGCCTCATTCTAACCTTGAAGCGTTGTAAATGTACACGTGTATCTATAGAGGCCGCACGGCCTCGACCCCGGTCATTTTTCAATGAATTTATCGGGTGAGATCCTTCACCACGGCTGCCCGTTTGAATGGGCACCGTGCCATTTAAGGTCCCCGTGTACGGACCGTGCTAGCCCGAGATTCAAATCTCTGAAATAAGCCACGACGGGACGCGAACCGGCACCATCACGCACAGAGACGCCTTGACGTACGCTTTAACCACTGTAGCTAACCAGGCCAGTGTTTGAGAAGGAGAGATCATCCTCATCTCTGCGGTCGGTTCTGAGGTCGTACGAGAGGGAGATTGGGCTCATTCCCAACCTTAGACCTTTCTGGAGAGCGTGCTCCAGGTTTCCGCCGAGGTGCCTTTCGGGAAGGCAGATTGTTCCAATTGCTGCTCTGACGACTTGCCGAGATTATCCCCATCTGTGAAGCCTTACATGCCCCCAGTTCCGCCGGTGATTGTATTGAACGGGATATTACCCCTATTCCTGCCCGAAGACCTTACCGGAACGTCCCTATCCCTACCGTGAAGAGGAAGGGAGTATATTCCATCTTCGCCGGAATTTATGAAGCAGGAGATTTTCCCGATTCCTGCCGTATACGGCCTCGCCGGAAGATGTCCTAATCTCTAAATTGTGTCGCCTTACAAGGAGGAAGCTTGTCCGCTTCTCTGCCTAAGATCATATAGGAAGGAGACTGTCTTCAATCCTGCCTCGAGGCCGCCTTACCCAAGAACGTGTCCCCATTTCGAACCTTGGGACCTTAAGCCGACATAATCGTCTGCACCGCTTGAGACGGTTTACCAAGACAGTGGCATTTTGTTTGTGTCTGATGTTTTATTGGGGCTTGGCATCCTTGTGTGTGCCTGGTTGAAGGAGTTTAGTGACAGAACGCATTATTATCTGAATCCCGCTCTATACTTTGCGATTATTCGAGTTTGTAAACGGAATTTTTTTGTCTAAACGTACATTTGTATAGTTCCACTTCAAGAAAACTATTGAGAAGCACCTGCCAGTGTTAAAGTGCTCTGTAATTACACTGACGAAAACTGAATTACACAGGATTTTGGTGAGCTTTGGTATACATTGCCTGGTGATTACGTTGCGGTTTGTGATTTTCTTATTGTTATTGTTTTCTTGTTGTTCTGGTTTACTGATTACGTTGCACTTTGTGATTTTCTTATTGTTTTCCTCTTGTTGTTGTTGTTATAGTTTTCTTATTGTTCTGGTTTTAGAATTTCTGAAAACAATGGAACTTAAGAAAAGAGGTAGATGATCTTTATTATTGAATGCATGTTTAGCAACCAGAATAACAGTTTTTTGAGTGTTATCCTTGAAGACGGATTCATCCGTTTCTGCTAAAAATTTGACTAATACAACATTAGCAGTTTTGTCAGTTGCTGTAGCAACCTTTGACATCTAGAATTTTCTTTAAAAAATATCTGTGCTCAGAAAAATTAGTGTACCAGTAGTTATTTACTTGTAAAATTATATGTATTTGCAAGGTACATCTGAATTTAGTGATTGTATCGTATTTGATCAGCCGGGCAGAGTGACAGTTTGCAGGAAGCAAAAACAAAGTTATACATGTATTTGGCAAGCTCAGGAATTACTGAAAAGTAGAGTGTGGATGTTGCGATGCTTGATGTGCATTCAGCGCAAAAATGGCCAAGTACTAAGTACAGCTGAGTTACCAAATTCAAAATGAAACTTCTGGAAACATTTTAAATACATAGCAGAGATTATTGTAAACTGGTTCCAGTATTTTACTGTGGACCAGTAATCACATTACATTGCACTTTGGCTATTCTGTCTGTTTTAGGTGGTGGTGTGATTGTCTTGAAACTGTGAATGACCACGTGAACAGTTGCAACATTTTCATTTCCAAAGTGTTCCATGTAGTAACACCTGACAGATTTTCCGATAGTTCTTCCAGTCTTGAAACAGGAAAAGTGACAGTCTGTTTACAAGACACAAAACTTTGCACTGCCATCTGAAGTTTTTATCTTCACCTTTATAGCCTGCAACTTATATCTACAGTGTAAATTACGGGTTTACCAAGTGCTCTACTACTAGAACATTTGTTACTTTCCAAGAGAAATGTTTGGTTTTTCGCTTGTCGCAAACCCCTTCAAGTTTCTAATCTGAACATTCACTTGTGGCAAGAAATCTGAGCAGCAATGTATTGTAAACACTCTTTCATTTGGAAAATAACCACATAGAGGTTTTGGACTGTCCCTGGAAGGCTTCTAATTGGCAATTCATATTTCTGTATGCTTGAAAATCGGATTTCAATCCAAACATTGTCCCACAAATACAACCTTTTAAATCTCGGGCTAGCACCATCTGTGCACGGGGATCTTAAATGGCGTGGCGCCCATTCAAACGGGCAGTGGTGGTGAAGGATCTCACCCGAATAATTCATTGCAAAATGAGCAGGGTCGAGGCCATACGGTCGCTATAGAAAACTGTTTACATCCCTTGCCTGTTCAACAGTTCAAGAAACATTTTCTGCCCGTCTCAAGACGTTCCTATTTAGAGACCGTTAGGTAGCCGTGCTGCAGCGCCTTTGTGAATTACCTAAAAGGCGCTTTATAAATTTAGTGATACATATATACATATATTTACCTTATTTATTATTTTAACTTTGTTTCACAGGGATCAATTCAATTGGTTTCAGTCAGAAATTGTTTGTACGTAGGGTTTGATAGCCCATTCCTTTGAATCAGATATATAATTACAAACAAGTCATTTTTCACAATTTATCGACATGATGTTAACGTTAACTATATTATTTTCGTCATTGTTGTGCGTATTTAAATAAGTAAGTACTGCATTTATTAACATGCCATATGTCCATCGACTCAGCGAAGAATCGTAGGCGTGTATGTGGTTCGCAGCTGTCAGACAACAAAAGCAAGACATTAGTAATGTAAACAGGAAGACTATTCCAGATGGCTGGTTCAGAATCGCTGTATCCACGTCGGGAGAAATGTTTTTGTGCAATTTAGCCGAAATTCGTCGAATAGCGCAACTATTAGACGAATTTATATCTATTTACTATATCTATATTTACTGTATCTATATGTAACTATATCTATTTAATGGCCCTTCCAATACATTAACCTAAAATGTCCTTGGAAGGAACTAAATCTGCGGAAGTGATCATGGCAAAATTTGATTTCATTGCGGGTTGCGGTCCACAGAGTAACCATACCATAGATTCCGACAATGAGACCCTAAGCGCCTCTGAGTAGTTTGATCTGTAAGTAGAAGCGCTATAAAAGTTATCCAATACAATGCAATAGGCCTACTGTATGGTTCGTTAAGACACTTGCTAAACTGTGCCTTTTGCACGGAATTTAAGTCTTGAACCTGTGCTATTTTTAAAAGCTCTTCTGAATGTTCGACAGAGTTTCCATACTACAACATTTATTGTTGTTTAGGCATCTTAGGTCTTCTGTAGCCATGTTTTAAAATGCTGTAATCCTTGTAGGACACAATTCACCCTTAATGTGGACAAAAATTGCAAACCGAAGTCGAGGTTGAACGAATTGTACATAGCTTAAACAATTTCTAAATTTTACAGATGCTGTGGTCGGAAATTAGCCAAGTTTAACAGTAAATGTAGCACCAGAGTAATCGAAGTAGTTTTCTTGCCTTTGTGGACGGCGTTGTACGTAGGGCCCGGAGTCGAGGCTGTCGATATATTTAGAAACGTATTCATGTATTATGACTGTAACTTAATTGGTGTAATTTGTATCCTTTGATATTTGGAATATGTGTATCCAGAGCGTCTGAGTTTTTTCGTGTTACTAGCGTACAATTTATAATGACACTGAATTTTTAAGCAAACACTTTCATAGCCAACAAAGATTATACTGACTGGTTCAATATAAAACGTAATTTTACCCTCCGCCGTTCATTCATTCAGCTTAGCGCGCCTGGACTATTGCAACACTTGCATGCCTGCCGAAAGTTCCAAATCGCCAGCTTCAGTCCATCTGTAACTGTTCTGCCCGGGTCGTGGCTAACTTCCCGTATTTCTTGCATGTTTCAAACTACATGCGAGAGACTGCACTGAGTTATGGTTGATGGTAGAATTACATCCAAGATCCTCTTCAGCCATACAGTACTCCTCGTCTGCAGATCCTATCCTGATTCCTCTTCTTGCCCTTATCTGTCCTGCAGCTCCAATTCCAAACACCACCCACTGTTAGCCGTCTGACTGCCTGACTCTTGGATCTTGACTTGGAACTGAACCTCCCTTTCTATGGATTTTGTTTTTGGTTCCCGCGACATAGCTTTCGTTGGGCGCTGTAGAAATCTCGAGTTTACGATTACGATGGTTGGTTCGGACCGAGAATGCATCTTGGTGTTCCTGCATCGAACCAGTCGGGTCCACGAACACTGCTTTGCGGTGTGGATCTGCTGGTTCCTCTCTCGATCTCATACCGCGATTCGGACCCGTCGTTCTTCTTCTTGCATTGGTCCATCCACGGGAACGGTCTTCCACTCAAAGGGAGAACGCTGGTGCCACAAATAGCACAAGAGGGGCTTCTGTTATGACGCACTTTTTAGGAATGTTAGAAAGTCATGTTTTAGTGCCTGGGTGAGGTTCTAAAACTTGCTAAAATACACATACATGCATGCATACATACATACATACGCTACTTGCATACATACATATATACACACATACACACACCGTCTATTAGTTGACCAAAAGCAAAGAAGGTCCAATGAAGGATTTCCCGCTAAAACAAAGATTATGTAAATGCGGTTCTGTTACTTCTTAGAAATCGCCTTCGGAGGCCCGTTATTGCCAATTACAAAATTCTATTAAATCAGTCATTTTAAACGGTGGTAACAAGACGAGAAGTAGCCCGTAAACCAACCCTGAGATGTAGCCACGGTGGCGACTTCATTTTCTAACCCATTGTAGCAGATCTTCCCACTAACAATTTACGGTAGAAGTACGCATTTTATATTCAAGTTCGCTAGGGGGCACTGGCGACACATTTATATCGAAATATTTTTCTGCCGGATGGGGATTTAAACCCCCTAACGTCCATCCAGAACCACAATCTCACACCCTCTTCCCTTTATCTCACTTTCCGGTTCAATTCCAAACACCATCCACCATAGCCGTCTGACTGTCTTCCCGGCATGACTCTTGGATCTTAACTTGGAGCCGAACCCTTCCTGCCTATCGATTTTGTTTTGACTGAGCGTCTGTGAATAAGCTGGTTCCCGCGACTTAGCTTTCGTTGGGCGCTGTAGAAATCTCGAGATTACGATTACGATACTGTGGCGCCCATTCAAACGGACATCGGTGGTGAAGGATCTCACCCGATTAATTCATTGAAAACTGCGCAGGGTCGATGCCACACGGTCGCCATAGAATACCGTTTACAGTTACAAATACATTACCTCTTGCTAGCCGAGCTTCATTGGAATATTCAATCGGTCGCATGGTGGCGCAAAAATGCAAGTTTTTGAGAACCGTCTGGATAAACACTCTGGAAGACTGGTTTCATCTCCAAGTCTCAGTTAAGTCTGGGTCACAACACAAGGCCACCCAGATGACCTACCAGCGCCTACAGATATATTTACATACATGTATATACGTTCATTTACATATATATTACGAAAATATGCACACATATACGGTACAGGTAGCGCGTTATGATCAACTGTCTACGGAGGCCCAAAGGAACCTCGTAGCTGCAACAAGATTTCGTTCGTCTGCCGGATATTATGTACCAACTGCACTTTAAAAAATACACGAAATCCGCGCATTTATCGCGTTCGAATTGGTGGGAAATTAGAACGTAGAACCCCATCGACCAGCTGGATTATCAAATATGTTCCTCATTCGACTTCTGCGCTGGTCTCTCGATTAAAAACTGAGCCAGTGCTTTAAAAAGTACGATTATCGTTCTTCCTCTTCTCAGTTTATGTCTGATCGCTTAATATCTAAAAACCAATCGCTGTAGACGTCTGCTGTGTACTTCCTGCGCTGGTTCTCGACTTATTTATTTAACTCCGGATTTAAAAATCACACTTTGCATATGTAGTCCAGCCTCCCATATTAAAAATAGTTTGTGAAAAGCGGCGGTCCATGCTAGTTTTTAGTAGGCCTATTATTATATTTAACCGTTTTACTCAGTCAAAATAAAATCGATAGGCAAGAAAGGTTCGGTTCCAGGTCAAGATCCAAGAGTCAGGCAGGCAAGCAGACAGACAGGCGGGCAAGCAGACAGACAGGCAGGCGGCTACGGTGGGTGGTGTTTGGAACTGAATCCGAGGACAGATAAAGAGAAGAAGAAGAATCAGGATATGATCTGCGGAAGAGGAATGTTTTCAGTTTTAAGTGGCAGACCTGAGCAGAGATTGCGAGGGGTGAAGTGTTGGTGAGTTCGTAGGATGGGTCAGTTAATACTGGTCCCCATCGACAGTTCATGGGTCACTGACTGGGATGGGGAAGCTACACTTGAAACGTCTCATCGGATCCACAGAAATCCCATGAACGATGGTCTCGGTCTCAGGGGGTCCGGACCCTGGGTCGTATTCGTAATTCCGAGATTTCTACAGCGCCCAACGAAAGCCACGTCGCGGGGACCAGCTTATTCACAGGCGCTCAGTCAAAACAAAATCGATAGGCAAAAAGGGTTCGCTTCCGGGTCAAGATCCAAAAGTCAGGCAGAGACAGCGTGGCAGCTACCGTGGGTGGTGTTTGGGATTGGAGGAGAGAGATAGACAGACAGACATAGAAAGAGAGAAAGATAGAGAGAGACAGAGAGAAAAGGAAGAAGGGGAGTCAGGACAGGATCTGTGAAAGAGGAACGTAGGATCTCCGTGCATATTCAGAGTTCCTGGTTCGTGCTACCTTCATTGTTACATCAATTTTTAATTCATCAGACAATGGTAACAGAAAACAAAGAAGAGAGAAAGGAAAAGCAAAAACTCGTCGCCAGGACGGTCGACCTGGCGGTGACATTTACAGACCAATCTGGTTGCATCAGGACAATTTCTAGCAATTATGATGACAGATGATGGATGATCAGTTCAAAAGCATCCGTACCGACGCCAAATGGCTAGCGTCAGGAAGATGATGATGATAATGATAATGATGATGACGATGATGTTGATGATGATGATGACGACGATGACATGCTGCTGCTGATGATGATAATGATAATGATGGTGATGATGACTAAAGGGCCTAAACATAACAAGAAACTGTAACACATAAATACATATATATATATATATATATATATATATATATATATATATATATATATATATATATATATATATATATATATATATATATATATATATATATATATATATATATATATATATACGTACATACATACATACATACACATACATACATACATACATAATTATATACACACATGCCTACATATGCAAAGATACACATATACATATAAACATACATACATATACATCCATACCCATCCACGTGCATATAAAAACATACAAGCATCGAACATCCGTCTTCGACTTCCATAACAAATGCCCTGAGAAACTGGGTTGTCCTAAAACCCGGAAGGGCCAACGGCAGCAGCGGCTGAGTCCAGAGCTGTGTCTAGACGTCTGGGTGCCATTGAGAAAAGACTCGCGTGGTTAGATCGACCGCCCGAGCGTAGTAGCGAAACCGAGCCGAACATAACAGCAGGATAAAGCGCCTTTACTGCGTAAATGCCACGATGAGAGATATAGAGTCTGGAACGAGTTTTAGGAAGTAAGTGAACGTGTGTACGCCTCGAGGCATTTGCTAAGCGCGATAATGCGAGCCAACGCATCTGTGGTCTGGGTCTGGCACACAAAGCCGCATTTAAAAAGCCACGCCTCTATCTTTTTCACCACGCCCAAAAATCATTATTTACTGCCTGCCACGGCCGAATTTAAGCGCAGTTTTCGGGTTGACTACGATAGTCTATCGCAGAACAACTCGAGATTTCTACCGGGCCCAGTTAAGTCGCAGGAATCGGCTTATTCACAGTTTCTGGTTATCGTGAGGTTTGATAAGACTTCCTCTTGGTTTTCTTCTGGAAACAGGAGAGACTTGAAGGAAAGTCGTTCCATGAAAAACGGTAGCAGGATTGAAACAGCGCGATAATCGCTCCATAGCTGCCCAAACCCTCTGGAATAAACTCCAGCCAGAATTATACGAACTCACCAACACCACCCATTGTAATTTCTGTACAGGTCTTTCACTCAAAACTGAAAACATTCCTCTTTCACAAATCATATCCTGACTCTTCTTCTGCTTACCTATCTTGTCGCTCCAATTCAAAACACCATCCACACCGTAACCGTCTGACTGACTGCCTGCCTGCCTGCCTGCCTGCCTGCCTGCCTGCCTGCCTGCCTGCCTGCCTGCCTGCCTGCCTGCCTGCCTGCCTGCCTGCCTGCCTGCCTGCCTGCCTGCCTGCCTGCCTGCCTCTTGGATCTTGACCTGGAACCGTGTCTAACCTGCGTGTATAACAATTTTGTTTTGACTGAGCGCCTGTGAAAAAACTGGTTCCTGCGACTTAGCTGTTTACGATTACGATGTTGAATGATGGATGTGACAGTTAACAAATAGTTCATAGCGCGTGCGATGAACTATGAACTATTTCTCTTTTTTCTATTTCATAGTTCAGAGTTCATGGTTCATAGAGAGACAAACGAATAAGAGACGAAGTAGTTTCTCCCACTTATTTGACAGTACGTGAGAGGCTTTCTGTGAGAGGCATACAGCGGAACGACTGCGGTGCTGGATTTCACCATCAAACGCTTTCGTTGATGCTCCTATATTTATTATTTTCAGACAGCTGCATATTCTGAAGATATTTCACAATCAGTTTAATGTCTGAATAGTTTCTGCGGTTATTTTCGATGTCGGATGTACGTGTCTGCGTCAGATTAACCTAAAATTTAACATAAGAAACGGGTTAATGTGATTCTACTCCGCGTACAGGCACACATTTTAAAACACATATTTCTATGGTCTTTCACTTAAAACTGAAGGCACTTCTCTTCCACAAATCCTATCCCGATTTCCCTTCTTCTCGTTTTCTATCCTGTCGATCCAATCCCAAACACCACCCACCGTAGCCGTCTGACTGTCTTCCTGCCTGATTTTTGAATCTTGACCTGGTTCTTTAATCTTGACCTTGATACTTCTTCCCCTTATCTTTCCTGCCGATCCAATCCCAAACACCACCCACCGTAGCCGTCTGCCTACCTGGTTCTTGGATCTTGACCTGGAACCGAACCATTCCTGCCTATCGATTTTGTTTTGACTAAGCGCCTGTGAATAAGCTTGGTCTCGCGTCTTAGCTTTCGCTAGGGGCTGTAGAAATCTCGAGATTACGATTACAAATTATGCCAAGAGCTCCACGTTACAAATTACATTTTTACGTTACACAAATTTGTGAACAGCTGCAGATTGTGGGGCACTGTAGTCGATAGGTTAGTAGACAGGTTCGAACCTTCCTCGAGGCAGTTACTGTGTATGGACCCTGGACGAGTCTTTCACGCACAATTGCTCAGCGCCATCGATTAAGCTGTCTGCTCTGTTGTCTGATAAATTTAGGAGGAGGGCAATATCAAACACAGTTGCATTTTGTGTATAACTATGCATGCGTGATGCATTGCGTTGGCCACCAGCCGAGAAGAGAATTCGGTTCAAGATACTTCTCATAGATAGGACTTGGCTCAGCTCCGGAATACATGAAAGCTTGATTGGATAGAGCGCTAGGCTTGTAACGCGCGGAGTACGGGTTCGAGCCTCCTCCCCGGAGACGGTTACTGTGTAGGGACCTTGAGCAAGTCCGTCACTCACAAGTTCTGCTCAGTGTCATGCCTTCGTCGTATGTTCGTGCTGAGCGAGCCAGTGAGGGACTAGACTGCCAGGTCCGTGAAGATAAAATGCCCACGTTGATGATGATGATGATGATGATGATGGTGATAATGATGATGATAATGATGATGATAATGATGATGATGATGATGAATAATAATAATAATAATAATAATAATAATAATAATAATAATAATAATAATAATAATAATAATAATAATAATAATAACAACAACAACAACAACAAATTCTGCAGATAATTTTTAATTCCTGATGGATTACTTATACCGCTGGTAAAAAAGAAAATAGTAGTAGTAGTAGTAGCAGTAGTAGTGGTAGTAGTAGCAGCAGTAGTGGTGGTAGTGGTAGTAGTAGCAGTAGTAGTAGCAGTAGTAGTAGTAGTGGTAGTAGTAGTAGTAATACTTGACCTTGCATTGCTAATTTTGCTGCTGTGGTTAAATCTACTTAAAGTGAGGCCTTATGAAACCCGTTTTGCATTATGTTGTCTGGTGTTAACCTGTCCTAAGTCTCTACCCTACTATAGTCGCTCCGCGTAGCATTTTATTGTGTACCGTTGCTTGGCGTTTGATGCTGTGATAAATTGTATTCGTTGCGTTGCACTCTGTAGTATTGCTTTGTAAACATGTTGTACTGTCTTGTAAACATGTTGTATTGTGGTGTAAACATGTTGTATTGTGGTGTAAACATGTTGTACTGTGTTGTAAACATGTTGTATTGTGTTGTAAACATGTTGTATTGTGGTGTAAACATGTTGTATTGTGTTGTAAACTGTTGCATCAGATTGCATTGCTTTTGCTTTGTTTCATTGTTGCTTTTAGTTTGTCGACAAACCTTTGACTGATGGATAATGCACATCGCCATTTCTCTTCCCGTCGCCTCCTGTGTAACATAAGCCTGTAAAGTAAATCAATTGTAAAGTTACTGAAGATAAAGAGCAGTCCCTTAAGCTATCTCCGAGAGGCAGCCATGGGTATAAAATGTTAGCGACTTCATTTTCTTAACCTCGGCATATAAGGGCGAGTGATCAGTGTTTACCTTACTGCCTGATCTTCCCACTGACAGTACACGGTCAGTTTACCCATTATAGCTGAACTGGCCAGTTCTAAATATTTGTTGCCCTGGCGGGGATTTGAACCCCGACCTTTCGACCGACCGTCCAGAACGTCAGCCTTCAGACTACTGCGCACCGGAAATCGATTGCAAAGCTCAACTGTTAAGTTTTTCATACTACTAATTTTTGTAGTTCATTTTTTGAATTTATCTGTATGCGTTTGTATGCATGTAAACGTTCTTCTGCATATGTGTACTTAATCAACTGCATATACCGAATCTAGATACGGACGTCCGCATTGGGCATAACAGCCTTTCCCTTGTCCGCATTAGTCCGCATTTGGATGACCCTCCCTCCCCTCTTTGTGGACGTTCTTCATGGACGACTCCCAAAACACATTGCGTGCTATAGTTTTGATTGAGCAGAGGCTTTTCGTTTTAAAGACATCACCGTTAATAATCACACATACAGAAGAACGGTTACATGTTGCATACAAAAATATACAGAAGAACATATACATGCATGCATAACACAATCCTGCTCTTTTAATAATAATAATTAGCAACTTCTAATGCGCCAGTGTCAATGTACAAGGCATCAACCGATGGCACACCAAAACCAAGCCACAATCAGGTCGATATCCAGAAGGTCAGTCCGCACGACACACATTCCATTCTCGTTGATTTCAATCAGTCTTTACATAACCTGAATAGGGATCGAGTGTTATAAGAAAACCCGACTACATCGGGATGCGAAGCTACTTTTAATTTTTCTTGGATGTTGAACATTTCACAAGAACAACTTGTGACGAATTAGAATTGAACTGAAGACAATATTGGCAGGAAATACGTACAGGTGAAGTAGCAGTACCAGTCATAAGCACAGTCATGCCAGCACAGGAGGTTTGCGCATTCGTGTCTCCTTGCTCTCGGAGCGAACGAGCCATTGACTGCCTCTGCAACTTCGCTTGTAGCGAAGACTCTAACGAAACCTAAACCAGAAACAACAATTCCGACAACAGTAATCGTAATCGTAAACTCGAGATTTCTACAGCGCCCAACGAAAGCTAAATCGCGGAAACCAGCTTATTCACAGTCAAAACAAAGTCGATAGGCAAGAATTGTTCGGTTCCAGGTCAAGATCCAAGAGTCAGGCAGACAGTCAGATGGCTACGGTGGGTGATGATGGGAATTGGAAGAGGAATCAGGATAGGATCTGCAGAAGAGGAAAACAGCATACAGTATTCTAACGGTAAAGTTTATCATACTTATTTCTTACACTGCACCGCATTGTGTTAGAAAGTGCCTCCGACAAACGACATCCTTGCTGAAGAAAGTAAATTTAACCTTTAATAAAGCCCTGAGTTTTGTAAATGCCTAATAAGACCTTCGTTATATTTCCTACCTTGTGTGACCAACAGGAAACACGTGATCATGAAGGGCGACATCTGAAAAGAATAACCGATCTCAACTTCGAAGAAGATCTCAAATACAATACTAAAATAACAAAACATTCTATAGTAAATGTAAATGTACACGTTTGTCTGTAGCAACCACATGGCCTCAACCATGCTTATTTTTCAATGAACTGATCGGGTGAGATCCTTCACCACGGCTGTCCGTTTGAATGGGCGCCACGCCATTTAAGGTCCCCGTGTATCGTGCCAGCCCGAGATATAAATCTTTGAGTGGTAATTCTGCGTAGCGAAAACTAAGAAAGCCTTACAACTAGCATACCCTCGCATGATAACCGAATTATAGCAGGATTCCACTATTCGTACATCTCAAAATAGCTATACATAACGCATTTCCTTTCCTGTACGCGGGATTTACATACTACGTAATCGTAATAGTCTTCAAACATGGAGTCTCTGTGAGCGAATCTACTCAAAGGCGCTCCCGTCATGGAAACACAAAACCATGATCGAAGAGAAAGATGTTCAATCGCAATCGTAAACACGAAATTTCTAAAGCGCTACTTAAAAGCTAAGCTCAGAACACCGGCTTATTCATGAGTGCTGCGTCAAGTCAGTGGGGTTGTCCAAAGATGTCATGTCAAGAACCAAGTCCGGTTGCCAGAAGACCACGGAGAGAATGGCGAGAGGAGACGTTATGGTCGGTTGTATTCAACCGTTCTAGCTAAGGATAAAAAGCAGAGACCAAGAAGCATGTAAATAATCAAATTAATAGAGAGTGCTTAAATTTGTCATTGGGTTGTACAATCATCATTTGAAATAAACGAGATAAATCAACACTTTTAATTAATGTGCTTTTAATGCATTCTATGTTAGGCAGATATAATCAGACGATACTTTGAGTTTAGCTTATTAATATATTGCGAAAATCCAATCTATCTCATCTAACCTACAGACTCCTATAGCGCCGTTATCATTATGTCCAAGGCATCAGTCGATGGTCGCTTCAAGTCAAAATCGCAACCCAACATCATGAAACTGGGTGGATTTGCAATAGGTCAGAGAAACCAGAAGCTAGGCTACGGTGTGTAAGCAAGTTGAAAGAGATGCGTCTTTAGTGTATGCCAATACCTGAGCGACAACAAAGAATTGACAGACAGAACTGAACCAAGCAGTGAATGTCAAAGCTTTGGACCAGCTACTGAGAAGATCCGAGAGCCCAACGCTGTTCGAGTTTAGCCTAGGAGTATATTACAAAAACAAATCCTGCAGAATCTTACTTGAGTGTTGTACAAGAGTTTACCTCTGCGACAGTGGGTGAAGTTCCGAAGCGAGTCCTGAGTGGAAACTCCGACACATTCAACGTCGTCGTATTCTACCCTTAAATACTTTTTTTAAATACAATGATTGGCAGGTGCACGATGCTTAGGCGAGATAGCGTCGCAATTTCCTATACAGCAATGATCTGTGATTTATTCAAAATAAGTAGAAATATATGGGACAATACAACTTTAAATGTTGAAAAGATTGCAATTGAAAATCTTTCGGAAGAAGCTTTCTTAGTGATGGGCATCTAAAAGCGATAAAAGATGCGAAGCATTCACGTCGGAACAGGTGTTTCTTCAATCGATAAGCGCAGTTACTGGCATTTATGGAAGAAAAATTACCCAAAGGTCTCGGATGGAACTTGTTATCATTCACAGCATTGTAAACAGAGCAATATCTCTTAAGTGTAGCACATGGAGATCTGCTTTCTTCTGGCGCTCAGTCCCTGGCAGGTGCGTATTGCTTTCAGTAACTCTTGCTTTCTGTCCCTGGCAAAAGAACAGTGTTAGGCTTTCAGGCTTTTTCGGTTGCCGGTTCAAGGCTTGGAATTTACTACCTTGCAGTTCTTTAATGTCATTCAGGCGTAGGTCTAAACTTAAGTGTCATCTGTTCCAAACTGCTCACCCACCGCAGCCTGACTTCGTAATCGTAATCTCGAAATTTCTAAAGCGCTACTTAAAAGCTAAACGCAGGGCACCTGCTTATTTACGAGCGCTGAGTCGAGTCAGTGTGGTTTTCCAAAGATTCCAAGTCAAGAACCAAGTCTGGCTGCCAGAAGATCAGAGATAGAAAGGGAGAGGAGCTGTTAGGGTGGGTTGCGTTAAGGCTGAGAGAAATGGACAGGAAGACTTCTGGCCTCCTGATCTGCTGGATTTTGATTTACCTTCTCCAAGGAACTGTGCTTTGTGACTACGGTATCGTCTGAAGCGACCGTCGATTGATGCCTTGCGCATTATTATTATGGCGCTATAGAAGGCACAATTCCTGGATTCCGTACTCGGGGAAGACCCAAGAGGACATGGATCGATAACATCAAGCCGTGGACTGAATTATCGTTCGACCAGTTATTATAGGAGACGAGAGACAGAAGCAGATGGCACGAAATTGCCCATGGTGCAGCCAATCCTCGGCTCGAGGACGGCTGAAGACTAGACAAGACAAGACAAGACAAGACAAGACAAGCCAAGACAAGACGAGATATGCTGTAGAAGTCACTTGGTTGCATTAGACGGCACTCCTTAGAGCGCTGAGCATGTCCTCCTTCATCTTGCAGTAGCCACAAGTCGAAACGGATCACTCCGCATCAGTATCCAGCTGTAGAACAATATTCACCGTAGCTTTCTACACGTCTACCAGCCTGACCTTTGCACTTTGACTAGGAACAGTAGACAATCAAAACTGCTTAACCGATTTTTAAAGAGCGTTTGCGCTGGCCTGGATTACCCAAAAGCGAAACTAGGCAGCTGGTAGCTAGGGTACCCCCAGGGGCTTCATCCGATGGCCCTAAAATCTTCGCACAGCGTTTTATCGCCAGCTGTTGGGAGTTGACCTTCCCCGTTGATGCAAAGACACTACGATGATCAATCTAGCAGACGAATGCCGTATGACTCATGTGATCAATAATAACTTACTTATACACAGCAAAATCTGATGACGCAAGTATGACGTAGCGAGTTTATGTGGATGGATGGTGGTAGTGTGTAGTACAGAGTCGTAATTAATGCTCAGAAAGCTCAGAATAGCGTGCATGGGAAGCTTTGGCGGCAAGGGCGAAGCAGAAGGTCCACCGCCGTGGGGAGCCGCTTCGTAATTGTAGTTGTGAGTTCGAGATTTCTATAGCGCTCGAAGAAAGCGAGAACAAGCTTATTCACAGGCGCTCAGTCAAAACAAAATTGATAGACAGGAAGGGTTCGGTTACAGGTCAAGATCCAAGAGTCAGGCAGACAGTCAGATGGCTACGGTGGATGGTGTTTGGAACTGAACCAGAAAGTGAGATAAGGAAGAATCAGGATAGGATTTGTGGAAGAGGAGTGTTTTCAGTATTTAGTGAAAGACCTGCGGAGGAAGACTTTCGTGTAAGGAAGGGACCGAGCATCGCAATACCTTGTGCCTAGGGACCTATGAGGTTCTTAATCCGGGCCTGTATGCGCATGACATGATACCCACAACATTTCTTTTCCAAAAATCTTATCATGATTCTTCCTCTTCCCTTTATCTCTCTTCTCGCTTCAATTTCAAACACCATCCACGGTAACCGTTCGACCGTCTGACTGCCTGACTCCTGGATCATGACCTGGAACCGAACCCTTTTTCCTATTGATTTTGTTTTCACTAAGCGCCTGTAAATAAGAGGGTTCCCGCGACATAGCTTTCGTTGGGCGCTGTAGAAATCTCGACTACGATTACGATTACGTTTACGACTTCGGGATTTGGGTGCTTAAGAAATGCGCAGTCTACGGTTACGATTACAATCTCAGAAAAGGATTTGCGCTGCGTGGATTTTATTCCATAAATGCAAAAACGGCGCCGTGGTATATTTTGTGTGCAATTCAGTCGGAAGGGTGTTTAGTCTCTTGTCCAAAGCGCTCATGGACTCGGCCGTTTGAAGTGCGACCCACATCAAATAAACCTCGGGCTACATACCGCCTGGAAAAGAGTGCGAGGTGAAGCGCAGTGCAAACGTCGAGATGCCTCATGGGTGTGTATATGTATGTGTATATGTATGTGTGTATGTGTGCATGTATGTGTGTATGTATGTGTGTATGTATGTGTGTATGTGTGCATGTATGTGTGTATGTATGCATGTATGTGTGTATGTATGCATGTATGTGTGTATGTATACATGTATGTGTGTATGTGTGTGTATGTGTGTGTATGTATGTGTGTACGTATGTGTGTACGTATGTACGTATGTGTGTATGTATATGTGTATGTATGTATGTATGTATGTACATATGTATGTGTCTATATATGTGTGTAGTATGTATGTATGTAGGCCTAATGTATGAATGTGTGTGTATATATGTGTGTATGTATGCGTATGTATGTGTGTATGTATGTATGCAAGTATATTGGTATTTATATACCGCCTTTATGAAACTCACGAAGGCGCTAAGACGGGGCTATTTATGAAGTGTGCTCATGACCTTCAACTTCTTGCAGTACTAGTAAGCAATCATCTTCGTAAACGTTAGCAGTCAATCACCCCGATCTACCCCACACAGTCCTCTTACCTCACTTGTCCCTGACCCCCAGACACTAGGGCCTACTCATCTTAAATACTGTAACCGATCCATCACCACATCTCGCATCTGCAACTATCTGCAATGTTTAGACCTCTAGATATCCGCAAATCCTCCATTCCTCCACCTATTCTGTCGTTCACCCAGCATCACACGTTTCAAATCCATCCATCCACCCTCAAATTTTCCATTTTGAAAGCAATAAGTAAGTAAGTAAGTAAGTAAGTAAGTAAGTAAGTAAATAAGTATATTCTTTATTAGCTAATAGCTAATCGCACATCGATTTACAAGTATTTAAGAACACAAGAAAACTTAATATGCACACAACATCCTAATTTTGAAAGATTTACGCGTTAAATTATCCTCAGGAGGAATAAAACGATCGTGGGTGTGGGACTGAAGGGAATAATTGAGGTTTTTAACTGGCGGGAGTAGTTGATGTAAGACATGGTTTGGGTTGTAGCCTACAAGATTGCTTGAAAGGAACGAGCATCGGCTATGCCCCACCTCTTGAAGAAATCTCACCCTGATCCATTTAATACGTCGTATTTTAACAACCAAACAAAATCCACCGTAATGGTTCCTCAGCCTCTTGCCATCTATAGTGACCTGGCATGGTATCTTTGGTCAACGCCTCCAACCGTCCTAGCTTTAAAGCTTTAAAGCCACAAATCTGGTGTATTGCGCTATAGAAAAGCTTCATTTGCCTATCATTCACCAGAGATGACTTTATTCGCCGTTCAGTCGCTAGGTGGCACGGTTTTCTGTTTTCAGTTTCCTACGTCGGATTCGGTGTCATATGCCGATTGTAGTGGTAACTGTAATTGTAAACTCGTATTTCTTCAGCGCCGTAACTTAAGGCAATCAGCTTATTTACGCCGCTTTAGAAGATGTTGGAAATTGATGAGCTTGACTCCAATCCTTTTTTCAGGGCTCTTCAGGTTGGCTTATATTGCGCTGTTCTCATTTTAAGTAGTGTATTTTGAGCGATGAATCTGGAATGTTCTCAAGTTATCCAAATACATCAACTCTTATGGATTTCTGATTCGGTGAAAAGCCGTTGCATAAGCCGGTTTCCATACTGCAGTTTAGTTTGCAGTGTAATGTAAATCTCCTAAAAATCTCAGCGTCATATAGCGGTTGCGTGGGTTAGATCGGTGAAAACCGACGCAATATGAAATCAAGTCCGCAAGGGGCAGCTTGTGTGGTCGATTACCAGGGCCGAATGGGGGAATTGCAAGCCTTGGGGAAAGCATAAAATGTGAAATGTAAATGTACATGTTATTGTATAGTGACTGTATTCTCGATCCTGCTCATTTTTCAGTGAATTTATCAGTAATGCTAGTCTGGAAAGCTCTTGTGTGACACGAAATCTCTCAAATTTGCTTTGACGTTAATGAATGTTTACAAAGTAAAACGACAAGTAAGTAAGAAATGCATCTGTTGACACGCCATATGTCCATTGACCGAGGAATCAATAAAATAATAACTGAAATATAAATCATAATGGAGGACAAGATATAAGTAAAATAGTCTCATAGTTGGTGGTGCTTGTAGTAGTACTATTAGTAATAGTAATAGTCATAGCCAAAATCATAGTAGATCTTGACTTGGAACTGAACCCTTTTTGCCTATCGATTTTGTTTTGACTGAGTGCCTGAGTATAAGCTCTTCCCCGTGACATGGCTTTCATTGGGCGATGTAGAAATCTCGGGATTACGATTACGATCAGTCATAGTTGTAGTCGTCGGGATTACGATTACGATCAGTCATAGTTGTAGTCGAAGTCATAATCATAGTAATAGCAGCAGTATTAGTAGTAGTCATAGTAGTATTAGTCGTAGTCTGAGTCATAGTTATTACCAGTAGTTGTAGTAGCAGTTGTAGTGGTAGTAGTAGTCGTATTCATAGTCATAGTAGTTGCTTTAATAGTTGTAGTTATAGTCAGAGTTGTTGTGGTAATAGTCGCATTTGTATTAGTAGCAGTAGTATTAATATTGATTTATTGGAATGTTTGTTCTGTTGTTTTGCGTATAGTCGCAGCCATTCATGGGTTACTTCCTTTGGGCTCAGGATAAATGCGGACTTGTTTGCATTCCTCATAGTCGATCCCTGCGCGGCCTTGAGCTGAATCGAGAATTCGTTGGTGAGAATTTCAAAATGACTCATTATTTATCATTTCTGAACTCAGTCAACTCATCTTTTATCTCAAAGATCATGTCAAGGTGTTCGGTTTTATATTGTTGTCTAAAAAGAATTTCATCTTACCAGTTGGGTGGTACTTTTGTATAGTAACGAATAACTGTTGTAGCTAGTATGGTAGCTATAGTAACTATGGTAACTATAATAACTAGTAACTATAGATACTTGTAATAGTACTAGTATATTATTTTCAAGAGATGGCTGGACTCTTGATCTTGAATATAATATTATCATGATTTAACGATGTATCAGCTGTTCTTTCTTCTAACTTTATTTTTATTCTAACAGAGCAGTTTACTAGTATTAATAATAGTTATAGTAATAATAAAAATAAAAATGACAATAATATGACATTTCTGTAGCACTTCTGAGATTGTCTTAGATGCTGTTGTTGGTCTTGGGAATAAATTGTCTTAGTTTTCATCGGTGATTAACTGTTTTTCTTATTATTTTCAGACAAGCACACTTTCCGACCCTCACCTCTCTACAAGGAGTAAGTTTCTGCTTGTTATTTTGTGAATCCAAGTCATTATTATCATTATCGTCATAGTCATCGTCGTCACTGTCATAAAAATTTGTAATGCAAACAGTCGCACAGAAATGCGTACCTTAGGTACAGTTAATCAGTCGCCAGGTGATGGAGCTTTCATTTTTGATCGATTGTGTGTTGATACTCTATCCAGTCTGGCTGACTGGATGAAATGCTAAACTTGTAACGCAGAGAGTATGGGTTCGAAACTCCCTTGAGACGGTTGCTGTGTAAGGACCTTGAGCAAGTCCTTCACTCGCAGTTGTTATATGGCATCGGTTGATGCTAAGGCATTATATAGTGGCGCCTAATAAATGCAGAAATAATAACATAGACAATGATAGGTGTAAGCAAGTCGTTGAAGAATGGCCATTCTGTCGAGAACTGTGAAAAAGATGTGATTAATCGTAAACATCCTAACTCTGATGCTTAGTTGTTAGATAGCGGTGCTTTGTAATAAATGCAGAAATAATGATGTAGTGCCAACAAGTGAAGCCAGTTTTGGGTGGAGGATCTTGAAATGTAGGGCATTCTGCGTCAGGAAGCCAGTCCAGTGATTGCACAAAAACATGTTGGTTGTTATGCCTTATTTTAGTGCTTTGCGTTTTGGTTTTGGAATCTGCAATCGGCTTGTGTTTGTTTGTAGCCATTACATCTCAAAAGATGGCAAGCGACCATCGTCTGTGTCGATTGAAGAGGAAAATGTTGTCACCAGAGAAGGTATTGACTAACCAGTCAGCTAGGATAACTCAAAACTTTGGTTACATATTTTTTATCATTTTGTTCAGTAATCTGGTGACTGGTGTGTTGAACTGTTTACTGAGAGGTCTGAGGTTCAAATCCCTTCAGAGCAGAAAGTTGTTTTTGAGATTTCGGCTCCAGTTGCACTCCAAACGAACTCCACTGTATATATTTGCCCTGACTGAACTCCGTTATTGGGAAGCTCAGACAGCGACGAAGAGAACTAGCCGTCTACCCTGTGTGCTGAAGCTTAGAAGAATAAAGTTGATAGCACTGTATGTGGCTGGCTTTTTTAAGGGATGCTCTTCATTTTTGTTCAGTTTGATGGGTTAATATTTTAGTCTTAATATTATTAATATTAATTATTATTAATATTAATTTTGCTAATATTAGAATATTGTTAATATTAATTTTAATTAATTTAAGTTAATATTAATTTTGCTAATATTTTTTGCATCTGCCATGAGGACGGCTTTTGACTGCAGAGGATTATGGACAGTTGAGAAACCAAACTTTTTACTCTGGGTTTCCCTATTTAAGTGAGCAGCTGTTTTTAACAAATGGAGTAGCCTAATGGTTAGAGCACTCAGCTTGTAATGTGGAGGGTTTGGGTTCGAGCCTCCTTCCCTTAGGTGGTTACTGTGTCGGGAACTTGAGGAGTCTTTCACTCACTACTGCTGAGCACCATCAGTTGATTCTTAGTCATTGGATAGTAGCTCTTAATAAATGCAGAAATAATAAAGTAAAAAATAATAGTATGTATAATAAGAATTTGTCATTATTATTAACAAAATCTGTTGATATTAACAGGTTATCCTGAGAAGCGAACTGTAAAAATTGTGTCAGAAGAACTCGGATATAACAAGGTATTGTATCTAAAGAAATTCTTTTTTTGCTCTGGTCCCTATAAAGAGGCAGTAATTCGTTTTGACTTTTAATTTTCAATTATTTTTTAATTTTAATTATTTTTACCCATAGTAGAAATGATCCGTAAAGATTAAAAAAATGTCTGGAGAAAATTAAAAAAAGATCTGAATTGTCTGCATGGTTTCAATTTAATGTTTTAATTTAGCATTTTCAACTTTTAGCTGCACCTGGTTAGATATGTCAGATAACGGCGCTATAGAAGTCATTAGATTAGATTAGATAGCCGTGTTTTAGAACCTTTGGTGGCTTCTTTATGTTTTCTGTGGAAATACCAAAAGAAATCCGTACACAGGTACATACCTAAAGGTATTTTGCGATCTTACGCAGATAAGAAGTTGGTGAAAGAGATGGATGGAGAGATTCACGGAGGAATGGAAGTGTTGGTTAATTCAGTGTTTCTCAAACTTTTCAGACTACGGCACACTTGGCAATGCAAATTTCTGTCGCGGCACACCTGTGTTCTTAGAATACTTTGTTCTTAGAAAACTTTGTTCTTAGAAAACTTTGTTCTTAGAAAACTTTGTTCTTAGAAAACTTTGCTCTTAGAAAACTTTGCTCTTAGAAAACTTTGTTCTTAGAAAACTCTGTTCTTAGAAAACTCTGTTCTTCGAAAACTCTGTTCTTAGAAAACTTTGTTCTTAGAAAACTGTGTTCTTAGAAAACTGTGTTCTTAGAAAACTGTGTTCTTAGAAAACTAGAGTCTCATGTAATTAACCATAAATTTATAGTATTTTACAGTTTACACTACGTTGACTATATTCAAATTTTATTACAAAATAACCAATGTTACATAAATATTTTGCTGACGAAAGTTTTTGTACAAATATAATTGTATAAATAGGAAAAAATGCATTATAATATAGACGAAAATATTTTTTACTATCAAAATTTGGCATCATGCCTCTGGCTCTCTCATGGTCCACAGTTTGAGAAACTCTGGGTTAATTAGTCATTTAAATAGTTGGTAGCAGTCAATTAGGTAATCAGTCAGTCAATCAAAAATCAATCAATCAGCCAATCACTCATCAGCAGTCACTCAATCAGTGAGTCAGTCAGTCAGCTGATTGCTCTTCAGCGTTCACTCAAATAATCAGTCTATCAGTCAGTCAGTCAGTAATTCAGTCAAGCAGCAAGTCAGTCTGTCAACCAGTCACATGGAGTTTTAATTATATTAACTATACTTTATTCTTATGGATAAATTAAATGTAAGTGAAATTTGTTTTGGCAGAGGTCGGAAACATTTCGTATACTGATCATCGATAGACCGCTGGTAGGAAATCCACAAATTAAGGTGAGGTGGCTGATGAATCAGTAGCGATTTGTTTGAAGAATGGATGAATGGACAGATGGATGGACGGATGGATGGATGGATGGATAGACGGATGGATGGCTGGAATGGAGATCGAATAAATGAATGAATCGATAAGTTCATAGTACATTCTGACCTTCCCTTTCCATCTGCTGTTTCTACAAACAATTAAAGATTTGTTTTGTTCGAGCTACCAGTGCTTTTGAACTGACCTTAAACTAATTTTAGCACGATATAAGTGTCTGATGACTAGTAATAATAATAATTATTTACTGTCTGAGTTTGCATACAGTATATCTTACTTTGAAAAGATGTGTCAGCTTCGCAGTTTACTAACCTCGGTAATAATTACAAAATGTTAACCTGTGATGTGTTGTGTTAAGCTGTAACATGTTACCATAATCTCGGGATGTTACACGATGTTAACCAGCTCTGTTTATGCTTATGTTAGGATGAACAAGATGGGTTCTTGTTTGACTCACCAGCGATACTTAATTATAGCGAGTAAGTATTGTTTCTAAATCAAAGTCATGCTGTTTTTCTATAGCTTATGTCCAAGTCAAAGTCATGCTGTTTTTCTATAGCTTATGTCCAAGTCAAAGTCATACTATTTTTTTCTATGGTGATGCTTATGTCTGCTTTTTGATGGTCAAAATCCTTTTTAATTTCCTCAAATTTCAAATTTCCGGTTTCACCAACTGTCTTGCTGTATCACATTGCATTTTATGAATTCATTGTTATTTTGTTATTTTATTTTAAAATATTTATAAATCGCACAAATGTCACTTTTTTCAGAAGCCACTCGTTTCTTGCACGTTTTCCGGGTGGTTCACAGGTACGTGGTTTAAAATTGGCTTAAACTTTCAAGAATTACAACATAGTCAGTATGGCAGGGATCTCAAACGTGAACGAATGCAAGAGCCGCAGAAGGGCTGGGGGGCTGGTTCTAGGACCTTAAATGGCGTGGCACCCATTCAAACGGGCAGTGGTGGCCCGATTAATTCATTGAAAAATGAGTAGGATCGCGGCCATTTTATCGCTATAGAAAAAAATTCACATTTACATTTCGGACCACATCACAAAAGAAGCATATAAAGCACATAAATTAAACTGAAATTGAGGAAGAAACTACAAGTTTCTGACAGAAGTAAATCTTTTCATTATTTCACAACAGAAAGTGAGGTCTTTCCACTTTAGAAAATCTAATAACAGTGGCCTGTAGGGCTAGACATCATTGTGGCCTTTTGAAGTCCTCATTCAGCTGATGAACATACGAAACTTTGAAGATGCTCTTATAATTTGTATTATCATACATTACAGTCAACAAAGCACATTCTAACCTTCATGAAATCAATTCAGAGCAGAGCATGGAAATCCTTTGCGATTCTTTGCTGTTCAGTACAGTGCAGATGATAATTTGATAACTTGTGCTTCTTGCAATTGCTTGGATGTGCATTTTGAAGCTGATCAACGAATCTGCAGAGTAACAGTAAGCTGTCATCTGTTGTCTAGGTTCTAGCAACACTTGACAAGGAAATCCTCAGGTTCTGCAACAACTACATGATTCTGCCGGAATTTCTTGATGATGCAACAGAGAAGCTGCACGGAATCTGGACAGCAGCAGTTAAGGTAACTCGGTCGGACTTGAACATGGAAAATTATTTGTACCAAGCGTAACTGTAATTAGTAACTTCTATTGCGCCGGTGTCTAATGCAATAAGCATCAACCAATGACACATCAAAGGGTTTTTAAAGCTGTTTTTTAAGCGTTGGAACAGTTTGGATTTTCAGTGAAGGATAGTTTCAGCAATATATTGCTAATCGTATGTGCCCATGACAATGTAGTCGGATGTGTATGTGCCCATGACAATGTAGTCGGATGTGTATGTGCCCATGACAATGTAGTCCAATGTGTATGTGCCCATGACAATGTAGTCGGATGTGTATGTGCCCATGACAATGTAGTCGGATGTGTATGTGCCCATGACAATGTAGTCCAATGTGTATGTGCCCATGACAATGTAGTCGGATGTGTATGTGCCCATGACAATGTAGTCGGATGTGTATGTGCCCATGACAATGTAGTCGGATGTGTATGTGCCCATGACAATGTAGTCCAATGTGTATGTGCCCATGACAATGTAGTCGGATGTGTATGTGCCCATGACAATGTAGTCGGATGTGTATGTGCCCATGACAATGTAGTCGGATGTGTATGTGCCCATGACAATGTAGTCCAATGTGTATGTGCCCATGACAATGTAGTCGGATGTGTATGTGCCCATGACAATGTAGTCGGATGTGTATGTGCCCATGACAATGTAGTCGGATGTGTATGTGCCCATGACAATGTAGTCCAATGTGTATGTGCCCATGACAATGTAGTCGGATGTGTATGTGCCCATGACAATGTAGTCGGATGTGTATGTGCCCATGACAATGTAGTCGGATGTGTATGTGCCCATGACAATGTAGTCCAATGTGTATGTGCCCATGACAATGTAGTCGGATGTGTATGTGCCCATGACAATGTAGTCGGATGTGTATGTGCCCATGACAATGTAGTCCAATGTGTATGTGCCCATGACAATGTAGTCGGATGTGTATGTGCCCATGACAATGTAGTCGGATGTGTATGTGCCCATGACAATGTAGTTGGAATGTGTATGTGCCCATGACAATGTAGTCCAATGCATGAGTGCCCATGATAATGTAGTCCAATGCATGTGTGCCCATGACAGTGTAGTCCAATGCATGTGTGCCCATGACAATTTGCCCCCAACTCTGTGTAGAAGAACCGTACTATCGAGCCTACATGGTTGCTGTAAGCAGTGTGTGTAATTAATTTTGCCCCATTGTTTGTGATTTATTGATAGTTTTGTCTTTGCAGGGATTTCTGGCTTGTGTTGGTGATAAGATGTCTGGCAGCGAAAAATTGTTTAAAAGCCGAATCCAGCTGGCAGTTGAGAGGTTGAGATTCTGTTTATTAATTTTGAATTTCATAATTTACTATTTAAAGTACTTATTCAGCATTTTGCTATTTATTCAATTGCTTCATAACCAGTTAATTCCTTTGCTTATTGCATTTATTTACTGAGAGCACTTATTACGAGCACGAAGTCAGTAAATCTGAATCCAAGGCGTGGATAAATGTTTGCTTGGGACCAAGCTGGAGTCATGCAAATGCCAGAGTACAACTGCTTGGTTTGACTAGTGATTTAAATGATGATAGTGTGGTGGTGTATACATGAAATTCTTTAACTCTCAATGAATTCCAACAAACTGACATGATTCAGTCAAATTTATTGTGCCTCTAAAGTATGCTGCTCCTTAAAATTGATGACTTTTTGAACTTGTATAGTTGCTGAAATGACATACTCGTTCATTTTGCAGTTACCTTCTTGGAAGCGTAAATAATAAACTTTTCCCACAAATCTGCGAACACTGTCATCCCGACGATGTCAAACTAGAGACCAAGTGTGGTCAGCTGCATGGACTGACGCCGTGTCAGCTTGGAGTTCTGCCATCTTTGCAGTGTGATCTGACGCCTGCAGTATGTAGCAATTGCTGAATCAAACCTTGAACATTCAGGACTTAACTTTAGACTCATATCTTTCAGCTTGCTTAATCATAATCGTAAGCTTGAGATTTCTACAGCGCCCATCAAAAGCTAAGTCAGGAACCAGCTTATTCTGTCAAAACAAAATCGATAGGCAGGAGTGGTTCAGTTCCAGGTCAAGATGCAAGTGTCAGGCAGGCAGACAGTCAGACGGCTACGGTGGATGGTGTTTGGAATTAAACTGGAAAGTGGAAGAGGAAGTGCCACTTCAAGGACTCACCCACCATACCTGACTTCTGGTTTCTACTATGTCTCAGATTTTGACTGGACTTCCCCAACGGATTGCGATTTTTGGCTACAGTTGCTTGAAGCAGACATTACTCGTTAAGCCACATTTGATAAATGCTTTTTACATGCGATAACAGTGCTGCAAAAGCCATTAAACTAGACTCAGTACCTGTAGGCCTGGCAAAGTCAGATCGTGCAACTTGTGATATATTGACAGAAATGTTGTCATTTTCAGTGTGAGAAACTGGCCAGTTTGGACACGTGTTGTTGCACTCTGGAAAAAATGATGTGCATCAAAGAGGTCATGGTGAGTTGTTGAAACCAACGTTCATTTTAATGCACTTGAATCTGTTCATTCGGAGCAGCTTAACATAAAACCTTTATAATAATAACAGCTTTATTTCAGAGATATGAATCTCCGGCCAGCACGGTCCGTACATGGAGACCTTAAGTGGCATGGCACGCATTCAAATGGGCAGCAGTGGTGAAGGATCTCACCCGATTAATTCATTGAGAAACGAGCATGGTCGAGGCCATACGGTCGCTACAGAAAAACATGAATGTTTACGTTAGACACATGGTCTGTGGTCCATTTTCATACGTTTAGAACAGGCTGCATATAAATAACATCAGCACCATCTCACGAATAATATGAGAACAGAGTAATTTCTCTGCACTTGGCAAAGTAGAAGGACAGGGAGAGTTCTCAGAATCAGACAGTTTTGGCAGTTGCTTTCACAATCCGTAACTAACGGGGACAACAGAGGATTTTCATTCAGCTTTTGGGGGACATACTGAGAAGTTTTTATAATTTATAGTAGATTTTTAATATGTCATGTTTAAGGTCTTCTTTGCCTAATCTTCTTAATGCATTCTGTTTCAAGGATTGTATAACAGAAAGCGTCAAGACCAGCGACAAACAAAAGAACTCAGGTTTTGGTGAGAAATACTGGTTTTAAAATTCTTGCTAGCAATTTGTACGTATTATTAATTTATTATTATTATTTAATTTTTAATTTTTTATTTATTTTAATTTTTTTACCTGAGGTAGACATGATCCCTCAGGAACTAAAAAATTAAGTTTGGAGTAGGCCTATAAAATGATCTCTGAGAAATCAGGCGTCGTTCCGGTAATTTTCACGGCTGTCTGAAAATGTGTCTATATTGTTAGTGTTTTCATTATAGTTATCATTATCATTATTATTATTTCTGCATTTATTAAGTGCACTATGTAATGATTGAGTACAAATTGGTGGTGGTGAGCAACTGTGAGTGAAGGACTTGCTCAAGGTCCCTACACAGTAAACATCTCAAGGCAGGCCACAGTTAAACTTTGTTAAGTGCACCTGATACAAACCCAAGGAATTTTTTGTTGTTAACATCAGGAAGGTTTTGCAACACTTAATATAAGTTTAATTATTGTATGAAGAGTGCACTGGTTAAGTGGTTAATATGCTGGACTGTCAATGAAGAGGTCAAGGGTTCAATTTTCTGCCAGGGCATAAAGATGTTTATGCTTCACTTGCACCCCATTGCAAACTCAGCCATAAAGTGCATTGATTGACCTTACGGTGTTTTTGTAAAGAGCAGAAGGCAAGGAAGAGCACTGGTCACCCGCCGCCCTCACATATGCCGATCCTAAGAAAAATTAAGTTGATAACAGTTTATGACCGTGGCTACCTTTTAGGGTGAGTCTAAGGAACTGCTCTTTGTTGTTCTCTTTTACTACAGAATTATTGCACGCTTGCTTAAATTGATATTTTTCAAGAGAATTAATATTTTTGGTTTTCTTGTCAGATGACGGCTTTTTGACATCTGATCAATATCTGCCTTTGTTAGTAAGTATGGCAAAGCCTTAATAAAAGTACTTATTATGAAAAATTTCTTAAGTATGGCAAAGTCTTAATAAAAGTACTTGTTTTAAAAAGTTTCTGTTGCTAATTTGAGAAGTCTTCAGTACTAATTTGAGAAGTTCGTCACAGAAATTTTCAAAACGACTTTCCTTTACTTTTGAAGAAATTAAAATTGGTCATAAATTAAACTGACTTGAAATATTGTAATTGTCGAGATTTGATTCTTTTGTTTCATTTCTATAAACTGATCTGTTGTAATGTTTGGTTTTACAGGTGAGCGTAATCGTAACTCAGAAGAGTAATCACATCGTCAGTAATATCTACTACATGGACAAATTACAGTTTTACGTACGGCCGTCAGACAGTCTCAGGTAACTAAGAACTCTCAGCCAAATGTAATTGATGAATCATCTTTGAAGCAGCTTAATCTCGTGATGAGCAACCTAAGCGCTGTTAGTAGAAAACCTAGGAGTCATCCGCAAAAAGAATGTTCCTAAAAATGACCTATTTGGACCCTTCCCTCCTCGTGTCCCTATTTTGTTCGTGTTTGGCCTTATCCACCCTCTTTCCTTTGCCGATGTCCGCAATGGAGTACTAAGGCCAAGATCTGAAGTTGAAGTATTGGTCTAAGAAATGTTAGTACCTTCGTGTCTTGGATTCAGATTTACTGACTGCACACACTGTGCTTTAATTGAATTAAGAAAGAAAAATAAGAAAAATGTTTGATTCATATATCATGGAAAAAGGCAATTCTGTCAGTTTGTAGAAATTTGTTCCTTGCCAAATGATCTTCCCCCTGACAGTATTCAGCCAGTGTGCTCATTTCATTTTCAACTTTGCTGGGAGATGCAAGAAGAAGGTTACACAGTAAATTAATTTGTGAATTTCTCTTACATCCTTCAAGTTTTTATCTTAGAAGAAGCCATTAGCCCATAAGAAATTGTGGCATTATTGCGGTCATTACTGGAACACGTTGAATCTCAGGCTAGCGCAGTCCGTGCACGGGGACCTTAAATGGCGTGGCCCCCTGCAAGTGGGCTGCAGTGGTGAAGGATCTCACCCGATTAATTCGTTGAAAAATGAGCAGGGTTGAGGCCATGCGGTCACTGTGGAAAAACATATCCATTTATGATTTACGTTAGAACTTCCTTGGATTTATTGTGATTGGATGAACATTGTTTGATGTGAATATTTTTGATAATTTGTTTTTTTTTTTCTAGTTTTTCGTTAGTGACATTCAGAGCAGCCTACAGTTACGTAGAAACCGTCAACCTTCAGGTTTTGTTGCCACCGAAACCAACAACTCCTGAGAAAAAGGTGGGATGTGTTCTTTCATTTTATATGGCAGTGTAGCTGCTGTTGAAATAATGCTGGCAGGCGCAGTGAAGTTAGGTAAGTCGAGTCAGGTTGGTACTTGAGTGAGTAACCCTCAGAGGAATACAATGCCACATGGCACCATCTCAGCCTTCCATCCTATAAACAGTGGAGCGCTGTCTTTATTTATGGTGCTGTTCTGGGTTGGAGTGCTGGCTTTATTTATAGTGCTGTTCTGGTTGGAGTGCTGGCTTTATTTATAGTGCTGTTCTGGGTTGGAGTGCTGGCTTTATTTATAGTGCTGTTCTGGTTGGAGTGCTGGCTTTATTTATAGTGCTGTTCTGGTTGGAGTGCTGGCTTTATTTATAGTGCTGTTCTGGTTGGAGTGCTGGCTTTATTTATAGTGCTGTTCTGGTTGAAGTGCTGCCTTTATTTATAGTGCTGTTCTGGTTGGAGTGCTGGCTTTGTTTATAGTGCTGTTCTGGTTGGAGTGCTGGCTTTATTTATAGTGCTGTTCTGGTTGGAGTGCTGGCTTTATTTATAGTGCTGTTCTGGGTTGGAGTGCTGGCTTTATTTATAGTGCTGTTCTGGTTGGAGTGCTGGCTTTATTTATAGTGCTGTTCTGGTTGGAGTGCTGGCTTTATTTATAGTGCTGTTCTGGTTGAAGTGCTGGCTTTATTTATAGTGCTGTTCTGGTTGGAGTGCTGGCTTTATTTATAGTGCTGTTCTGGTTGAAGTGCTGCCTTTATTTATAGTGCTGTTCTGGTTGGAGTGCTGGCTTTGTTTATAGTGCTGTTCTGGTTGGAAATGCTGGTACTCGGTTACCAACGTAACTTTGGAGTTTAGCAAGGTATCAAGTCTTTGTATTGCTGTGATACAGTAGTTATTGCAGTCTCCTACAATTTTTTGTGTGTTTTTACTGTTATTGTAGTTATTAGGAATTTTTTGTAGTGACTTACACGTTATTACTATTGCTATTAGTATTACTATATTATTACCATTATATATTTTTTATTGCTCTGTTACTACTATATTTACTATTATTTACTATCATTACTATTATTACTATTATTACTATTACTATGTTTTTACCATTATGTATTTTTATTATTATTTTTTGTTTACTATCATTATTATGATTACTACTATTATCAATGTTTTTTCATGATAAAATTTGCAGAAAATGCTACAGGCCCGACATTCACTTGGCAGTTCCTCTCCCTCGTATTTATCCTCCTCTTCTTTTTCTTCTTCCTCATCGTCTTCTCCTCAGATGCTGAAACTTGAGCGAGAACTCGATCGGATCACACGAATGATCGAAACACCAACCAAAGAATTTGAAGAAGCAAGTCAAGTCCGAAGGAAGACTCGTGGGTTCAGCACTAGCACAGGTAAGACGGAGGTGCTTTAACAGTCCTGGATTAAGTGTCTTGACAGATGCATCATGGATATATACGTACTTATATGTATACATTTACACACATACATGCATGCATATATTTTTGCATACAAACATACATACATATACATGCAAACATTAGATCCATACATACATATACATATTGCATACATATACGTGCACACATACATATATACATAAATACATGCATAATGCACAAAGATTCAGTCAATGGTTGTTTCAAATGAAACCATAGTCAAAAGTTGCAATCTATTCGAAATGCAAAAGGACGAAGAGCAGAAATGAGCTACGTGTAGTGGAACAATTGTTGATTTTCTTGCTTTCTTTTGTTATCTTTTGTAGTTGAAGGAGCTGACCTCGGCCGAGCGATGAGAAAAGCAAACAATCCATTGCTTGGGTAAGTTTGCAATTTTAATGTCAGTTAAAGTACGGTTGTGGCTCATTTATTTCATCCCTTCTTCAACAGGGATAAGGATGGTTAATTGTAAGCACTAGCAACTGGATGGCCTTTCTTTAAGGTTTACATGGCTTGACCAGTTACTAGCGTCACTTGACATGTCTCCAGGAGTTGAATCCGGGATGCAGAGATTAAAGGAAAGCTGTGAATAATCTTCCAGCCATAGTGTTTCATTTGCAGTTTATAACTTGGAGCTGTTTCTGGAAAATTATGAAGTTCTCTGATATTAATTTCTTAGCTGTTCAAAGTGGAGTTCAGGAAAGAGCACTACGATTTTTGTTACCTCCCCAGACCAAAACTGAACAGTTGTGGTGTTGTTTTTGCTTCCTTCATTTCTAGCGAGAATTTTTTATCTTTACAGGGAGTTTTTGTCTGAGCTGAAGGAAGACAAGAGACAAACGAGTTACGGAAAGCAGACATAATCGCCCTTTGATCGCCACCTTTTCCCTCATGGAAACCCAATTCTTGTTCTGTTTGTCACTGGAGCTTTGATGAAGTTACATTACGCTGGAAGAGAATCATGTCATCTTGATTTCTTTCAACACAATCCACCATAACAGCTCTGTCTCTTTCCCTTTCTAATCTTCCAGCACCTGGATCTAATTGTTGTCTGGACAGCCCCTCTGATCTGACGCAGTGCTGATGAATAAGTTGGGAGCCCTACAAGTAGCTTACAAACAGTGCTTGAAATGTTTTAACATTACGTCAAGCATTGCAGTCTTGACTATCTCTGGATGCACCTCGGCTCACTCGGATCAGAACGAAGTAATTTGTGAAAGGAACTTTCCTAGGAATTTTCCAGATGCCAAGATGATAACATTAAGGTGGTAAAGTGGTAGTGACTGAAATTTGCTTCAACATGATCAAGTAGTGGCAGAAATCTTGAAATTGCATCACAATACAATTTGAAGCCATCAGTCGTTCCACCTGTTGAAGATTCCACACACAATTCTTTGACACTATTGCTTACTTCCGGCTCGGTCTTCTCAATCATTATGTCTTGTCCTAAAACTTTTTACATAGTTTCACTGAAATGTGTTGAGATTTTTAGAGCAGTCTCTCTGTTGGATACAGTATTATTGCACGACGACAGACCTAGCGCCATCTACTGAAACCTTTCTCACCAGCCATTTTGTTGGCACTTTTATTGTTTTTGAAATTCCTATCTATGGCTTTACAAACAGCTGTTTTGTGGTTATATATTGTTAATTTGCTGTCTGTTTTACATATTTTCAGATATTTTATGAAAACTTTTTAAAAGAGTTTGCATGCGTCGTTACTTTGAAGTGAGACCCAACAGCTTTTAGTCTCGTATTTTGGTAGTAGGCATTCTGTGTATTTAGAAAAGCACATATCATTGTATTTGTGGAGATAAAAGGGAGGAGCAGATTCTGGGGCAGTTGTTAAGGCAGAAGATTATGTTTCTGTGTGTGAATTTGTGATTAATAAATAACATTTCAACATTAAACCAAACAATTTCTCCGAGTAGTAGTGAAGTGACAACTCTTGCCATGCAGTGCCTGGGCTCATATTTGAATAGGGGCCCACTCGGAGCCGATATGTTATCGGAGACGGGGTCTCGAGTAATATGGGCAATACTTGAACTTTCAGACCCATCACGCTAACCGAACAGACTACTCTGCTAAACGCATCTCTGCAGAAATTTGAACCCTTGACTTCTGCTGACAGTCCAGTGTGCTAGCCACTAGATTAATGACATGATTTCCTGTTCATAATGTACAAATAAAATTGTTTACATGATCACATCAACTGTTGAAAAATGAACACAAAACACTTCACAAGCTTCCTGTAACATACTTCTGGTGCAGTGTGTTTGGGCTTATGGATCTCAAATTTAATTCGATTTTAGAATTCAGCTTCGTTAAAACGCAACCTCGGTGTAACACTATATTGCTAAGGAAGCATTAACATAACATGGATTTACATTAACTTAACATGGATTTATGTTAACATAACATTGATTTACAATTTACATTAATATAACATGGGTTTACAATTATTAACGAAACATAACATGGGTTTCAAGTGGTTCTGAAGATGTTTAGTCTCTGTGTATCAGAATCACTGCTGTGTTAGAACTACTCTTATAACGCACTTTTAGTGCATCACTGTAAAGGTTAAAATGTTTAGTAGCACTATAAACTAATTCCTACAATTATTATTGCTATAAATAAACCATTAGTTTTCATTACCGTTGATTAATTAGTAGCATTACTTTAAAACAATTTAGGCAAAATCGTTTAGAGTGGAAAATCTCAACATATCTATCATCAGTGGCTCAAATTTTGACGGTTTTATTTAAAAATACCGATACAGTTAACTGAATATAACCAGATCTGGCTTAAACAAGCGATACAAAACTTAACATCTATTTAGTTTCACAAGTCATTCACCTCAGCAAAACCCTAGACCCTTCAAGTGAAACCGAAGGAAAATATTGTAATCCTTTGGAGAAGCCTGGTCGAAATACGATGGATCTGGGAAACGTGCTCTTGAGCAGTCTACTATAGAAGCACCTTCGAAAACACTTGGTTCTGGCTATCATATGAAACTTGGGTAGTATGCAGGTAATAAAATGAATTACACCTCTATGTGCAAATATCACAAGTGACGTACATCATTTTGTACACAGACGCGGACTGAACGCTTCATGAAAGGAGTTTGGATGTTTGTTTAGATACCCAAGGACGCTGTGCTTTTCCAAATCCCGCCACCAATTTTAAACAATTGTTAAATATGTTAGACTAGACTTCTGATGTTAATGGTCCACATCTTCACAAGAAAATGCACATCTTTAGCAAGGAAAGGCACAGTTGGTTTAGTCCTTCCATGACACATCTCAATTTGTGACATCTGTTGTATCACGACTCGTGTCACTACTCTCTGACGTCTGTGACTCGACGTCTTCCGTGTCCTGAGGTGTCACTTCGGCCATTTCTGCCTGCAGTTTATACTTGAGCTTCTTAGCGGTGAACCTGCAGTCAAGAATTAAATCAATTACACCTCTCAAATCATTCACAAACAACCAAGTGTTTCTCATAATTCCAAATGATACACTGTATTATTATTTTGGCATTTATTAAGTGCCACCATCTAACGACTACGCATCAATCGATGGTGCTAAGCAATTGTGAGTGAAGGACTTGCTCAATGTCCCTACGCCATATGGGAGGAGGCTTGAACCCGTACCCTCCATGAGCACTAACGAATCAGCTACTGTGCACCACAGATTATGAATTATGGATAGGCATCAATCATAATCACAAACTCAAGATTTCTACAGCACCCAACCAGCTTATTCACAGGTGCTCAGTGAAAACAAAAGCCAGCGTATGATGGGTAAGCAAGCTGGAAGAGATGTGTTAAGTTTAGACCTGAATGACATCAAAGAATTAGCAGAACAAACTGAACTGGGCAGTGAATTCCAAAGCTTTGGACCAGCTACCACTCTTTATCATAAATGTGAAAGGCATCAATCGATGGGCCATGGTTGGTTCAAGTGAAATTGTAGTAGTAATCCAGTGTTGAACGAGAGACAGAACATGGCAAAGCTAACATCACACTGACAAAAGACACATTCTAGAAACCTTTCAAAGGTCGACACATTCTAGAAACCTTGACACATTCTAGAAACCTTTCAAAGGCACTCCTCATTAGCCTAAATGAAGTTATAGCGTGACATGACCGACCAAGTCATAAAAGAGTAAACTGAAAGCAAACGCAAACAACAAAAGTCACCTTGAGGCCATATTGTCGAAGAACAATGCGTATACACCCAATTTCTTGGCTTTGAGCTCTCCTGTCACTGTCTGCTGATGCGAGTTGAGCCGGGTGAGGGGTATGAGGGAGACGCATTCTTCACGAGGAACTGTATCTGACTCTCTGTACAACACAGCAAACGAAATGCCCTGGAAAAAACAAATCACATGATCTCGTTTACATCACCTAGACTTATTAAACTTTCACCCTACCATTGCATGCAAAAACTCATATTAATTTATTAACAAGTTATACTACAAATTAATAATATTACTAATAGGGAAAAAATGTGGCATGGTGGTCTATCAGTAAGCATTTGATCAATGATGATGGAGTTGTGGCTTCAACTCCGTGTAGTGACCCTGGGCAAGTTGTTGGCACACACCGTGCCTCTGTCACCAAGCAGTATAATTTGGTACTGGCATAAATTGGGAAGTAAAATTGTAAGTCCTGCGATGCACTGGTCCTGAGTCCAGGATCTTGCAATTCATCCATTGCTGGCTCGAGGGCCAAAAGAAAAGGAAATGAGCACCTCTCCTACGTCTCATTTGTGGGATATGGGATACTTTACTTACTATAGAAAAAACTACTGGAATATGTAAAAGTCAATAATGCTGCCTTGAAATCATTTGTAAAAATATAAGTTAACCACTTAGTAAGACATCACGACCCTTTGTTTTAACCTATTTTCACCTCTCAGCACAATGTCAAAGAAGAAACTGTAATTGGGCTGTTGCATGGTGTTCAATAAAGGCTTCAATCAAATTCAATCTATCATTCAATAATAATACTCCTATAAATCTTGATCACAATGACATGCTGTTGCTGTTGATGATAACAACAATAACAAACTCAATTGTAAACTAGAGATTTCTACAGTACCCAAGAAAAGCTAGGTCATGGGAAGCAGCTTATTCGCAGGTTCTCAGTCAAAACAAAATTGATAGGTAGGATGATGCTAACAGTATTAGCACCACTTTGCTAGTCCTTTAGTACTAAAAACTGTAACTACAATAATAAAAAGACCCTAGGTTAATTTTAAATCCACTTAAACATTTGAGAGAGACTACAGAGCATAGGAGATTGATATCTTGAAGTTTTTGACTAAAACTAATTTATCTATGGCTGCAAAGGGTTAATGACCTTTGGACGGGTGGAAAACTGCCAGCTGAGTTTCAGTCCAACAACTTCGATGGAAACTGGAATGGCGAAACATTTACCGGCCTTGATTGACAATTCATTCTCGCTTAGTGTCATGACACCTTCGATTTCTGCGTCACACAAGTTGATGACAGTCCCACACAGGACGCTGGAAAATGTCAAATGACAATAGTCATTAACGCTTGATAATGACAACGGAAGTCATCTCACAAGTTGTAAGTTTAATCATAAACAATTTCAACAGAGCAACTTAAAAGCTAAGCAAAGGGCACCAGCTTATTCAGAAACACAGCTTCAAGTCAGAAGGGTTCATAATCGTAAACCGATAAGCAAGAAGGGTTCGGTTCTAATTCAAGATCCAAGAGTCAGGCAGGCAGCCAGGCAGGCAGGCAGGCGGGCAGGCAGGCGGGCGGGCGGGCAGGCGGGCAGGCAGGCAGGCAGGCAAATGGCTACAGTGGATGATTTTTGGGATACAAATGCACAGCATGTAACCATGGTGTTATTACCATCTACCAATGTTTCTCCGAAGCTCGAACACCTTTTCTTCTTTCGAGAAACGCCTGAAAACTCACCATTTCTCACTGGCTTTCAAACATCCGGATATCTAATTCTTTTCACCTGGCGACTGACTGACTGACCATGCCTCCAATTCACATTTCTATGTGACTTTGCGCATGTTAAAAATTTTCGTAATAATAATAATTGCTGTTAATTGGACATCAACATGACGGCAATTGATAAACTCACCTCAAAAGCATGGGCAGCAGGGCAAGCAATGAATACTCAACACTCAACGTATTCATATTCATTCAGTCATTCTTTCAAAGCATTTATATACCACCCTTTCAAGGCTCGAATTCAAGTAGTGCACATTTGAAGAGACTGACTCACTTTGGATCCAGTGTTGGCCAGAGACGAGATTCGGAGATTTCCTCGGGGCTGATCACGTCAAACAGATCACTGTCTACTTCTCTGCAGAACGTAACACAAGACTGACCTCATTTCACATGACTTAACACATAACTCATCACTGCTTCGTATATATGTAATACACTGTATTTATGTATGTGTATGCATATTTGTATGTAAGTATGCATGTATGTATGTATCTATGCATGTATGTTAGTATCCACAAATATACGAACGTAAGTTCATAAGGTCAGGTCACAAAATAGGTCAGGTCATTAAATAGAAGAAGGTAAAACATTCTCACTTTTTCTCAAGTGTGAGTTCACTGGGTCTGTCTGCCTCAGCCCCTTGTGACAAAGACGTAGGTTCTTGGCTGCTGCCTTGTGATGTCTCCAAAGATTCTTCCCTTGGCGAAGATTTCCGCTGTTTTGGAATAAGAACCGAGGCAAGAGAGGTCGTGACACTGGCAGCACTCGACACCCACGACGCAGCTGCTTTGGCGCTGCCAGAAAGGCTCCAGGCAAAAGGGGAACCAGAAGCCGCATCACCAGTTGTAGGGTCTGGACCCACAGCAGTCCAGAGACTTTCGTCCGGTTCTCCTGAAAAGAGATCCGACCGTCACTTGGTCAGTCAATTACAATGATATAAATACACGACCAGTTACGCAGTCAGTTATGGAATCAGTTAGATGCCATAAGGTCAGTGGTCAATCCTAACCTAGTCCTGAATTAGTGAGACACAGAGAGAGAAAGAAACAGACAGACAGACAGACAGACACAGAGAAAGAAATGCGAGAGAGAGACAGACAGACAGACAGACAAATACAGAGAAAGAGAAACATGAGAGAGAGAGAAAGAGAGGCTGAGAGAGACAGACAGTAACTGAGATAAGGGTTAGGACAGAAAGAAAAGACAGAGGAGACACAGAGAGAGAAAGAAACAGACAGACAGACAGACAGACAGACACACAGAGAAAGAAATGCGAGAGAGAGACAGACAGACAGACAGACAGACAGACAGATACAGAGAAAGAGAAACATGAGACAGAGAGAAAGAGAGGCTGAGAGAGACAGACAGTAACTGAGATAAGTAACCAAGTCAACAAACTGTACATAATCTACACTAAAAACAGTTAAAACTCATTTAATTGTTTTCTGCACAGTACATGTATTGACAAATTTGCTGTAAAACTATGCTTCTCATGTTGATTGATCAATCCAAATGTTCATCAAAAGCCAAGAGCCAACCTGAATCTTCAACTTTTCCCAGAGACTCTGCAGAATTCAGCATATTTCCCAAACTTGCCGCTTCTTGCCCATTCTCCGAATTGCCCAAAGTCACAGTTTCTTCAGCAAACCCGGCTTCAAATGGAGATTCACGTGACAGCAAATGGTGCACTGGTGCCTTACTTTCTGCATGTTCTGCACATTCCCTGCTTTCAGATAGCACCACTTCCCCAGAATCAGGTGACCCCAAGTTTCTGCCATTATCTGTAGCTGCTTCACTACTGTCAGCTGAAACTGGTTCCTTGTACTCAGCTGACGCTGGTTCCTTGTCATCAGCTGAAACTGGTTCTGTGTTGTCAGCTAACGCTGGTTCTTTGCTGAAGCTCTCTGAGTCACTTCCTTCATTTCCCAGTGAGCTGACTGTTGATTCCATCATGGACATATCGAGGTGACATTCGTTGCAAATACGTTCCTTGACTCTAAGAAAGAAACAGAAAAATAGGTCATCGACAAATTCAAGATAAATTTTTATAAGTGAAGATTCCTCACTAAGTATGGAATTAATCAACTCCCTCACTCACTACCTTTCACTCAATACCCTTCACTCACAAAAGCTTTCACTCGCTCTCTCGTTCTCTTACCATTACCATTACTTGCTTACTGATGAACTCTGTTCTCCATTACATCAACACTACTTTGGCTAACAAAGGCAGCTCTTTTGTGAGGTGCACAAAAGGCACTATATTAAGTGTCTAGATAATACATACGGACATGTTGCATACATCCGGACATACATACATACTCGCCATCTCGAGCACTCACATGCTCATTCATTCGTACCTTCGTTCACTAATTACATATAAATTTATGTATTTAAGCATTTGCATAGTGACATCTAAGCACATCTTAAGGGTGTTATTCAAATAGTAGAGTATGCCCCTAGAGAAAAATACTGATTTCAGAGGTCAGATGTGACCCTAGGCACTCACTTGCTGTGGGGAGTCCGAGCCCAGTTGTTGCAACAGTTGTTGCAAAGGACACGACCACACTTGCGACAGTGGTGCTAAAAACAGCAGAAAAATCCTACTATATCCACAAGTATGAAGGATTCATCCAATGGTAACACCCATCAGTAGAAGAACAGTCTCTTACATTAGCTCCGAGAGTGTGAAGTGTTAGTGACTCAGCTTATGAGGTTTTTGTAGATTGCTAGCCCTCTTCTTGGCCACCTGGTCTTCTCAACACCAGTGTACATAATTGTATAAGTTTACAACCAAGTTCGCTACGGACGCAAGTGGAGCAGAAATCTTGAAACATCTTTCCACCTTAGTGGCGATTTGAACCCCTGACCAATAGATTAACAGTCCACTAGACTACTGCACAAAACTCATCAAGTTATTACTAAAACTCAGAACAAACATATCAATCTTGTCTTCGTCTTCAACTGTCCTCGAGCCAAGGACTGGCTGCACCACAGATAATTTTGTGTCATCTGCTTCTGTTCCTTGTCTCCTGCAATAACTGGTCCAAAGATAATTCAGTCCATGACTTGATGTTATTGATTCGTGTCATTCTGGGTCTTCATCGAAATCAGGATCCAGGAATTGTGCCTTGGATGATCTCTTTCTCTAAGCAGTCTCCACTTTTTCATAGCACATACCCAAAGTACGAAAGCTTCCACTTCTTGATTAATCAGTATGTCTATCACCTATCCTTAAATCACTGGACTGGCCCCCACTTATTCACAATTGCTGCGTCAAATCAGTGGGGTTGTCCAAAGATGCCAAGTCCAGAACCAAATCTGGTTGCCAGAAGACCAGACGACAAAGGAACGCCGTACAAACCTTTCGAATGGTGACAGAGAACAGAACGTGACAGATGAGACAGTTTGTGACATCAGCGCTGTTCATCCACTGATAGGAAGCCTTCAACTTCTGTTCATATGTCAGGTCGTCCGTCTTTTGCCAAAGGTCGGCCTTCTCCCTAAAAGTTCATTGAATAAAATCAGTCACTGATTTGCGGTGTTTCACAAAGATCAGAAGTTGAAAAGCAACCGGAGGGAGAGCATGAAGCAGACACTCAGGGTGGAGATCTACCTTGGGCAATTCAGCTTCGGGCAACACACTGTCTTGAGCCAAAATATCTTGAGATAACTGCGCTATTATTATTATTATTATTAAGTTTACATGAGGTATATGCGATCCCTCAGGATTATAAAAATTAGGGACAGCATCATTCTGGGAAGATTATTATCATCATTATTTGCATCATCATCACCATCATCATTATTTGCAATATTATCTGCATCATCATCATCAACAACGTCGTCGTCGTCATCGTCATCATCATCATCATCATCATCACATTTACTACTGATGTTTGTGTTTTTGCATTCAAGTAATTTGTTCAGTAATCTTCGTCTTCTTTATCGCTTGCTGTCTTTGGCGTTTTACTGCCTCATGACAAAAATCTTTGATTTATTCTGAGTGGTTCTTTAGTTATTTAAGTGTTTTTCAAATTATTATTATTATCATGATTATCATGTTTATTATTCTTATGTTTGTTCCATCAAGAGTTATGGATCAAAAGAAGATGCATCTAAAAGCCAAAATAAATTTTGGAAACCTCATGCAACCACATCACATTTGAACTTCTGTGCAAATGATGCAAGTGATAAGAAAGAACCGGCATATGTTCAAGATTCTAAATCTCTGCCGGTGCATTGCAAGAACTTATAACTCACCTGACGAGCTTAATGATGCGCTTTTTCAAGGCCTTGATGTCATCATTCATTAGTCTTGACTCTTCTTCCCAACTCTGCCGACTCTCAAGAAACGATGCTCTTTCCTTTTCCATCAGCTCATCTTTCTGATAGAAAATAAACACACTTTAAACTGTATATATATATATATATATATATGTATGTATGTATAGTATGTATGCAAGCATGAACTCTGCATATATATATAGGCAAATATGTATGTATAGTATGTATGTATGTAATGTATTTATGTAAACATGAACTCTGCATGACTCTTGAATCTTGACTGGAACTGAACCCACCCTGCCTATCGATTTAGTTTTGACTGAGCGCCTGTGAATAAGCTGATTCCCCATGACTTAGCTTTCACTGGGTGCTGTAGAAATATTGAGCTTATGATTACAATTATTTTATACATGTAAGGTAAATCAGAAAGAGTACTTTGTGATTATGAAAGGCATTGACAACAGAACCTTAAACAATGATCACGATACAATATTATTTGCAGCAACTTCTGTGCAACGTGTCTAGTGTACGAATCCACAAATCAGCCAAAAAAGAGCCGCTTGCTTTGCGGACACAAAAAAAGCCAGGCTATTTTTTTAACTAAGTGCTCGTAAGAACTTCCATCAATATTTTGTGATCAGCACTTTGAGAAATTCCGCACTGATTTCTCAAATAGTCTCTACATAACTCCTCACTTACACCACAATTCGTTTAGAATATAAAATCAAACAGAAGTTCACCTCATTCAGCTGATCCTGCAGCAGAAACTTATCGTGTTCCAAGAGACCGAGGCATTGCTTTAGGTCGTCCAGCTAGAAGAAAACGCAGGGAAAACTTGTCATGATGCTAATTTCAATAGCTAGTTTAAATATAGGGTTATAACAAACAGTTTCATCATATCTAAATTAAAGATTTTTGTCTTGAGGCAGTACATTCACCAAATACAGCAAGCGACAAAGGAGGTGAAGATTACTGAACAACTTACTCAAATGCAAAAACACAAACACTAATAACAATGCAGATAATAATAATAATAATAAGATACTAATGCACATAATAATAATGCGCCTTATCAGATCAGTTAGATAGCCATGTTTCAGTGCCTTTTGTGGGGTACTCCACAGTCGCTATATAAATAACCAGATATATGCATACACAAATGTATGCATATACGCATAAATACATACATACAAACACATACCCTTATGCATACCTACATAAGTGCATACATAAATACAGACATAAATGCATACATACAAACATCATAAATACAAGCATACATACAAACATGCATACATACATAAATGCAAACATACATACATACATGCATACACGCATACATACACACATACATACATACACACATACATACACACATACATAAATGCATACATACATACATGCTTCTTCAGTGTTCTGCCGTTAGACAGGTCCAAGAGTCCAACGACGCCACTTATTGTCGTCGTTTTCATCGTGCTTGGGAAAAGTAGGGAGGTGGTTTCTCGTTGCCTTCCTTCAGGTGTTTTTAACGAGACACCATCTCAGAAGCGTCAATGATCTCCATTGTTCGTCCTTCTGGCTCTTCACCACTGGCCACTTGCATATACCGGCAAGGACTCGGTCGTCCACCATACACTTTGCTTCGACAGGAGGATCACGTGTAGGTGGCATGGTGGACATTTGGGCATCAGACGCTTGAAGAGGCGCTTGATGTCCCATTTCCCTCATACATGCATACATACATAAATGCATACATATATACATGTATACATACCACATCCTAAGGCAACCCTACACTTACAATGACCCATGGTATACATTACATCATCTACCGGGAGGATCTAACCTGGACACGAGCCCGATCCTGATCAATCTCCAGTTCTAATCTGACAGCGCCCAAAGTGTCATCCAATTCTTCCACCTTCCTCTCCAACTCAATCACTCTCTGCTTTGTGAAGCCATTGGCAACCAGTTGCTCAAGCGCCTGTCAAGAAAACAATCACAAACTACAGAAAACTACAGATAAGCCATCAAAAGATATGTATTTATGTTGGAGCCACATGCTTTTCTGTTGCCTTGTTACACCTGACAGAAAATTCGTTGGATTGTTCATCTTGTTTTGCCTGTTCTGTCATTTTTGATTAATTGTTCATCCTAATTGTTTTGCCTGTTCTGTCATGTCCATGAACTGTTCATCCTAATTGTTTTGCCTGTTCTGTCATTTCCATTAACTGTTCATCTTGTTTTGCCTATTCTGTCATTTTGATTGATTGTTCATCTTAATTTTGCCAAAATAGCATCTAGATGCTCTGCGCAGGATAGGTTAGTTTAGTATCTTTATCACTTATATCAGTATTACGAAAATTTTTAATGCACACAGTCTCATAGAAATGTGAATCTAAGAAGCAAAGAGGCAACAAGACACATTATTTGCATTACCTTGACACAAATTACCAAAAGCCGCTGACCTGAATACGACCTGCCTTCTCCAAACTATCCTGTTCCATGCTCTCGCGTGCATTTTCCCACATTTTTTCCCGTCGCTGAACCGATCCCGAAAGAGCATCCAAATCCTCTTGCAGGTCGGCAATAATCTTTTCTTTCTCCGCTATCAGAGTCTGCATTGCATTCTCCTGTGACTCCAACTTTTTCTCCATTTCCTTCAACTTATCCAACAATTGCTCAACCTCCGTTGATTTTTGTTCAAAGTCCTTTGACTTTTGCCGCAACTCTTCCGCTAAAGATGAGTTTTCTGACTCCAACACCACCTTTGCTTTTAAAACTTCTCCTAGCTCTGCTTGAGTATTTCTACAAGTCTCTTCCAGAAGTTTTGCTTTCGAATTTGATTCCTCTAAACTCATTCTGACCGATTCTAACTGCTCGTCTAACTCTGAAACTTTGTTCTTCAGCTCATTAACTACTTTGTTGCTCTGCTCGCCTTGTTCAGCAACTTTTGTAAATTCTTCATTCATTTCTGAATTCTTCTTTTGCAACATTTCGCACGTCTTCTTTTTTTCTTCAATAATCCTCAGATTTTCATTCTTTTCTTTGGAAATCTGATCTGACATTTCCTGGAACTTTCTTTCTGATTCATCCAGATTACTTCGAGTCACGGCCAGCTCCAGCTCCAGTTCATCTATTCGTAGCTGAGTTGCGTCGGTCTTGAGCTGAAGTTTTGAAAAACCAGACTTCTGTTCTTCTTCAACCTTCTCGAATTCCGAAACTCTGTCCGTAAGGTTCTGCTTTTCCAAAAGGACACATTCCAGCCTTTTCTCAGATTCTTGTCTCACATTTTCACTGGTTTCAAACCTCTCCAACAGTTTGGAATATTCCGTTTTTAATTCTTCCAGTGAAGCCTCGGCCGACGACTTATCCTTCATTGCATCCCCAAAGGCCTTCTCAAAGAAACTCTCCTCTTTGCTTCTCAGTTCTATATGATATCTTTCCTCCTTTGCCTCTCTCAGCTCCTGGTTCAGTAACTCGACTTTCTCAACCAACTGCGACTTCTCGTGCTGCAGTAACTTGGCTTCGACTTCGACATTCGTCAGTCGCTCATTCTCCATCCTCACTGCTGCCATCTCCTCTGAAAGATGCTCTCTGGTGTTAACAGCAGCCATCAGCTGCTGCTGCAGACTTGCAATGGTCGACGTGTATGCATCATCCTTGTTCTCGCCATTGACAAGTGATTGACTCTCACTGGAACTTTGCACTTCAGATGGAAGTTGACTGACTTCGACGGAACTCTGCGATGAAACAACGGTATCATCTGCAACCCTGACCTCTCCATCCTACAAAAATACAGGAAGGATTTTGAAATGGTGGTACAGTAGAACACAGCTGACTGCTAAACTTGAAGACAAACATGTCTTGTAATCTGTTGGAGAAGTCTTGTCGAAATCCAATAGGTCGGGGAAACCAAGAGTCAGGCTATGGTGGATAAGCAAGTTGAGAAAAGATGCGACAGAACAGTTAAATTGGCTTTGTTCAATGGTATTGCATACATTCTGTTCCACAAATACATACCTACAAGAACACGAATTTTCTCAAAATAACAAGAATGAGAAATGTATCTTAGATCTAATTCCACTTTGGAAAATAACCTCATTGCTTAATACAGCTTGCAAAGGATATCCCAGGCGTACAAACAAACAACATAGATGGATTATTTTTATCTTGAAAAATTACAAGCAGACTCAAAACATATATACATATCGTAAACCAAACCTGGTGGCTTTCCTCCATAAACTTCTCTATACAGAGCTTGTTCTCTGCTTCTTCATCAGCTTTTATGCACTCTGGTTGTTTCTCATATGGCTGAACACCATTTATCACAACTGTAGGTCCAATTTTGTTTTCTTTAATATAAGACTCTTTGGCGTTAAGTTCAACTTCTAGTTCTTGAATTCTTTTCAAACACAAAACAGGTAACTATTACGAACAATTTGGTGTAAAATGGTAAACCAATTGTTACAAAGTACTTGACATAACAGATCCAAACATAATGGCACACAACTTACACTTTTAGTGACAAACAGTATTTTCTAACCACAGAATTGATTTTCCGATTTCTGACAGATGCAGTTAATTCTGGATAAAATTAACAATAAATGCAGCTATCCACCACCTGCATAAATTTAATCTAATCCAATCACTTCTATAGCGCCTTTATCATAAAGCCCAAGACATCAATCAATGGTCGCTTCAAATGAAATCGTAATAAAAGCATAATCAGTTGGAAAAGCCACATTGAATTTTAGTAGGTCACAGAATACAGAAATAATTCTACAGTGGGTAAGCAAACTGAATGAGATAAGTCTTAAGTTTACACTTGAACGACAGCAAAGATGTGACAGCCTTGGATCAGCCAACCACTGAGAATGTTCAGGTTAGTAGTTAGTCATCATCTCTGGTTATTTTTCATCCAACTTTGAGTACTTATAATACCAGATCAAAGGATAATTATCATAGAAGTTATGCCCATACAAACACTCGTTTATTTTCTATTAAATGCGCTGGTCCTTCTTTATGGAACAATTTATCTCATGACATTCGTACTCTGCCCAATATTAAATTATTTAAACATCATATACGCGCATATTTGAATGAACTCAATAAGTGAATTCAAGTGAATTACTTCATTCGGTTATTTAAGTTTTTTGGGTTTTTGTTACAAAGGTTCTGTTTACTCAAGTCCAGTTGGACTATAGGCTTGTTAAGTTGATTATTTGTCATTTCAAATAGCATTCCATGTGATTTAGGCGTCCCTAATAAGGGGAACATGGTTCTTTCTGGGATTGCCTGTTGCATCCCACACGAAAATTTAAAAATGTAATATGTTATATGCTGTTGTCTATTTGTGGAGCAATAAAATGAAATGAAATGAACATCGAGAGCAAAATCACATAACAACAGGTTATAACTGACCTCTTTGAAGCCTCATCGTATTTTGCAGTCATATCCTTGACTAAGTGTCTCAAGTATTCCACGTCCTCTTCAGAAGTAGAATTCTTCCTCAGCATTTCACTCGAATCAAACGACATTTTGTCCGTACCAAGTGCGTCACCTTCTTCAATATTTGGAGTCATCGATAATGTTGTGATGGGGTAAATTTCCTAAATTTCAAATTTTACATCATTTACATCTTTGTATTCATTTAACCTTTGCTGATAACTTCCACAGCAACACTTTAACACCAACAGTGTCAACTGAGAGTCATTTCTCACCTACCCTGAAAACTAACTCAGAATCCAAAATTCTCCACCCTTGGCAAACATTCACCCACACCCCAGATTCAGATTTAGCGACTTTGCACATATAACAAGTGCTTTAAATAAATAAGAAAAATAAACCTTTTAAAGTGTTTATGTAGACGCTAGGTTCCTTGAGACGTGGCAACAGTCTAAGGAAAATGAAGTTTTAGAAAAGATGGACTTCTGACTATATTCTGAAGAATTCTGAGAATGTCTCCACCAAATCTGATAGACTGGAATCTCCTTAGAGCCGGTTCAACTCGTTAAAGGAGCTAAAGCCCTCAACCCTTCCTGCATATCAACCTCGTTTTGACTGAGCATCTGTGAATAAGCGGGTTCCCATGAATTAACTTTCTTTGGGTGCTGTGAAAATCTCGAGTTTACAATTATGATAATGATATTACTTATCAAACACCTTAATGGCACAGGAATAGAACTGAAATGGCCATTCGGAACGGTAACAGTATGGCAATTCAGCAGTATCAGTATGGCAACAGTATGTCAATGAGGTAGTAAAGGTGACTGGCAGATAGTTACTTACAAGGTTTGGTATGCTGGATAGACTGGCTATGCTCCCAGTTCGACTTGGAGGTCTCCAGTTGTAGACGACACCAGCTGGCTTCCTACATATATCAACTGAACAGGTCAACCACGACCACCACGACCACCACCATGACCACCACCACGACCACCCACTGTCACCGCCACCGCCACCAGAAGAAACACTCTCAACCTATCTCAAGTCACACCTTTTCGGATCTTGTACATAGCCACGTGTCAGAACCTTTAAGAACTTCCCTAAAAGGCACCATATAAATCACCTGACACCTAAAGCCATAAGGACATACTGTTCTATTTATTATTCAGTAACTGAGAAGATCTTCCTGTAGAGATTAGGAAATAAAGAATCTAAAACACAAAAGTTACCAGATCAACGGACTGTGGTTTTGGAACATGAGTTTTGCTTAGAAGCTATTGTCAATTAATGTCTTGTGCACTTCGATAATGGCGCTATAGAAGTCTGCCGAGTAGATTAGATGAACTGACCTTGCGAAAGTTGGCCAAGTCATGTCAAGTTCTGAATCCCTTGGATCAAGGTCAAACTGAAGGTCATTGAGGTCATACAGGGCCATGATGAGGTCACCACCAAGCTTCTTTTGGTGAAAAAGAGACTTTGCTGTATACCATTCACTGAAACAAAAGCCATCAAAAGAACTTCAGAAGGGACTAACTAGCATAGTCTCACTAAAACACAGTTGCTCAACTTTGTAGGCGGTGAACAACAGCAGAGTGCGCAATTTTCTGTAAACACAAATGTACATACAAATGCTGTATTCCCACTTCTCTCAGCTGAAACACAACCCACCCTAACAGCTCCTCCCCCCTTCTCTCTGTAGTCTTCTGGCAACCGGACTTGGTTCTTGACATGGCATCTTTGGACAATCCCACTGACTTGACGCAGCACTCGTGTACGAGCTAGTGCCCTGTGCTTAGTTTTTAAGTAGCACTTGAGAAATTTCAAGTTTACGATTACAATATATATACTAAGAAACTCATAAAGGCAGTCACTGACTAAATGACAGACTTATGTTGGCAGAACCTAAAGACAGTCACTGACCTGTTGAGCCTTTCATTCATCAGACAGTACTGCAACGTATCAGCCAAGCGATGATGAACAAGACTGAATCGAATCAAAGCACGGCCTCTTCCTGTATTTGTCTTCAGCTAAGATATAGAGATGAAAAACACACATAGATACACATACACTTACCTCTGCTCATACAGATGTATACATAAAGACATACCAACACACAAGAAGCTACACATTATACTGCTTTGTATGCAAAGTGTGGGCAATCTTCACATGCTCACAACTGTTACTTACTTACATACATACTTATATACTTACTTACACAATACTGATACTTTGCAGCTGTTGCCAGGCATTAGCTTAAGTTGGCTGCCAATATTGAACTAATTGATTATATTGATTATTGACTGATTAGTTCCAGCCAGAAGGAATGAAAGCTGCCAATGTTGAACTAAAATATCCCACCAGATGGATAAACCACAGCATTCTTGAGTACTAACCTCTGACCGGGATTTAACAAATCGCAGTCCATCTTTGAGGTTCTTGTTATTCGAAAGACATTCCATCATGTAATTCCAGTAGCCCTTGGAACCTCCGAAAATCCCAGTTCGCTCTAAAACAGACATCAGAGGCCAGCTTTTATTTATTTTATGTTGACTATCATTTATCATGGATTTCATGGCTTGATAAAATTTGTTAATTTTACAGGACAAAATAAGGTTTTCTAATGGATCTTACAGACTTACTATCTGACTTACTATGCAACAGCTGAAGAAGATCAGTTGAAAGCGTTTCATGATCAGTCTCTACAGTAAAGTTTCAACTGTTCCAGGAAGATAGTTCAATATGTGAGAACGTAGCTCAATATGTGAGAATGTAGTTCAATATGTGAGAATGTTGTTCATTATGTGAGAATGTAGTTCAATATGTGAGATTGTAGTTCAATATGCGAGAATGTAGTTCAATATGTGCTTTTAATGGGTCGATAAGAAAGTCTGGACCAAAAACTCAGTTTTTCCAAGATGCTTATCCACTGACCCAACTTATAGCCTTTCTAACCTCTCTGATCTCACAGGGTGTGGCTCACAGATAGTGAGTACAAGTCCCGAACCATGGAATGAAGGCTTCTCCTATGGCCACGGCACAACAGCATCTAATTTCATCTTATCACAGCTCCATTTTCTATGCACATGGCATGTATGAATGTACATTAATTGTCAGTTTTAAGCAACTCGCAAAAACACCAAATAACCTCATAAAAGCAAAAAACCTCACAAAATGCTTTGTGATGAATCAATCAATAATCCCTTCTAAGTAAAACCGAATTTTGAAATCATGATCCATTGGACAGAAATAGTGGCCATCTGTAAGGCCAAAAAGATAGGCTAATAAACAAACAGAAATCAACAGCACTCAGCCCAAACCTAAGCACTATAAGGATCTAGCAGGACGTACAGAAACGGGCAGAGAATCCCAGAGACTTCTGAAAGTCTACCACGTGTTTTATACACATTCCACGGGGTGAGATATATATACAACACTCGTTCAGCTGAATCGAAATCATGATAGATTTGGTCATCAAGCTGAACAAATTACTAATAAAACTAACAGTAATCTGTCAAATTTTGCTTGATCCTAAATCACAGTTATGATCAATAATGCCTTATATACGCATGTATTATTCCAACCTCTGAATGACATTTACACAGTCCACTGGCTAAGTGACTCTGTTCAGGACTATTTGCATAAACGGAACAAAATAACAGAGATTAATTGGGACCAGTCATGCCACATCATCATACATCATTCACTTAACCCATTTCACCCACACGAAAATTGAAGTCTAATGCAGCTCGATGTGTATGGAATGGTCACAATGGGGACAACTAACAGCACTAGGCTGGTATAAAAAACTGCAACAACTTAGTAATTTAGTAAAAATAAAACATAGTAAAAGGTGTTATTATAACACTTATTAATACATACACATGTACAGTGCAGCCCCGTTTACGTGCGACCCACTTACGCGTAAATCCACTTAAAGCATGGTTACAGAGTTTAATGAACAGACAGTGGATGTTTTAATAAAAGGTGTTCACATAAATTTGCACACCTCCATAAAGACTCCTCAAAAGCATGGATCCAAGTTTGAAGGTATTTACATCCCATTCCAAATGGCATTTGATGCTCAGTCCATATGGTATTTACCTCTCAAATGGTACTTACCTCTCATTTCAGACAGTATTTACCTCTTTATCCAAAGGGCATTTACGTCCCAAACGATACAAGTTTACCCATCCAATATGTCCAAATACTAGTCCAAATAATAACTACCAGTTTAAACAGTATTTACTTCTCATTCCCAACAGTATTTACATCTAATTTCAATTGGTATTTAACTCTTATACCAAATGGTATCTCATTCATAACAGTATTTACATCTAATTCCAGTTTGTATTTACTTTACCTGTTATACCAAATGGTACAGACCTCTCATTCCAAATACTAACCACCAAGCGATCACAGCCACCGCACCACCTAACTGTTATTTACCTCGCATTCCAAATTGTAGCAGAAGTTCCAGTTTGGCACAGAATTTGTTCAGCAAAGAACTGTCATCTGTCAGCGGGCATGAATCAGATTCCTCAAATTCCTGCTTTAGGCTGGAGGCGCAGGCTGGAAGAAAAAGTGACCAATTTCAAACTGACAAGCTGGAAATGCTGCAGTCACGAAACAATATTTTATGTGTATGATACAGAAGCGTGTGGACACCTTCTCCAGGTACACCATCATGATTAGGAACTTAGGAACTTGTAATTCTTTTAGAACTATAACATTGCCTGTTAGCTACAATGGTTAGCACATACATCAAGTCACATCAGAGAGTTAGGGAGTTGGTTCGCATCCCAGCTGTGGCTTATTTTAGAGATTTAAATCTCGAGCTAGCATGGTCCATACACAGGGACCTTGAATGGCGTGGCATCCATTCAAACGAGCAGCGGTGGAGAAGGATCTCACCTAATAAATTCATTGAAAATTTAGCAGAATCGAGGCCATACAGTCACTACAGAAAAACATGTAAATTTACATTTGTTCTTGGAATGCCCAGTTTGCCGGGACACGCTGTCTTGACAGTGAACACCAGTTCGGTATGGAGGGATGAATGGGCAGCAGTGAAAGTCACCAACCACTCCCTCATCACTGAGCCATCTCCCTGTCTTCCAAGTTGCAACTTGCCTCAATTACTCTGATCTGCACTAAACTGATTTGGGATGGGTGAGGACTGCTCTGCATGTAACCCCTTGTCAAATGGGGAGAGTTTCTGGAAATTCCATTTAAACAGCACATCTGTACATAGAACTTTAGAGAATTCAGTGGTGGAAGACATTTTACCTTTTATGTCTGTGACAATCTTCTGTAGAAGATGATCTGCATTTAACTTTGAGGACAATGGATTATCCATAACTGTAACAAACTGCTCAGTTTTCAGATGCAAACGAAACCTGTGGGCCAACAATTAAATTCACTTAGGTTTTAACTACAGTATGATTTCAAGCTCAAAAACGGGTTTGCAAACAGTTCAAACCCAAGAACTCTCCTCTGGTTAACCTTTTTGTACCAAAATGCACTTTAAAATGATCATCAAAGGAAATCTTAAACAGAAATGTCTAGAGTCGTGATGTGAAAAAGTAAAGTTATGGTGACCCCTTGAACTATTAATGAAGACTGTTCCATGCCGCAGCGCCAGTGACTGTAATATGAGTGCTAGCAAAATTTCATGTTGCTTTATTGTTTGAATTTTTTAACTGTCATAATATATTGCATTATTTAGTTTTTTAGTTTTTTAAATGCTATTTCATAATGTATCATTTGGTTTTTAAATTATTAACATTATTAATTAATTAATTAAAAACTTCTAACGTGCCAGTGCCTGATGCACAAGGCATCAATCCATGGCCCACCAAAGCCAAGCTGCAATCAAGTGAATATCTAGAAGGTCAGTCCACAAGACAGAGAGGCAGACTAAAGTGGATAAGCGATTTGAAAAAGTCTTAAAATGGGAACGCAGCGACACAAATATAACTGTGCAGCGTGAACAGATACAGGAAGAGAGTCCCAAACCTAGCTCCAGCAACTAAAAAGCCTAGTCTTTTTGGAATAGATGTTTCAAAATGCACTGTTTGATTTTGAACTGTTATATAATATTTCATAAACATTTCAAGTTAGATAATAGTTTAATTTATTTCAGTCTTTGAAACACAATATTACTTCCTAATACAGCTTATAAAGGAAATATTGTAAGAAGTATCCACGGTACTGTTGTTCACGTGTGTACAATGTACGTGTAACATGCAAAGTGGAGGTTCAAGCCACTCCTCATATGGCTTATACATCTTCCTTGTAACATACAACTGACTTTTCATTACACAGTTGGGTGATAAAATATATACATATGTATGTGTATATATATACATACATATATATGTGTATATATGTGTATATATATATATATATGCAGATCTATGATATGCATGGGTAACTGCTTAACTGTTGGGTGCTACACGACTGATCTGTCAACTTTCACTTTAGCGCCCAGGCTCTGAATTTGAGTGTAAACTTAAAAGCTGCTGTTAAACCACTTCAATGTTAGTAAGTTCTGACTTTAGAATTTGAATTCCAGGGCAAATTTAAAAGCTGCTGTGGGACCATTTCTATCATAGGACTGTCTCACTACAGAATCCATACATTGAAGTTGACAGCAAATTTAAAAGTTGCACTCAAACAACTTCACTGTTAGTAAGACTTAAGTTCCTGTTGTGCAGATGATGTTGTTAGCAAACGATAAGTAAGTGAGCAATTATCTTAATTAATTAGCTTAATTAATCAGGTGGAGCTACTGCAACCAAACCTGCAGTGAATTCAATTAAATTATCTTATGCTTTACAAATTTCTGCAAAATAATAGTAAATGTTAGTACAGAAAAACAAATTGATGCAGAGTGCAACAATTAATATTTTAACGAAGTTCACTTGGTAAAATTAATAATTTTTTGCAATACTAATGTAGCTGCTCTCAATTCCAACAGTTAATAGGTGAATAAAGGAATTGAGAGTTAGGGGGTGTTAACGGTGAAGAATTATCAGGAAAGTGTCTTAGATACAAAGACAAAGAATTTTTAGAAAAATAAAAGAAAAAGGTTCTTGAGTTAGAATTTTTTAGAAAAACAAAAGAAAAAGTTTCCTGAGTAAGAATTTTTTAGAAAAACAACAGAAAAAGGTTCCTGAGTAAGAATTTTTCGAAAAACAACAGAAAAAGGTTCTTGAGTAAGAATTTTTCGAAAAATTTAACAGAAAGGTACTACAGTAGGAGTGAAATTGAGAGTTCTGTGGTGCTAGCAATGAAGAATTTTGAGGACAAAGAAAACAAGTTTTTGTGTGAAAATGAAATTGTGAGTAATGAGTTTTAATGATGAAGAATTCTCATAATGCTGCTAATGATAAAGAATTTTTGCATGCTGAACAGAAAGGTTTTTTAAAAGTGAGTGAAACTGAAGTGGTTCTGTTTTTATAGATCAAAGATGAAATGTCTGAAGGTCTGATCCTTAGCATATATATGTGTACTTGCACGTGACAATGCGTGTTTTAAGTGAAAGGCTTACGTCATCGCCTGACAAAGTGGATTCCAACACAACACAACCCATAAATTTTTCAAAGTCCATGTTTCCGATGAAGTATGTAATAATAAATGCGTCAAAATAAGTAGATTGCATGCTTCTTTTTCAAGAGATCATAAGCCTATCTACCAACTGGAAACATCATTAAACCTTAACATAGTCAAAAAGCACAAGCTATAATCGAAACCAATCATTAATCAAAGGCAAAATCAACCATTTCGACTTTTATAAAATTTCATAAATAATTTGGCCTTTATAAGCGTGGCCTCTAGTGGTCCATAGAAAAGCCCTTTAGGCAGATTACAACAACAAAACAACTCAGAACTAAATGAGTTGTTTCAATGTGATGGATCGGCGACCACCATCACGCCATTAAAACAATCTATAAATAAAAAGACGTTAGAAAATGCGCACTTATTCCGATAAATCTTTAACCAGCTATTTCGAATAACGATTCTTTAACCATCGACATTAAATTAATACAAATAATTTAATACGAAAACTTCGAAGAATGCTTTGTAAACAAAACGAAAAGTACAGCTGATGAACAAGTCCTCGGGAAACTAGAATGCGAAATTGTTTTATAGCGCATTCATTGTTTAGCGAATACGTTCGCGCAAACTGTGTTCTGAACCCTAGAAATGTACAAACTTGAGTCCTTCTTCAGCCCGTGAGTGCTAAAGCTTTCAGTCTGCGACTTGGACTTGATTTCTACTCCAATCGGAAGGTTTCATTTCTATTGCAGAAGCGGAGCGCTTCTTCTTTCTCGTCTGAATGGCTTCCATCAAGTCAAAGACAAACTGCACAAATTCAACCACTGTCATGACCGTTATTCCAAGCCAAAGACTCAATGCGCCGCCCACCATGGAAAGCATTTTGTCACCCGTCAGCGACGGAACCTCTTTCAGTAGCATAGGACTGTACCGGTCAAAGACAACGTTCAACTGAATGAAGTTATCTTCTAAAAGGTGGATGTCTTGCAGCCTCCGGATTAAGTCTGATTGATTTTTTGCCGCCTTCTTTATCCGATCATAGACGTCGAATCTGTTACCGTAAATCGATCGATTGTTACCAATGAACTGATCGTAGAAGGTCAACTGGGTCGAGACATGAGGCCAAGGAGCTGAAGAAACGCTGATATCGTACTGGTATTCTGTGCATGGTTCCGGACACGAGCTTTCGCACTGATCTAAGTTAACCGGCACTTGCAGCAGACAGGCCAACTGTTTAACACCGTCCAAATTCGTCAGGTTCCAGTTTTCGTTCGGTCCACCCATGTTTCCACAGGTTATGTTATTGACAGACTGCAGCTGTCTTGGGGTAGCATGGAAATCGCTGTTTACACAATGACAATTATCGATGAACTGTTTCTGTAGACAGATGTCATAACATTCGTCCGTGCTGTATCGTCCAGATCTATCGTCGGATTCTTCGACGTGTTCTTGACTGGTACAGTTCCCATACGGACTTGGAAGGCGAGTCCGAATCGTATTCAACAGTCGTAGGGTCGTCTCCGTTCCCTGGCCAACGCTCAGTCCGTTCTTCGGATTTGCCCGAGTCCCGGGGGCATGAACCGTCACCCTGACGCCCTTCGCCCGCGACTGGGTCGGCGTAGGAAAGAATGAATCCGTCAGGGTTGTGGGGAAATTATCGATGTACAGAATCAACGTGAGTCCTCTCACCTCGTTCACATCGGAGCTATCCAGCTGAAGGGTATAGCACAAGTTGTATCCTGAGCTCCACACCCGTTTCCGGTTGATATTTGTGTCGCTAATGTCCCATTCCCAAGTGAAATACGTCACGTTGGTTAGTAGACCAGCCGTTTCAGAACCGTAACTGTCCAGATCCGGCGGAAAACTTGTAAAATACCCGCTGGGATTTTGTATCCGTGACCAAATGTAATTGTAGTCTTCGATTCTCGTCAGATTCGTGATACGACTAAATTTATCGATGGTGCAAAGTTCTTTCTTGATCGCCGTTATGTTCGAGTACTGGTTCCATTTCATGCCCGGATCATCCAGTTCCTCACCCATCGAGTACAGTTTGCAGATGGTCACGTCTGGGAAGAACGGTCGACCTGTGCCCTCCTGGTAGATGGACTCAACTGGATAACTGAAGTAGGTCATCAGCATCACGCTGATCTGCCACAAGAGCAGCCCCACGCATAGCAACACAGCCAACAGCCATAAGATTCGCAGCACGAGACTTCTCGCCTTGAGAATTCGCGAGATGCCTTTCACTGAAACCGTTTCGCCAAACTTTCGCAATTCCTCTTTGACGGGTTCCATGGACAATTTACTTACTCAATTAACAGGAAAATGCTCAAGTCTCCTGGCTTACAGGTCTAAAATAATATTCTATTTGTCTGAAATATGTTGCGATAGTTTCATGCACACATGTGAATATAAATGATTTACCAGTCCGAAACAGTTTGTACAGACCAATGCTGCATGCAGAAAGTGAACTGTAAAACTATAGACCTACACTAAAAGATGTGAATTAGCCTAGGGTTATGGGCTAGTGCACATGACAAAATAAGGCAAACGCGCGTTAAATAGCCTGTAGGTCTATAGTTATGCCTGAGTTTTGGACTTTTCGACGATCGAAGCTCAGGACGCATTTTAGTCCCAATATAGTCTAGTAGGCCTATAGAACAAATCCGATTGTCGTTGAACATCGCTAAGTGCACCATCACTCACTCACTATATTTTATCAGCATTAGCCTACCTTTAACGACTATGCTCACGTTGCATTTATTCTAGCGACTAGACAATCTGTTGATAAATGCAACCTTCCGGGAAAAAATAGAAATTACTGCCATGACCGATATTGATCACCCTAATGGCATCGAACAATAAACCTCTGCTCAGTAACCAGCATATTAATTAACTTTCGAACGCGCCTGCGGCTCGAATACAAAACGCCAACAACAGTTCACTCAAAACACACGCAAACATGAAATGGTCGAGTTAAATAAAATGTTCGGCCGACGTACTTCTAGTTCCATTATATAAATCGACGGAAACACGCATTGCGACTGGCAGTAACAACTAATAAACGTGTTCAATAAAACGCTTTTTAGCACATTAGGCTCCTAATAGCGGAGAAAATCACGCAGTCGATTATTAAAATGTCAAATCAATTCGATATCAGGTAGTCTGATGCTGAATCACTGCACCAGCAACACTGATACCAAACTTTCGAAGTTTGGCAAACGCAGTTTTTCGTTCGCAGGCTTTCGTACAAGTAACCAAATCTACTAACCATATTGCAGGAGACGCCTATTAGATAACGAACTGTACAACACGTGGCTTTTCGCTATCTCGGAAAAAGATGTAGGCCTAGCCCCCCCATACGCTGGTATATACACGGTGTACAGGTCTTCTAGCGGGGTACCCCTCCAGGCGTCGTCGTGTCGCCATCCCTTTGGAATAAACTCCCGCCAGAATTACTACAATTATCTGATCTATCCTACGAACTCACCAACACTTCACCCCGTGCAAACTCGCCAGTGGCGTAGCTAGCCTTCCGGGGGCCCTTGTGCAACTGAACTTTGGCTATTTTGCTTTAAGTAATTGAGCAACTGGGCCTTGGCTCCTTGGGGTCCCAGGCGGCCTCTGGCCTCGTGGGCCCTTGTGCTTTCCACAACCTGCACAACCTATTGCTACTCCCCTGAATCTCACTCAAAACTAAAAACACACGTCTTCCACAAATCCGACCCTGATTCCTCTTCTTACCCGTACCCATCTTACCGCTCCAATTCCAAACGCCATCCGTCTGACTGACCCTTGGATCTTGACCGGGAACCGAATCCGACCCTTCATGCCTGTCGAATGTTTTGACTGAGCGCCTGTGAATAAGCCGATTCCCAGGTCTTGGCTTTCACCGAGCGCTGTAGAAATCTCGAGTTTACGATTACTACTGCCTACGTACGACACAACGCCACTAAGTTCTGCCCTAGACTTTCCTACAAGCTATGGAGCCCAAGAGCCAGTGTTGAAAAATCTTTTTTTGCCACTCTACTCCACGCGACAAGTCGGTTGTTAGACATTATAAGTATTACTGTTATTCAACAGATGGCAGTAACAGTAAAGAACCTTTTAGTCTGTTTGCCAGAGGGCACGAATGAACACAATTAGGCCTATATGTTTAGTCTGTCTGTAGATGTAAGTTGACAAGATCAAACCAGGCAGAACTTTATTTTTGATTAATAATAGAAAAGAACTTAACTTTACTTATACAAAAAAATTAAATTTATCACTAATATTAAACAACTGAAGTGGAAATACGTATTGCTATAAAAAGCATACCATTGTCGGCTGCCCGTTTACATCAGTTTATCAAGGAGTCAACAAAATATTCTAGTTTTTACACCAGATTTCAAAACAGTAATGTATTATCCATGTAATTTTTAACCCGCTGTTCGGAAGACGAGTCAGCATTAAACAGTGTTACATGTAAACTGTAAATATTACTTTAAAAAACAACAATCCTTAATCACACGCAATGTTCAATCATGCAGTTCAAACCAAAATAAAATTTCATGATAGAAAATGTGAGTATGTCCTCTGCAACAGAAGTTTACTGATAAAAAAAGATATTACATAACGAGTGTAAATGAACATAGGGATCATCCACATCGGACGTCGGTAAAAATGACCCTTTTGGACCCAACTTTCCCTTGTCTGAATTTAAAAATAACCTTCCCATCCCCTTTGCAAACGTCTGCACTCCTACGGAGTACTGAGGACTACATTATGCTAACCATTTTAATCTTGCAGGGCTAACAGTGCTAGGCAGTGGGACATTTCGATACTGCCGCATCCAGCAGAGACTCTAATCAGAATTACCATGACTGTCTTCTATCTGTCTGAAGTCGACGTTTAAGGTGCAGGGTGTACTAAAATAACCGCATGTACCAAATTTAGATGTGGGCGTCTCCTCCCACTGTCCAGATTTGGGTGACCCTCATTCCCCCTTTTTGCGGACATTCTGAATCGACGACCCCATATATCACAGCAAAATCAATAGACTGAAAACAATAATTAATAAGAATTTAGGCTTATAACAAGCCTAAAACTTTGTGTAAGTTGTGTTTGGCAGTATTGGAGAGAAATACCTGTTGGCAGCTAGGAGTCAAATTTATGGTGCAAATGTATTTTGTAACAGTGGTTCCCTGCTAAAACTTTAAATTCATACAGTTCCTACAGTTCTTAGCAAGAACATTCCTCTACCACTGACAAGAATGTCTGTCAGAAAGCCACAGCCTTCAGTAGGCAGATTCCTGATGGATCGACCACAAATGTTATGTTTTGCTGTGGTTTAAATGCACCCAGATAATGTCCATCAAAAACTTCAGTGATGTTGTAGCCTTGTGTGGCATTCAAACCAATCTGAAAAAGAGGCATCGTCACATGAACTGGATAGCCATGAAGAACAAAATATATAGCAGCTATCGCAAAACTGCCCACAGGCACAATCGGACGAGTCCAGACTTGAAACTTCTGATCGTAAAGCTGAAAAGAAAAATTTTCCAGTTAAAGATGTTTGACGAATTCATCATAAGTTTTCAAGCAAAATACACTGTCGTAACTAAGTGGTTAGATCTAATTTTTCTTTAATTTATTCAGTAAATTTATACAGAACCTCTTCGAGATCACTGCTGAAAAGCAGTCTAGCAGAGCCCCGGCGAAAGAAAGCAGTTTTCAGGCATTGAAAAAGAGTGCATGAAACAACCACATTCAGAATGTGCAGCTCTACAAGAGTGCGCAAAAAGATCAATTAATCGTAATCGTAATCATAAACTCGATATTTCTACAGCACCCTAGGAAAGCTAAGTCGAGGGTACCAGCTTATTCACAGGCACTCAGTCAAAACAAAATCGATAAGTCAAGATCAAAGAGTCAGGCAGGCAGATAGTCAGATGGCTACGGTGGGTGGTGTTTGGAATTGGATCTGCAGGATAGATAAGGGGAAGAAGTGGAATTAGGATAGGATCTGCAGAAGAAGAGAATTCTGAGTGGAAAACATGCATAGAAATTGCAAGTGGTGAAGCGACGGTGTGTTTGTATGATGGGTCAGATAATTGTCGTGTGGCTAATTCTGCTCAGGGCCCTGAAGCTATGAGATCAGCTGTCAGCCTGACCCAAGACTGGGCCACAAAACCCTTGTAATTACGCAGGCGCATTATCCAGCTGCCAGATCCACACTGAAATCTTGAAGCATTGTGCTGTGGCACATGCAACCATTGATGAAGTGTATCACGCAAAGGAATCAACCGAGATTCATTATAATTGTCAAAAATCACAGCATTTTCTAGCAGAAACCGGACGAAAATAAACTGTTGCGACAATAGCAGCCTAACTAGATGAATTGCACGATAATGATCCAATGATCCAATACCCTAAGTACTATCAGTTAATTATTCCAAATATTATAAATTTATATTCAATGTCATTTCCAATGCTGAACAAAGTATTTTTTAATTATAGTAAAAGTACAAGAACTGTAGCTAGTAACACAAATAAGATCACTAATGAAATTATTAACAGTACTAGTAATTAAAAACTAATTTAAATAAAACAATATAAATATGCATAAAGCTGATGGCAATAAAACTTCTGCCATAGCGGTGGTCATGTACAAAAATATGTAGAATCTTCCATTTTTACTGATTTTGATAATAAAGCTGGACTAACACTGATGATTCTTCTGCCTTGTATACCAAGCGGATCCTGGTTGATTGCAAGAACACCTCTGTGCTGAAGAAGAGCCTTCGACGTGGGGTTCATCTTCGCTAAATCAGCGGACACCAGAAGCGGTGCAGCAAACATCGCCCACAATCCCATCTGCACCCGTTCCTCGTCGCGACTCAGGCCAAAGTCACCAATCACCAACTACCAATCAGCACAACGCCAGAACTCGCTTGCGAAACACAGTTTCAAAATGCAAATTCTTATATAAATGGTTTGCAACACTACACCCAAATGTAATTCAATGCAAACATACACGTTTTTCTATAGTGACCATATGGCCTCGACCCTGCTCACGTTTCAGTGTATTAATCAGGTAAGATCCACTGCCAGTTTGAATGGGCGTCAACGCCATTTAAGGTCCCCATGCTTTAAATTATAGCTTAATCTTGATACTGCATTCAAAATGACAGCCTTTTAATGGATAGTTTTGTTGCCAGTTCAATTTCCAGTTTCAAATCATTGACAGTTTTGCTAATATATATTTAGTTAGTAAGTTAATACATCACAAAATGCTGACTATGCAAGTTTACGTCAATGGTGTTAAAGTCATTAAGAATAAAGTTAATCATCTAGTTACTTTTACATGACTGCCATTTTAATATTATTGTCATTCTAAGATAGCAGCCGGTTTTCAATCATTCCTCTGACTTGAATACCTCATCTGGATCATTCCAGTTTCCTGGTCCAGCAACTGATGCAAAATCACCTTCATTGTCTCCATACCAACCAGTTATGCTCCGGATGCTCTGGAAACTGTCATAAATGTCGCCATAGACACGGAACATGTTGCAGGTTTCAGCCACAGCGGTGTAGTTCGGCTGAAAATGCAACAAGATACATATCTGTGCATATGTAAACATATACCACCGACTTCTTTAAGCGTCAGGTCCCAATTAAACGCTTGTCTCCAACAGAGAGGTTAAACCGGGAGGTAAAAATGATTTTGGCAAAATAAACGCCTCTTTTAAACACCAGTCTAGGTTTTATACTCGATTCTCGTAATCCTACTACCGTCAAATACAGCCTCCATTTCTTTGCTTACCTCAGCACCAAGGGCCCGCAGATAAATTGGCCATTCACACGAATAGAGGATTTGGCGTCCAGTCCGATTAAGATAATAACCCATCATCGGATATCCTGTATAAACAATACAAACAACTTATCTTCAACATCAGATAACTTGGGCATCCATCATAAAATCGCGGTTTTTAATTCAACCATCTGACTCAATTCGCTCTTCTTTGGCCCTAATACTTCTCTGTCCTCACGTCACCTCGTCTTTAAAATTTGGTCATCGCTCTATAGCTCAAGCTGCTCCACCACTTTGGACTAAACTCCCTCAGAACTACGGCAACTGCCTGACCCATGCTACCAGCTCACCAACTGTATTTCTCTGCACAGGCCTTTCATTCAAAACTGAACAGTACTTTAACAAAATCCTATCCTGATGCCTCCTCATCGTCTCTCTTCTTTCCCACCGCTCCAAGTCCAAACACCATCAGCTGTAGCCGTCTGCCTGTCTACCTGCCATACCTATGGATCTGGACTTTGAACCAAACCTGACCATGCCTGGTTCACTTGTTGGCCTGGTTAGCTACATTGGATAAAGCGTACATCAAGGAGCCTCTATGCACGAAGATGCCCGTTCGCATACGGCTCGTATCTTGTTTCAGAGATTTGAATCTCAGGATAGCACGGTCAGTTTTCCCTACACATTGCTCTCTTACCCATAGGTTTCTCCCCATAACCACAAATCACATGCAGCTGAAGAGGCCAAAGCTGGAGCTAAGCTCAGTCAGAAGAAGTGAACCTATTTATGGTGAGATTCCAACTTAAGAAATCCAGAAATATGAAGCAATATACAACAATTTATGGCGAGATTCAAACTCAAAAATCCAGAAAAATGAGGCAATATGCAATAATTCATGGTGAGATTCTAACTTAAGAAATCCAGAAAAATGAAACAATATACAACAACAATTCATGGTGAGATTCTAACTTAAGAAATCCAGAAAATGAAGCAATATGCAATAATTCGAACCTAAGATTCTACCCTAAGAAATCCAGAAAAACTAAGCAATATACAAGAAACCCACCACCACGAAGAAGAGAAAACACCAGAAGCCAAAGCTGAAAAGAAACTCAATTGACCCGACCATAATTCAGCCCTCCTACATCCGTATTACACCCGTCGAATTTGACCATGTCGACACCCCAGTCGGCAAACGTCTGGGCGTCCAACTCATAGTAACCCTGCGACCCTGGATACCCGGCGCATGTATGGCGCCCAACATCTGCATAGACACCCAACTTGAGTCCCTTGGAATGAATCTGCCAGTTCCATAAACATATATATTATTATAATAAGCAATATCATATGTATTATCACAAATAATAATACTAAGAGATTTATATAGCGCCATATCACGGCCGAGGCCGAAAATAGGTGCTTTTCATGAGTTCAAAAATTCAATGACAGTCACATGATATCTTAAAAAGTTAGACCTCGAGTCGTGACTTGAATATGTCCAGATATGATGCATTTTGCACATGTCGGGAAAACCGTTCCATGCAGTTGGACCAGTGACAGAAGGAACATTCACCAAACCTTGTGGACGATCGCGGGACATGCAGTTGATTCCTCGATGAGGAACGTATGTATATGTAACTATAAATCTGCTGCAAATCCTCAGTTCGAGGACGGTCAAAGACAAGACAAGACCCAGCGGACAGTCTGAACCCCTCAAATTCTATCTCAATCTTAATAAAGGTAAAGGCAAAACATCTTTATAGACCTCTGTAGAAAATGTTTAAAGCGTCATCCTGAAGAATCATTCAGCCGAGGCATAAATGCAATGCAGTGACAGGATAGTTTAACATCCTACTTGTGTTGTTACTCATTTTCCAACCCCGAAAAGACAGAGACTGGGTGTCGCAGCATTCCACCCATCCCAGTACTAAAAGTGATCAACATCGCTAGCATCTTTCCACAAATGCCAGTGGACATCATTACAACTTACAGACCGACAGATTTTCACGTACATAATCAGAGAGATTTTTCATTCCCGATGGAAATCGTGTAGGATCCGGCTGCATGCGACCTTTGCTATCACGACTGTCAGCCGGCCAACAGTCGTCAACGGTTATGTACTGATACCCAGCATCCCGGAAGCCTTCTGACACCATCGCATCAGCCATTCTCCTCAGCAGTCGCTCTCTATAAATTTAAGAACGAATCTAAGAATGTATCAAAGCACACTATATACACCAATAACTTGGTATAACCTTGACCTTGGAAGATATACGAAGAATTGTAACTGTAAACTCAAAATTTCTAAAGCGCTATTTAAAAGCTAGCACAGGGCACCAGCTTATTCACGAGCGCTGCATCAAGTCACTGGGATTGTCCAAAGGTGCCAAGTCAAGAACCAACTCTAGATGCCAGAAGTCTATTGAAAGAAGGGGAGAGGAGTTAGGGTGGGCTGTGTTTAAACTGTGAGAAATAGGAAGTGTAAACTGAGCCGAATCAAACAAAACAATGGGCATATTCAGTGGAAGATCTAGACACTGTACAAGATTTTTATTCATAAGAAGTTCAAACTGCTCTCAACATTCTGCTTTCATTCCTCCAAGTCATTCTAGATGGCCATTTTTGAAAAATTGCAAATGAATGTGGACATGACACAAGATTTACATTCAAGACAAAACTCAGAATGATTTCGATGACCTGGACAAACTGTTCACACAAAAATGCCTTCATCCCAACATCTAAGAAACTTCCTTGATTCATACAGATATAGCAATATTATCTATGCAAACACTTCTGTAAAAATTTGCGCAAACCTGGACACATTACTTACACACACTTGTCTAGTGCCTTAGAATCACATTTACAGATCTTGAGCACATAACTGTAATAAATAAAAAATAAACGAACCCAATGCAGTTGTCTGGATCGACATCACAGTCTTGCTCACAGCCGAATCTCTCCCAGGACAACCAGCCCATGGGTGGAGTCAGAGCCAATCCATTATTTAGGCCAAGTGAAATATGGAAGCGGCTGGCAACCAGACAAACAATCAGACTAAGATACATCACAGAAGGCTGCAGGAGTGAGAAAATTTTCAGCACAACATAAAAAATGCTTCAGGGAGACAAGCAGCTCGTTAACCAGACAATCAAATTTGCAACAGCCTGGATGTTGATTAATGCTTCAGTTGTGCCTAAAAAAGCACAAAACAAATGCATTTAATCAGAGTTAAAAAAATGTGTGGCTTAACGTCTTCGATGATCAGGCTGACAAATTTTAGTGCTGTTCTGAGAGCCCACGATGTATGAAGTGACATAATCATAATCTTGAGATTTCACAGCAACCAACGAGTCCTAACGCCCTAAGTCACAGGAACCAGCTTATTCTCAGGCGCTCAGCCAAAACAAAATTGATAAGGAAGAACGATTCAGTTCCAGCTCAAGATCCAAGAGTCAGATGGCTACAGTGGGTGGTGTTTGGTATTAGAAGTTTTTAATGAAGTGACATATGGTTCCAGTAGAACACTAAAGCAGTGCTCTTTTCTTTTTCCCGTGGCCAAAGCCATTAAAAAGGCAAGTCTAGATATTTTTCTCTAAGAGTCACTATATAAACTTCACCAATAATGCAAATCCTGCAGAGAGAGAAGACTAGTAATTCACATGACTTGCTGTTTATATCTCAGCTCAAGCTAATACTTTTATTACTTTACTTGTAACCACTTTGGGGGCCAACTCAAGGGCATGCCTCCAAAATAAAATGAGGGACATGCTTGGTTGGCCCTTTTGGATCTACCCTGTTTCAAAGACACATCTGTCTGTCATCAAGCTGCAAACTATGGCATCAGCTTGAGCTGATGTAAACAGCAATTCATGCGATTACTAGCCTTCTGTCTGGGCAGGATTTGCAATATTGGTGAAGTTTTTATACTGACTCTTATAGAAACATATCTAGACTTGCTTTTTAAACAGGCTTTGGCCACAGAAAGCTGCTTTTCTGCCGGATGCTCTGTTTATGTCGTGCCGAGCATTTCCTCACTAAACTTGCAGAGTAAAAAAGGTTAGGAGTAAGCTGGGAAACTAAGCAATGGTTATCAAGTAGTCATTGGGCCTTCTTGGTAGCTGGTCCAAAGTTTTGGAATTTACTACCCAGTTCAGTTCATTCTGCCAATTCTTTGATGTCATTCTGTTCTAAACTTAAGACACGTCTTTTCCAACTTGCTTAACCATCATAGAAGAGTTCGGTTCCGGGCAATTTATATCCTGGCGACGCCTAGTGTCAGTTTTCGCAGAAGTTCAACTGGTTTCTCTGACCTACTGGAATTCGACACGGCTTCTCCAACGGTTTGTGATTTTTGATTGCGATTTTGACTTGAAGCGACCTTCGACTGATGCCTTAGGCATCATAATAACTGCGCTATATAAGTCATCAGATTACATTAAATTATTCTGCAAAGTTAAAAAAGTAAATGTATACGGTTTCTATAGCGACCGTATGGCCTCGATCATGCTCATTTTTGGGACTGGTCAAGCGAGTCTTCACTTATTTACTTACTTATTTACTTTCTACGTCATCGGTCGGTTTCGGTAAACATAACACCGGACTGCAACTTAAACTCCTTTCAAAGTCAACAGTCTCACAGCAATCGTTGTTTCAACCTCTGACCTTCACATCAGCTCCCTCACCGCAAAGCTACAAAGTACAGCATTTTGAAACTCATCGCAAAGTAGGCCAAGAAAATGCAGATACCCATCTGCTGTCACCGGCATTGGCAATAATTATTTGTTATTTGCGCCTCTACTAAACCCATAAATAGAGAACGCCCGCATTTGCCAACATAAAATATAGCACCTGGCGGGATAAGAGTAAAGTTTTGAATTTTATACCGTTGTATCTAAATTCTCATTTCAAAACCTAAAGCCAGGATTTTTAATGATCATAGCAAATTATCACTAGTTTCGTGTTTCGCTAAAGTAAAACAAAAAACCCAACTAGTTTTTAACCCATTATTGCATATGATGACGTTTATTATTTTCTGACTTACCTGGTATGGGTCTGTTTCACGTTTGGTCATGCTCGGAGTATACTCTGCACCATGACGGTTCGAATGCGTAAATCGTCAATCTTCTCATGTTGGGACAAGTGTCCACTGTGCTAAGGTACAGAAAAGGAGTGAATTGTTCAACAAGTGTATAAAAGTACGAAACTTGGCACTTTTACTGAAAACATCATGCTGAATCCATATTTAAGAGATCAAAGTACACAACTGCAAAATATAAACAAATGTGCATTTCAGGTATGATAATGGTCACAGGAGAATATAGTTTGGTACAAAATGCTGAATCCAAAATTAAAGGGATGCAGCAACTTATTTGGCGCCTTCATCCTCAAAAGTGAGGTCAAATTACACCATAGCAAAATAAAGAGAGAAAAAACAGAAATATTTAAAGAATATGCATAAAAAGAACTTTGAACACTTAAACCTGCCCGCCGCCTTTAGTACTCACAGGCTTGGGACTGGCACAGCAACTATGTCCGTGGCAGAGTTAAAGGTTTTTTGTTTTTGTACATAATACGAGTACGCGTGTGAGGGCCAGTAAATTACTTACTTGCTTACTTAGCTATTGGCAGTTTAAGCATAACAGCGATGACGCACATAATAATAAAGACATAACTTTGCAATTGTTCCGATGACGTCATCGCAACATAGATGACGTCATCATTTTCCCTATTGTTTCGTGCCTTGGAAACGAAGTTCATTTGGAAATTCGACTTTGAAAAGATAATAAGAAAAAGTCATTTCGAGCAGAAAATCATTGAAAATCATCGAACAGAAAGAAGGAAAAATCTGAATTCGATATGAGAACCATTCCTGTTGAAGACAAATCTACCAGAAATCGAATGATCGACATAAAATTGTCATTCCGAACACAAACTCACTGAAAATCATCGAACAGAAAGAAGGAAAAATCTGAATTCGATGTGAGAACCATTCCTGTTGAAGACAAATCTACCAGAAATCGAATGATCGACATAAAACTGTCATTCCGAACACAAACTCATTGAAAATCATCGAACAGAAAGAAGCAAAAATCTGAATTCGATATGAAAACCATTCCTGTTGAAGACAAATCTACCAGAAATCGAATGATCGACATAAAATTGTCATTCCGAACACAAACTCACTGAAAATCATCGAACAGAAAGACGTAAAAATTCAAAGAACTGTTCCTCTTGAAGACACAAATCGACTATGAATCCGATGATAGAAACGAATTTGTATTTTTATTTGTATTTTTATTTGTATTTGTGTGTTAGTCGTAGAATTTCAGAGGCCTCTGGCGTGGCGTAAAACCCCGTAAGCCAGAAGTAGATTTTGTGTTAGTCGTAGGACCCCATGGGGCCTCTGCCGTGGTGTAAAACCCCGTAAGCTGGGGTTTCTTGGGTCACTGGCGTGGCGTAAAACCCCGTAAGCCAGAAGTAGATTATGTGTTAGTCGTAAGACCCCATGGAGCCTCTGGCGTGGCGTAAAACCCCGAAAGCTCCTGGGGTCTGCTGGTTCCCTGGCGCGGCATAAAACCTCGTAAACCCTAGTCGTAGATTTTGTGTTGCGTTTTTGCGTCTTGTGCCCGGGGGAAAACTCGAAAAAGGAGAACAGAAGGACGGAAGACGAAGAGTCTCGGGAAACGGAGGCAAGAGCTGGAAGTCTGCCACCGAACAGCAACAACAAATTAAATTTGACATTACACTGCATTAATTCTAATACAACTTAATTGATTAATGTAACGTTTGGAAGAAACTTTTCACTATAGGGCCTAAAGACTCTTGAATAAAATGTATACTTACTGAAACAATCAACGATCTAATTATTATATAGGCCTAGTATAGACACATTAGACTGATGAGTTTTGATTGCTTGCGGACATATATCCTTAATTGCGAAGACAGACTATACAGTAGGCTACTAGCAGGTTATACACCAAGATTATTGTTTAATTCATTTTATAAGAACAAAAAGAATCTTATACAATCATATTCGGTTGTTGCCTTATTTTTCTAATAGGCCTAATTTCACACTAATTTGCGAATTTCACCTCATATATTAATTAAAACATCTAATTAGGCCTAACAGATGCTTAAAGTCTGCCATTTGACAATTGCAGCCAATATTGGTCTACACTGTCTACTTTCAAAAACGCCTCTATGGTTTAGAAGTATCTATATGCTGGCGACACCAAGTGTCGGTTTACACAAGAGTTCAACTCTCCCATTATCACAAAAGTAAAAATTTTATTACATATTTTTGATGTGTCACGCATCTCTAAATTTATTACATATTTTGTGTTAGACCTCTCTAAATTTATTACATATTTTATTGTGTCACGCCCCTCTAAATTTATTACATATTTTGTGTCACGCCCCCTCTAAATTTATTACATATTTTATTGTGTCACGCCCCTCTAAATTTATTACATATTTTATGTGTCACACCTCTCTAAATTTATTAGCCTCCATATTTTATTATGTGTTACACATCTCTAAATTTATTACATATTTTATGATGTCACGCCCCTCTAGCTCTTACAACCCAGCTAGCTTTCCATTAAAAATTAAAGTCCTACCTTTTTCAATGAATCTTACCCTGCTCTATCCAATCCTACAACCCACCGTCCCGTTCCTTCTCTGGTCTTCTGGCAACCGGACTATATTTTACACATGGTATTTTTGGACAACTCCTCTGACTTGACGCAGCACTAGTGAATAAACTGATGTCCTGCGTGTAGTTTTAAGTAGCGCTTTAAAAATTTTGAGATTACGACTACGAATGTTAATCATCGTCGTAATCTGTAGGTCTTCTTCAGGACGTGGTTGACTGGTTTAGCACTCGTTAAGATCCATTTCAAAGCCAGGGGAGACAAACTGATGCTAAACCCGACGCTACTTTTCGGCGATTTAAATCTACATACATTTACATATACACTGGCATGGTTAGCTACATTGGTTAACGCCTACGTCAAGGCGCCTCTGAGCGTGAGGATGCCGGTTCGCGTCCCGGTTATTTCAGAGATTTGAATCTCTGGCTAGCACGGTCCGTACGCGGAGACCTTACATGGCGTGGCATCCATTTAAACGGGCAGCGGTGGTGAAGGATCTCACCCGATAAGTTCATTGCAAAATGAGCAGGGTCGAGGTCTTACGGCAGTAAATGTAGATGCATAGGTTTTATGTAGCGACCGTATGGCCTCGACCATGTTGCAATGAATTAGTTGGCAGTGTGGGATAGTTACTTTTTAAAAGAATTAGTTACAGTAACTAGTTACTGGGCAGTAAAAAAGTAGGCTCTATTCTTAAAATGCATTGAAACACGCATTAGATAGCTAGAACTCTATTGGCTTGCAACATAAGCATTTAAATCGAATACTGAACTTAAAGAAGACTCTTTCAACAGCATGTTGCCAGTTGTTGCTGTTCTAGGCTTGTTTCCAAACTTTGTCGGTCTCATTAAAAGAGCTAAACAAGACCCACAAATTTGTATTCTGACACAAGATATAATTTTGATGCTGCTGTATAGCAGCGAAATTTTTGAAGAGTAGGGCCTATGCTTAAGCTGGAGCTTAAGCTGGAGCTTAAGCTGGAGCTTAAGCTGGAAGAAGCTGGAAAATTGCTTTGACTTACAACCTGAAAGAATGAAACAAGAAGACAAACGGAAATGATCGGTCCACGGAAATCACGTGCACCAAAGAATTGAATATCAAGGATAGATCCACTTTTAATGATACTTATAGCGCCACAACTTGACCTATGCCTCAACTTACGATGGGAACACGCTGATTTTTAAGTAACGCAGTCACTAAAGTTTTTGCGTTACCGTTAATTCATAAAAGTAATCTGTTACTGCTGCGAGTTACGTTTTTTCAATAAGTAATTAGTTACAGCAAAAATTACCGAAAACTAGTAATTATTTGTAATCCATTACTGCTGCGCGTAACTTTTTTAAAAAGTGCCTAGTTACAGCAAAAGTTAGGCCCCTGCCGAAAACTAGTAATTATTTACAGTAACGCGTTACAAGTTATGCGGCAAGTTATACACAACACCGCCACACGGGTGGCTACAGAAAAACGAGCAGGTCTTCATTTTTACTACCGTAGATCGTCGTTAGATTGATGTAAATGTACACGAGCAGGTGGCTCACCCGAGAATTTCATATAGAAGAGGCGTTTAAGCCAGTGTCCTGGGCAGTGGCAAGTCGCAAGTTTCACTCAATTACGCTGAATCGAACCAATTTAATGACTTTCTCATGATTGTGTTATGTTGACGCACGTGCGTCGTTTCTACGCCTTTTTCTAGCTCTTTGTTGCTTTAACTCGTCATCTTTTTAAAGTGTTGTCGACATTAATTTTTAGCAACTTTTGCATGCATCTATGTATGCACGTGCTTGTATGTAGGCCTACGTGTATGTATGTGTGTGTATGTATGTATGTATGTATGCATGCATGTATGCATGTATGTATGTATGGATGGATGGATGGACGGACGGACGCACGGACGCACGGACGGACGGACGGATGGATGGATGGATCAAGACACTCAATATAGAGCCTTTTAACTATCGCTCAAAAGCGCTAGCATACAGTACTTCATACATGAAGTGTGCTGAGGCGAATACGAAGTAAGGCCTAGAATTCGTAAGAATTACATGTATTGTTAAGCTGCAGTCTAGGTGCTTGCAGACACCTTTTGTTTATTTCAAACCAGGAGATTAATACCTTAGATCAGACATCGATTGAGAAGGTAGCGAAGGAGGGAACTCCTCCTACACCAGATATCCGGTTGAAGGCATTCTATGGCGTGGAGCTCATTCAAACGGGCGTCGGTGGTGAAGGATCTCACCCGATAAATTCATTGAAGAAAGATCAGGGTCGAGGCCATACGGTCGCTAAAGAAAAGGGTGTACATTTACATTTTATATTTAATTAAATCAGAAGCATATCTTAAAAGTAACTGTTTAGAGTTACGATTTGGCCTGCTATAGTGTACTGCAACAGGAAGTTTTTGCAAATTAGTCTCAGTTATTGACTTTTAAATTATAGACAAAATCGTTTTACAAATTAAGCGAATAACAAGCGCACAACATATGGACATTCAACATATTGAAATCACTAAAGTTTACAACACTTTCGGAACCTACACTGTACAGTATATGACGACAAACATTGAGCAATAGTTGTTTAGACAAAGTGCGGAACTTTAGTACAAAATAAAACTGAAGCAGTAATAACCTAAGACATGCAAATGTCTGACAGTATTCATTACATACTTGTTTATTTGTTTACTGTAAGCACTTATTACTCGAGCAGTTAGTAAATCTGAAACATTCCTCTTTCACAGATCCTATCCTGACACCCTCTCTCTCCTCTCCAACCCCAAACACCATCTCCCATAGATGTCACGCTATCTCTCCGTCTGACTTTTGGATCTTGACCTGGAACGGAACCCTTTTGCCTATGGATTTTGTTTTGACTGAGCGCATGTGAATAAGCCGGTTCCCACGACGTGGCTTTCGTTGGGCGCTGTAGAAATTTCGGAATTATGATTACGATGAGGCGGAAAAGTTGGCTCATAAATTCTACGCATTGGTAAGGCGTTCGCTAACTAGGGCATTCAGTAGCATTTTGCTGTTAGATGCAGACCTGATGAAGTCTCAGAGGTGTTCAGTTTAAGGGCTAAACGGTCTTTGCTGGTCTCAGCATGCCTTAACACTACAGCAAAATCCCAGACACGTTCGCAGTGGGTGTCTGCAGGTCTTAGATTAGAACGCTGTGTTATGTAATTTAATATCGGCGCCCTGCTCATGATGTTTTGAACGAGACATATATCACTGACTATACATGGAACAAAGCGTTTGAGCAAACGCCTATAATAACTTTTTATAGTCAAACCCTCACTGTTCTGTTCAATTATCTCATCGTCTAAATCTCTGCAGCCCTTCCCGTCACGGTCTCGTCTCCTCTTGTCATAGTCTCATCTCTCGTTAAGAGAAGGCACGTTTTTATCTCTTAGGGGATCTGCAACGAAGTACTTGTCGAAGTGGCTGATCTTCCTGTAGTTAACACCTGTACGAGTTGGTTTATTTACGTTCAGTCAATCGAGACAAAACTTAATCAAAGAAAAGTCCTGGAGTGCGAACAACTTTGGTTTTACTTCTCCAGCACCGTGAAGAGCCAAACGTAGAAAGGACCAGCTTCTTTATCGTCGAGGATTCAATCACAGCGTTGCGGGAGCTTTCTCTAAAAATACTTAAAAGACTGCAGTCTACACTGATATCTGCAATCAGCAAATATTAGTTTGGCTCTAACGCTGACTCACATAAATTCTCAACTGGGACACTCTCACCGTGGTCTTGTAACCAGTCACCATTCCTAATTACTGAGAGATTTCAATTCTTTAATGCAGATGTTAAAATTGTTTTATTGGAATTTAAATCGTAAAAGAGCTTACAGTCTTGACAGTAGAGCCTAATAGCAGCAGTCATTGTCTGATAATAAACAGCAGCCAATGTGGCCTACACCCAATTAGCCATACAGTCTTAGGCATTTTGTGATAGTGAGACAGAATTTTCAAGCTGAGATGCTGACTGTTGGTGCTGCAAACGATAATATATGACAGATATTCATGCCGCAAGGCCTCTGTGAGGTTCTTAAAATGTGCATATGTTAATATTTAGATACTTACATAAATACAGTCATAAATGGTGTCTGCGATCATCAGACATCACTACTGATTGAGAACTTAAAGAGATCAGAGTGGTCAAAGTCATAAATCTTATGCAGCGAAGGGAAGACACACACAGAAGAGGTACTGAGAGACAGAAAGATTGAGACAGAGACAGAGACAGGGAGAGAGAGATACAGGGACACAGAGAAAATAACCAAAGAAAACCATGGAGTTACGCAATCAGATACCTGTATATAAAATCTTAGAAGCAGGATGCAGTCACAGTTTACGTGCCACGCAGTAACCGGTGCATTACCCGCAAAATGCAGACAGTCCTCAAGGAGGAATTTCGAAGGTTTGGGGAAGGGACCACGATCAGAGGAGTACCTCGTATCTTCAAAAGCAACAGCCGACTGGTTCGAGCGATGTGGTTGCTGACAGTGTTGTTCTGTCTTGCCATCCTCACTTGGCAACTATACATGACCTTTGTCGGCTACTTCCAATGGCCAATTGACAGTATTTACAGAGAAGCTAATCTCCGACCCGTTTTCCCCGACGTCACCATATGTAACATTTATCCAATGGCCTATGCGAGCAGCATGGAACTCCAGTGGGACGACTACCTAAAATTCACGTCGCAAAGGAAGGAAATGTTTCCGTACAATGTGACGAAGAACAATTTCGATGTTTCCGAGGACGACTACAACATCGTCTGGTCGTTCATAAGATCGCCCGTGGGATACTTCTCCAGTCTGCCCGTTTCCGAATTGCACTCCGTAGAACTTGCCCAAGATCTCGTTATCGATTACAACTATTTTGCATGGGACTGGAGCACAAGCGACGTGCAAGGTTCCTTCAGAGGCGTCTGGAGCCCTGAGTACAGCATGTGCTATACACTGAAGCTCGACAAAGCCAACTTCACCAAGGTGAGAGGACTTTCACTGATCATCTACATCAACAATTTCCCCAAGATAAAATTCGCCCAGACGGTCTACACGCCAAGACCAACGCAGGCCGTTGCAACGGGAATTCGGGTGATCGTCCACGCACCTGGAACACAGCCGAGCCTCAAAGTCGGCATGAGCATCGGGCCGGGAACGGACACCACGTTGCACGTTTCGAATACCATCCGCACACGACTACCGCCGCCTCACGGCTCCTGCACCAACCAGGAGTACCTCGACGAACCGGGCCCTTCCGATGACGGGGCTTCGGCAGAAGCGTACTCGAAGGATGCCTGCTACGACGTCTGTCTCCAGCGGACGATCGTCGAGAGGTGCGGGTGTGTGTCTGGGTTTCTGCAGTTTACCCGCCGTCAGCTGAGTCTTGTCAACAGAACCATCTGCGGCAACCAGACCCTGGACGCTGGAAGCGACTCGAACCTCGCCAACATGGATGGATTCAAGCAGTGGGCGTGTATGCTTAAGGCCGACTTTGATCTAGAGTCTTGCGAAAAGCAGTGTGTCGATCCGTGCGAGGAAAACCTCTACGATGTGGTGGCATCATCGGCTCCGTGGCCTCACGTGACCAAACAACTGGACTTTTTCTCTACGTACGTCTACGGCAACGAAAACTACAAGATCGAGAGCGAGAAATTCACGGCGTATACGGATATACTGAATGCGTATCCCGAACTGAGCGCCGATGAACTCGTGGAGAAATTAAAGCAGGTTCGCCTTTTGGAAGAGAACTTCATCCAGCTGAACGTCGTCTTCGACAAGATTAACCCGATGATACTGAAAAGCGTTCCTGCGCTAACGTCGGAGAAAATGTTGTCGATGATCGGAGGAACACTGAGTCTCTGGTTGGGTATCACGGTAATGAACGCCGTTGAGTTCGTTGATTTCATCTATGCTGTCTTGATAGCCGTGCGAAAGAGATCCGCGATGTCATCCTCCGTTAACACAATGGAAAACCAAACAGGTGTTTTCACCGAAACTTCCCAGTCTAATTCACATTGCTGACATATTCTGCTTTGACAAAACAAGGCGGACATTATCAGAAATCAACGGTTACCAATTCTTCTATTAACTCGTGTCACCAGTACTAGTTGCAGTTCGAAGAGTTGATATCGCACAATACATGATTTATGTTCAAGCAGACCAAAAGTCAGCTTCTGTAATACGGTGGAAAGAATTAGCAAAACGGCAATTGCAAATCAGTCAAGCACGAGACAACATTTCTTCAATTATGTGGTCATATGAATCGACTACAATTGCAAATTTTCCTAATGCAACGGGTTTCAAAGCCGAACTTGTTGAATTTAACACTATGCAGTCATAATTAAAAGACTGAATCTATCAGTATAAAGTTTCTGCCAACATTAATTGCAAATGTACACGTTTTTCCATATAGCAACCAACCCTGCTCATTTTCAATGAATTACTCAGGCGAGACCCTTTACCACCGCTGCCCGTTGAATGGGCGCCACGCTGTTTAGGGTTCCAAGTGCACGGAACGTGCTAGCCAGAAATTTAAATCTCTGAGATATAGAGCAGCGATCGATATATGAGCCTACATCCTCACGCCTAGAAGCGCCTTGACTTACGCTTTAACCAATGTAGCTATTCAGAAAATCAGCCGTAAAATGGATTTAAATATCATAGTTCCATAAACGTTTGCATTTCAGCATTTAATGTTAAGGTGCTCAGCTTTTATGGTTGCGGGACGAATTTCAGTAGATCAAAGAAACCAGAAGCCAGGCTACAGTGGGTAAGCAAGTTGGAAGAGACGTGTCTTAAGTTTAGACCTATATGATATCAAAGAAAGAGTAGATCGAACTGAACTGTACAGTGAATTCAAAAGCTGTGAACCAGCTACCGAGAACGCCCGAGAGCCCAACATTATTCTGATATGGGGCACAGCAAGAGTCTCAGCATCTATTGATCGAGTGCAATGCCTACTAGTGTTAGGGGTGAGCATAGAACATAGATAGGATGGTTGATTGAAATGTAGTATTATGTGAACTATAAGACAGATTTTAAAGTGAATTCTTTGCTCACTGTGCAGCCAGTGTGAACTATAAGACAAATTATAAGACAAAATTTGAAAATGAAAATTCTTTGCTCAATTGCAGCCAGTGCAATTTGTATGGCTTTGTATTTGCTAAGCCGCTTAGCATTGCTACCTAGGGTGCTACGCGAAGAACACTCTTGTAAGAGGCGAACAAGTTAGTATGGGAGCTGTGGACAGCCCGGTGCTTTTAAAACTGGAGCTTTGAAAAGTACAAGAGAGTATCAACCTGCGCCATCGCGTTACTTAAGCATACTGCAATAACTAGTCAAGCACTCTTTTAGGCAATTATATATCATTGGCCATATAATGCGAGATTTAGTTGACTGTCCGAAAACAAGATTGGACCTGTGCAGGGCAAAGTAAAGGGTTAGGTCGACGTCAGTGGCCGTTACCCCCGCAAGATGCCTTTTAATATTACAAATTCTACATGCACAAGTATCACGATGCAGGCTTTGGTTGTTGAAGATACGTGTGAATTTAGAATAGAACAAATTCCTATACTCTCAGTTCCTTATAGGCTCTTAGCAGCTTCAACAGGCCAAGTCCGTGAAATTTCACTACGCGTCTCACTTTAAGCCCACATCTATAGAACTACCATAAATGTAAATGTACACATTTACTAGAGGCCTTCGCGCAAGGCCATAAGCATTGCTGATAGGGAAATTCAAAAGGGGCAAGTAACAAAATTGTACTTAACTTCTGACCACCGTTAATAGTATTCAGGAATTTGGCGACCTTAGGCCTCCTTTATGTTTTCAAAATTTTATGACATTTTTGATAACCAAACATCGTTTTATTCGTGTTCAGAATTTTCTGTGTTCTATGACTTTCTTTTTCCCATATATTTTAGCGATTTTTCAGTTTTTGATGGCTTTCTTAGTTATATTAATTTACCTGTATACATAATGACTTCTCTTTATTTAACGCTTAATAAGAAAACCTATCCTTCAGGGCTGTTCAGTGGCTTCACCCCACGATATATATATATATATATATAATCAGTATTAGAGTTCACAAAGTGCTGTATTTAAGTCAGCCGACCTATCTACGTTCCATGCTCACTCCTCACACTAATAGATATTGCACTTGATAAATGAACACTTTGACTCTTGCTGTACCCTATACCCGAACAATGTTGAGCTCTTGGGCCTTCTCGGTTGCCGGTGCAAAGCTTTGAAATTCACTGCCCGTTTCAGTTCGTTCTCTCAATTCTTCGATGTCATTCAGGTCTAAACTAAAGACGCATTTCTTTCAACTTGCTTACCCACCGTAGCCTGGGTTTTGGTTTCTCTGACCTGTTGGAGTTGGACCAGGTTTCTCCAACGGATTATGAGTTTCGATTGAGATTTTGACTTGAAGCGACCATCGACTGATGCCTTGCGCATTATGTTAACGGCGCCATAGAAGTTTTTAGATCAGATTAGATCAGAATAGATAGATAGATATATATATATATATATATATATATATATATATATATATATATATATATATATATATATATATATATATATATATATATATATATATATATATATATATATATATATATATATATATATATATATATATAAGAGCATAGCCAGATTACCTGCCATAAACACGTAAGCGTTTGTGACATAAGACAAGCTCTACCTCATTACCCCGCTGACTGTGTGTGACCAGTTTCACTGGCTTAAAATGCCAGAACGAATAGAGTACAGTCTTATCCCTCACCTACAACACACTTCAATCCTCGCAACCCTCCTATCTTCGTCAATTATTTACTATTCAACCACTCCGTTCAACCCGCTCCTCATCTGTCCTAACACTTCTTCGCCCTTCCGTCACCTCATCCTTAAAATTTGAAATCGCTCCATAGCCATAGCTGCCCCACCCCTTTGGAATAAACTCCCGCCAGATTTGCGACAGTTGTCAGGTCAATCATACGAACTCACCAACACTTCACCTCTTTCAATTTCTGCACAGGTCTTTCACTCAAGGCTGAAAATACTTCTTTTCCAAAAATCTTATCCTGATTCTTCCTCTTCCTCTTATCTCTCTTCTCGCTTCAATTTCAAACATCATCCACCGTAGCCGTCCGACTGTCTGACTGCGTGACTCCTGGATCTTGACCTGGAACCGAACCCTTTTGCCTATCGATTTTGTTTTGACTGAGCGCCTGTGAATAAGCTGGTTCCCGCGACTTAGCTTTCGTTGAGCGCTGTAGAAATCTCGAGATTACGATTTCGTTAGGCCTTCGTTTCAGTGCATGGACGCCATTTCGAACATCAGCTTTGTTTATAATCAGGGTGCGATTTTTAGGGGTGAAAGAGATTTTTTCCTCTCACTGGTACAGGGTGTCTCGCAATAAAAGTACATTTTGCCAGTACGTTTCCCTGCTCTTCCAATGCTGCCAACCAAAAGCGCAAACTTAGTCTTCCAATTAACGGGTGAAAATGTTAAGGAGGCAAAAACAGTGGCAAAGGTTACTCGTGAATTAGATGATCCTTGTGAAACAACCTTCCACCTAAAATTAAAAATTCATCGCCACAAATAGCTCGACAAACATTTTCAGTTTATCTTAAGAACGCATCGCTTTAGATCTTCATTTTTCTGCAATTATGAAGTGCTGACATCAAATGACTTAAAGCGAAGCTTTTCGCTATTTCTGTTCGTTCTGCCAATTTTTGATATTTTTAGGTCTAAACTCATGAATAATTTGTTTTAAGTTTTAGACATACCTCAACTTCTGGATAACGATTTAGGACTGCTGATTCATTTTCCAGCCCGGGCATCGGTTGATTTCTTGTGCATTATCACAATGCTGTTAAAGTCCAGATTTGATTAGATTAGACTAGATTAAATTACACTAGCTAAATTAGAACAGATTAGATGATAATAGAACAGAGTAGATCAGAATAGAACAGATTAGATCAGAAAAGAACAGATTAGATCAGAATGGAACAGATTAGATCAGAATAGAACAGATTAGGTCAGAATAGAACAGATTAGATCAGAATAGAATAGATCCGATTACTACAATAACCAAAATGCAGAACAGCTGTGAACTCACGCGCCTTCAGTTGCTGTGACCTGCGCATGTGTGGAACCAGCTCCTCACAATTCCTTTTGTAAATAGGTTCAGAACTGCATTCAGTTCAATAATTTTGTGTATACGATATATGGTTGAATATATATATATATATATATATATATATATGTATATATATCAACACAAATTGAATTTGACCTTCGAACGACTCCTTCACCATGCACCACAGGGTACATTACCATTACCCGTATATCATCTACAAGCCTCTTTGTATCACCAATACCACTAGATCATCTATAGCTCCATTCATAATCGCTTCGCCACTGGAGTTCTTATTATACTGAGCAACACTGTAGCAGATGACCTTAAATCACCAACAACACAACATCACCAACAGTAACCCTATTTATTGCTTTGCCCCTAGAAGACCTACGGTATATCAATTGTATTCCTGTTAAAACATTTGTTATGGGTCATACTTATGGCAGGTACAAAGGCAACGAAATTTATCTTTAGACTTCGAATATAAGTAAACAGATACTGTTATTGCCCATCGGATTAACATATCAAAAAACGCAGGAATACACTTAGAGCTCAAACGATACAAAGGCTAAGCAAAAATTGTTGAGCAGATTCCTTTGCTCGAAATTTTAGTACTTGTCAAACTCAATACACCCGACGTAAAACGACCCCTGGGCCGTTGAAAGTTGAAATACGACTAACAGACCAGCACCACAGTTGTTCAGTTGTGAAATGAAAAGATCAATCTTGTGTCTAAATAGATCCATTAGAGTTTTAAAAATGTTCCAAAATTAAAAAATTGCCCAGCGGTTTATTAAAAATTCTCTCATTTGTTGTAGTTCATCCTGACAAGTGGCATTCTTCACAGATGCTTTATCACTTCAGAACAAAAACACCTGGGTACAAAGGACTGCAGCTGATCCTTAAGAATGCGTTCTTAAAGCCAGTTTCACGATACTGACTTCTGCATTTTGTAATGAACGGTAACGAGTCACACAACACGAGAGAAATAAGGAAGGAGAAAGAAGCGGTAAGTGTATCATTTCGTGACGGCAGTAAATGTTACTCGATATAAAGTATTAAGTTTTGTAATAAGGTTTATCAGTCGATTTTCTAAAACTCGACTGGTAAGTTGACGCTTTTGTTCATTATCACAGAGAAGCCAGAATACAGAAATAGGTACTTAGATGGAATCAGTTTCGGGACCAGGGTCCAGGAATCGCTCAGTGTCCGCAGTTTATCCTCTCTTGAAGCAGAATCTTTCCAGTGACCGATTCGTCTCAACTCCACTCCATCCTTCTCTGTTAAGGTCGACCTGCGCCATCTGAGAAAGAAAGTCGCCAATGTTCGTCGAGATACAGGGAGTTTAGCTCAAGAGACTCTACACAACACAGCATCGTGTGTATAGACCGGTTTGAGTTAGTGACTGACGCGATCAGAGGATTTCTGCTAGATGGCATAATCTCATAACCTAAGAACTTCTATAGCTCAAGGCATCAGTCGATGGTCGATGTTAAGCAAAATTGTAAGGCCATCCCGTAAGGAGCCATACATGGGCCCGAACGACAACGATAGTTACCGGTTTATCCCTAATCGATTATCTCTAAGATTTAGAGAAATCAGTGGTTAGGCAGATGTTGGAATCGTGCAACCTCATACGAAAGCTGCAGCTGGTTTCAGAAAGGGGTCTCATTGAACTTAAACGGTTATGCAGCGGCTTATTTTGTAACACTTTTGATGCAGATCACGTCACGCCGCTTGCTTCCTATTCCCCGTATCTCACTTTCCAGTTCAATTCCAATCATCATCTACCATAGCTATCTGACTGTTTGCCTGCCTGACTAATGGATCTTGACCTGGAACCAAAACCTTCCTGCCTATCGATTTTGTTTTGACTGAGCGCCTGTGAATAAGCTGTTTCCCGCGACTTAGCTTCCTCTGTGCGGTGTATAAATCTCGAGTTTACAATTACGATCCTGTCAGCATACAATATGGTAGATCATAACACGCTGGTGGCTCGACTCAGACCCTCCTAAGGAATCATCGGTCTATACTTAAATGACATTGTTCGTTTCTGAATGGGCGGAACCATGATGGTGGTAAATGGTTCAAACACATCGGTATGGGTACCAGTTCCATTTGATGTCCCACAGGGCTCGGTCCATGGGCCGCTTCTTTACACCCTGTACACAGGCGACCTGACCCAGATCATCTCGGCCCTTCATGCAAGGGTTCACCATATATTCCGATGACGTTCATTTATACAAGTTTTGCTACCCGTCATATGAACATACTTGTATGTTTAAAATGTGACAAATTGTAACTGAAGTACAAGCCTGGATGTTTTCAAATCGACCGAGCCTAATTAAGTCCATCGAAGACACTGTTCATTTGGCTGGCCACATGGAGGACAATAACAGAAATGGATAGGGAGACGACAGCGGTGACAATCCCCCTCTAGGAAATACAGCATGTCGTCCGGAACCTTGGCGTGCCCTGGGGGAAGATCCATTGACGGTGGGTCGCGTCAACTATCTCTGCGGGTCTTTCATTCACCAAATTCATCAAACAATCCCACACTGGTAACAGCGACACGTAGTCTCGAACTTTGTCATGCTTTTGAGCGACGATGGATCTTCGCCCAGGGCACGCCAAGGTCCCGGACGACTTGGCCCTCGAGATCACATTACTCATTCTTTACAACAACTTCATTGGTTACCCATTCAGGCCCGCATATCTTTCAAAATCTATTTATGTTCAAAATTATGTCAGGCTCTGCCCCGTCCTACCTGTCCTCTCTAGTTAAACCTTGTACTTCCACTGAGTCCAGAAGAAGATTGCGTTCGGCTTCAAAAGGGGACTTTGAAGTCAGAAGAGTTAACCTACAGTTTGGTAAAATAATGTTTGAAGTAGCTGGTTCATCTGAGTGGAACTCTTTACCTGAATCTATTCGAAGATGCTCTTCAATAGATAATTTTAAATTAAAACTTAAGACTCATTTATTCTCTCAGTACTATAACTAATTATTATGTTGTAACGTCCTTTGAGTAAGACATTGTTTTATTAAGGCGCGTTATAAATATAAGTTGTATTGTATTGTATGCTGTTTTCCTGGAGGGGGATTGTCACCGCTGTCGTCTCCCCATCCATTTCTGTTATTTTTCGACGGTGGGTCGCATCAACTATCTCTTTCACCAAATTCATCAGACAGACGAATCCATCTTTTGACGCTTCTGTGATCCTAGTCCAAGCTTTTAGATCACCGCGACGCTGCCTTATAACGTCTGTCAAAGTTTCGAATTTGTCAACATCAATCCGTCCTTAACTCTGATGCCCAGGTCGTGGCTAACATGGCGAAGTACTTGTATGTTTATACTACATGCCCGGGACTGTACTGGCTTCCTGTTTTGAGGACTGAATTTCATTAAAGATCTATCCTTGGCAGAGCAAAGATGGTCGTCTCAACCTCGGAATACATCACGGAGTTATGCCTTCCTGTAACTGAGTCGTCGACACGCTGTCTACAGCACTGGTGAATTGTGGTTCCGGGCTCCAGTGTGACGTTATTTCTCGTACACTGGACCGTCCAGTGTCAATTCTTCGATGTCATTCAGGTCTAAACTCAAGACGCATCTCTTTCAACTTGTAGCCTGGCTTCTGGTTTATCTGATCTGTCGGAATTCGACGCGGCTTCTCCAACTGATTATGAATTTGGATTGCCATTTTGACTTAAAGCGATCATCGACAAAAGCCTTGAGTATTGCTATCACGGCTCTGTAGAAGTCTTTAGATTAGATCAGATTAGAATGAGACAGTTTGCCCGCTCAAAATTAGAACTTTAGCGCTTCAAATTGCTTAAGAAGTATTTTCAGCTTATTTTAAGACGCGTCTTATTAGATTACCTTTCAGCTCCTCCACCAGGTTTTTAAGGCTGAACATCAACCCTCTATAGTCCCAGGACGATATGGTTCACGAGGTTTTGCAGTTACTGGAACATCTCTCTGGAATAGAGTATCTCCAGGTTTCCATGACAACCCGCCACTCTCCATTATTCAGAAAAATAAGCCTCACTCAGACTTAAATGTTAAATTTTTATATAGATTTCTAAACTCGCAAAATGTAGCACAGCAATGTGAAGTCTAAGACAAATGTTTCCAATCTAAAAATGATAATAAAAATGATGTTACATCAAATAACATAAAATGATGTTACATCAAATAATATAAAATGATGTAACATCAAGCAAGCATCAAACATATTCACACAGCTGAGCGAGACCATTGCGGCTCAGCTTGTGAAAGCCATATTGACCCGAAAAACCACCACCACCAACAACAACAAAAACCACAACAACAACAATAACAACAAGAAACGTAGCAGTAGTAGTAGTAATAGCAGTAGTATTAGTAGTAACAACGTTAATAAAACTGATAATAATAATGATATTACTATTTATAATAATAATAATGATAGTAAAAATAATGATGATGATGTTGAAGATGATGATGATTTAGACGACGAAGATGAAATAACCTTGAGGCACGATACGTATCTCCGGCAAAAGTTTTTAATAATTTCAGATAAATTATAATTATTTGCTCATATTCTATTCTTATCGTTCAGCAGGGTTCATATCTACCTCCGATTAGAATATGAAATTAGTTAAATTTAAATAGTTTATTATTACTGTCAATAAAAAAGTTCTTTAAAAGACGCAATTTCATTAATTTTAGACCAAAATGAAGGAAATAGTTCTACAGGAAATCCAAAAGTATGGACGAGGCACAAGTCTCAGAATGGTTCCGCGGATTTTTAGTAGTACCGGAAAAGCTCGAGTTGTATGGTCAATGACGTTTCTGCTTTGCTTATCTATACTGGTCTGGAATGTTACGATGATATTCATCGATTACTTCAGTTGGCCTGTCAACAGCATTTTCAAGGAGGGCACACGTCGACCAGTGTTTCCCGATGTCACAATTTGTGACAAATTCCTGACCATCTATTCCGGTGCCACGCATTTGAAATGGGATGAATATTTAAACGTGACGTCGGCTAAGAAGCAAATGTTCCCATACAACGTTGCTGCGAAATTTGTAAAGGTCACAGAAGAAGAATACGAGTATGTGTGGTCCTTAATTCAATCTCCTTCGGGATTTATATCAAGCCTTCCTATTTCTGAAGTTTACTCGAAAAATCTATCAGGCAATTTTATTACTGCTTACAAATTTGCAGACTGGAATGGCTTTGCAAGCAGAGCAAAAATGTCACTAACATCAAACTGGAGTCCGGATTTCAGCGCCTGTTACACTTTGAAACTCGGAAAAACTGATGCTTCTAAAGTCAGAGCCCTTTCATTGATTTTATATATCAACAATTTGCCCGATGTACTTTTCTCACATTTGAGAAATTTTCACAATCCGAACAACATAGATACAACAGGAGTTCGAGTAGTCGTTCATGCTCCAGGCACGAAACCAAACTCATTCACCGGGGTGGACATTGGACCCGGAACTAGGACGACATTGCACGTTTCGAATACAGTACGCACTCGGCAATCGTGGCCGTATGGGAACTGCACCACGCAGAAATATCTCGATGAGCTTAGTACTCGCGATCAGAGTGCGACAGAACTGTACACAAAAGACGCTTGTAAAGATGTATGTCTTCAAAGTTCGATCATTGAAAAGTGTGGATGTGCCGCAGGCTATTTGCGATTTACTCGCCGTCAGCAAGACTTGGTAAAAGGCATCATCTGTGGAAACCAGAGTCTGGGATCTGGAGACAAGTGGGATAATTCACATATGGATGGGTTCAAACAATTGGTGTGCATGATATCCATGAATTTTGACTCGGACAGGTGCGAAAAGCAGTGTGGAGACCCGTGTGAAGAACAACAATACGATGTAGATGTGTCATCTGCTCCATGGCCGCACGTAGCCACACACTTGAGCTTCTACGCAACGTACGTAGCTCCCATCCAAAAATCACTGATGGATGGCGATAGATTTCAAGTGTATCAAAGCTTGCTCGAGTCGAACTCGAGTTCCGATCAAGTTATCAAAGAACTTAAAGAAATCCATCTTCTTGAAGACAACTTCATTAGCCTAAGAATCGTGTTTGGTAAGGACACTCCTATGCTGCTAAGCGAAACTCCTGCACGTCTGCCGGAAACGGTTTTGTCCCAGATAGGAGGTGTTCTTGCTGTTTGGATTGGTATGTCGGTTGATAATGTTATCGAATGGTTTGCTCTACTTGTTGCCATCATCTCAGGTCTATCGAAAAAGAAGAGGAAGAACTCTTTAATCCCCGACAATAAAAGCAAAGCAAGAGAAGTATCTGCAATAGAATCACGTGAAAGTGAATATTCAAAATCACGTGAAAGAAATGAATATTCAAATTCATGTGAAACAACTGAATGTTAATATACAGGTACACCAAGTGAATGCTCAAACTCATGTGAAAGAACAGAATGTTGAAACACATGTGATCCAAGTGAATATCCAAACTTATGTGAAACAGATAAATGTTGAAACTCATGTGAACCAAGCTAATGCTCAAAATCATGCAAACAAGTGAACATTCGAGGAGGATAGAGTTAAACAATTTATATTTACGGATGTAACTATTTTTGTGTATGTTCATGTTCAGCAAGTTTGTCAGGTTTCACAAGCAGAACAGAAATATCACAGCAAATGTGTTACTTACTTAATTACTTACTTACCATGATTTTTCATTTCGCAACCTCGACAACCATACATTTTGCTGCTCGTGCAAATACAATTGTATTACATGCTTGCTTTACGAATGACATTTAACAGTACAAATTGATATTGCATTACTTTCAATGAGAGACTATTTGGGCTTGATCTTTCTATCTTGTATTCTTTTAATTAGTGACAAATGTAGATTAGTGATTAGTTCACGTTGTGCTATATTAATGCTTTGGTTAATTGACAGTTAAGGCTTGCTTCTCATATCTCGTATTACTTTGGGTGAGTAACAAATAAAGGCTTATTGTTGATATTGTGTTACTGACTATAAATACTGATGATAAGCCTATTAATAAAAAGTCACAGGCGCTTAGTCAAAACATTATCGATAGGGAGGAAAGTTTGGGTTCCAGGTTTATAAGCCACGAGTCAGGTAGGCAAATAGACGGCTATGGTAGACGGTGCTTGGAATTGAACTGGAAAGTGAGATAAGGGAAGAGGCAGATTCAGGATAGGATGTTGTGAAAGAGGAATGTTTTCAGTTTTCAGTGAAAGACCTGCGCAGAAATTGCAGAAGGTGATGTGTTGGTGAGTTGGTATGATGGGTCAGATAATTGTCGTAATTCTGATGGGAGTTTATTCCAGATGGGTTGCGCAGCTATTGCAATGGAGCGATTTCCAAACTTTAAGGATGAGGTGGCAGGAGAGTGAAGTATTAGGGCGAGGGAGGAGCTGGTTGAAAGGAGTGGTTGCATTGTAAAATTAATAATAGGAGCAGAAAGTACATAAGGACTTCAATAATTTTAGACCATTAATGCAATAAATCACTAAAATAGAAGAAATCAACTATATAATACCTAAACATATAAACTTAAACAAGAACTTAAACATATCAACTGTTATAATTTATATGCTTTCTATATTTCGAAATTAAATTAATATAATTTAATATCTGTTACAAGCCGTTGGGCGCGTCCGCTGCAGTGGCTTCATAACGCTGGCTGCATTGGTTAAAGCCTACGACAAGGCGCCTCTGTGCGAGAGGTTGCAGATTCACATACCGATCGTGGCTTATTTAAGAGATTTTAATCTCGGCCTTGCACGATCCGTTCGTGGGGATCTTATATGGCATGGCGACCATTCAAACGTTCAGCGGTGGTGAAGGATCCCATTCGATAAATTCATTGAAAAATGAGCAGGGTCGAGGTCATACTGTCGCTATAGGAAAAGGGGTACGTTTACGTTTAAACGAAAGACTTATTGGAAACATTCAGATCCAGAAAATATACGAATTCAAATGAGCTCTTACACACATAATTTACAAAAACTGTGTGTTTCATGGGTTCGTCTTTCATCTGGGCTCTAAATTTATCCAAAGCACTACGTGTCCCAGGTTCTATCCAAAAAATAATACAGGGTTTTACAATCTGCTCGCAATGTAGCTCACTGTTCTCGTTTCTTATTACAAATATGTCAGATGGCTTCTAGTTGACATTGTCCGACGTAAACAAGATATCCGTCTATTACGTATGAGCTAATCCTTCTATAAATGAGCAATTTATTTGACAAATAATTATTCGGATAGCTTATTTGAATAGGTAGAATAGACCTATATCTTGAATCAGGATATTGTGCAAAGAACAGTTGGTAACCATCCATGTTTTATTTCCTTAAAGGTGTTCCAAATAAATTCCAACAGCATTTCGTTTAACGAGCAGCACATTTCAGAAAATTATATATTTAGAATTGATATTTATATTTATGTAGACATTACATTTATATTTAGAAGGCGTTACAGACTGCTGAGTTTTACTACCTTACAGCATGTTACATTTAATTATTTCACATGCACTAATTGGCCCATGTTGTAATTGTAATTGTAATCACAACAATTTATACAGCATCGTCAGTAGCAACTTGAGTCGAGTATCGTCGTCATGCATTGCGCCTTTGTCCCCTGCGACAAATAAAAGCGAAATAAAGACAGAAAAAGACTAGTCACGGAACTGGTACACCCTAACGACAAACATTCGGAATGTTTCAGTAATGCAAATGTACACGTTCTTCTATGGCGACCGCATGGCCTCGACCCCGCTCATTCTTCAAATAATTTATCGGGTGAGATCCTTCGCTACCGCTGCCCGTTTGAATGAGTACTAAATCACTTAAGGTCCCCGTGTACGGACCGTGCTAGCCCGATATTTAAATCTCTTAAATAAGCCACGACCTGAACGCAAACCGGCATCGTCACGCCTTGACGCACGTTTTAACCGATGTAGCTAACCAGGCCAGCTATAGACCCCAACTCAAAAATATGGAGCAGAGGTACTTTGGTCCCCCAGTTTTGACCCGCAAAAATTAATATTTGTGATCCGAAGTTTTGAAATTTTAATGGAAATTGTGAAGCTTTGACTGCGTAAAAAGCGTGGAGCAAAAAGGATAGAAAAATCCTAACGCCAAAATGGATCATCGATCATTCAGACATGAATATGACTAGCAGAGGTTGTTGCCAAAATTTCCGGGATCGTAGGACAGCGCATAGCTTACATGGTCTTGCTTTCAAACTTCTGCCATACATGTACCCGAATGACAACGATAATTACCGATCTATCCCTAATCGTTTATCTCTAAGATTTAGAGAAATTAGTGGTTAGGAAGATGCTGGAATTGTGCAACCTCACACGGAAGCCGCAATTTGCTTTCAGAAAGGGGTCTCATTGAAGTTAAACGGTTATGCAGCGGCTTATTGGCGACTTTTGTGACAGTTTTGATGCACGTCACATCATTCCACTTGCTTCCTCTTCCTCTTATCACACTTTCCAGTTCAATTTCAATCACCGTCCACCATAGCCATCTGACTGTTTGCCTGCCTGACTAATGGATCTTGACCTGGAACCAAAACCTTCCTGCCTATCGATTTTGTTTTGACTGAGTGCCTGCGAATAAGCTCATTTCCGCGACTTTGCTTTCGCTGGGCGGTGTATAAATCTCGAGCTTACAATTACGATCCTGTCAACGTACAATATGGTGGACCGTAATATCTTGCTGGCTCGATTCAGAACCTCCTATGGAATCATCGGTCAATCCTTGACTGACATTGTTCGTTTCTGAATGGGCGGAACCATGATGACGGTTAGCGGATCAGACACATTGGCATGGGTACCAGTTTCTTTTAATGTCCCACAGGGCTCGGTCCTTGGGCCGCTTCTTTGCACCATGTACGCAGGCGACCTGACCCAGATGATCACGGCCATTGGAGCAAGAGTTCACCATATATTCTGATGACGTTCATTTATTCAAGTTGACCAACCCGTCACATGAACCTACTTGTAAGTTTAAAATGTGAGAAATTGTGACTGAAGTACAAGCCTGGATATTTTCAAATCGACCGAGGCTAATTAAGTCATCGAAGACACTGTTCATTTGGCTGGCCACATGGAGGGCAATAACAGAAATGGATAGGGAGACGACAGCGGTGACAACCCCCCTCTAGGAAATACAGCATGCCGTCCGGGACCTTGGCGAAGATCCATCGATGGTGGGTCACGTCAACTATCTCTGCGGGTCTTTCATTCACCAAATTCATCAAAAAATCTTACACTGGTAACAGCGACACGTCGCCCCGAACCTTGGCATGCTTCCGAGCGATGACTTATCGGCGCTGAGTCACGTCAACTATCTCTTTTACCAAATTAATCAGATAGGCGAATCCATCTTTTGACGCCTCTGTGATCCTTGTCCGCTGCCTTAGAAGGTCTGCCAAAGTTTCGAATTTGTCAACATCAATCCGTCTTTAACTCTGATGCCCAGGTCGTGGCTAACATGGCGAAGTACTCGAATATTTTATACTACATGCCGGGGATACTGTACTGGCTTCCTGTTTTGAGAACTGAATTTCATTAAGATCTCTTCCCGGCAGAGCACCGATGGTCGGATCAACCTCGGAATATATCACGGAGTTATGCCTTCCTGTAACTGAGTCGTCGAAACGCTGTCTACGGTAACATGACAATGACCCCGGAAATAACCCCCGGACAATAACCCCTCTGACAATAACCCCCATGCAAAACCCCCCGGACAATAACCCCCTATACTGATACAGTACATACAGCAAAGAGTAGACATGTAAGAATGACCAAACATCCAAGAGCTAATTATTGGACAATTATGAGACAATTGGGCAGAGATAACACATGAAAGACTTACCATACATCAAAAACTTATTATCACACAATTATTAGACAATTTGGCACAGAATAGACATGAAAGACTTACCATACATCAAAAACCTAATTATTAGACAATTAGTAGACAACCGGGCACAGAGTAGACATGAAAGAATTACAATACAACATGAAAGAGGTCAACTACTATATAATAGAAATTGTTTATGGAAAATACAAAGTTTAAAAATTTGATCTTTCTGTCCATGATGGAATTTATAAAACCTGATCAAGGAAAAGATAAACTTAGTTTTGAAGGTTATGTATACGTCAAGCAAAAAATTTATCAAATGGTGTTGAGTCGCTTGAGTGCAAAAAGAGGCGTAAATGTCTAATAAATTAATACACAAACTGAATGATTAATATACATTATTTGTATATTCATATAATTATATATCAGTATAGGGGGTTACTCTTCGGGTATTTTTTGCATGGGGGGTTATTGTCCGGGGGTTATAGTCCTATAACCGCTGTCTACAGCACGGGTGACCCGTGGTTCAGGGCTTCCGTGTGACATTATTTCTCGTACACTGGACCGTCTTGTGTCAATTTTTCTATGTCATTCAGGTATAAACTCAAGATGCATCTCTTTCAACTTGAAGCCTGGCTTTTGGTTTCTCTGATATATCGGAATTCGACCCGGCATATCCAACTGATTATGAATTTGGATTGCGATTTTGACTTAAAGCGATCATCGACAGATGCCCTGAGCAATACTATCACGGCTCTATAGAAGACTTTAGATTAGATTAGATTAGATTAGAATGAGACAGTTTCCCGCTCAAAATTAGAACTTTAGCGCTTCAAATTGCTTAAGAAATATTTTCAGCTTATTAGATATACGCTTTCAGCTCCTCCACGAGGTTCTTAAGGCGGAATATCAACTCTCTATAGTCCCAGGACGATATGGTTAACGAGGTTTTGCAGTTGCTGGACCATCTCTCTGGAATAGAGTATCTCCATGTTTCCATGACAACCCGCTACTTCCCATTATTCTGAAGAATAAGTCTTACTCAAACTTAAACGTTAAAAATTTATTATATAGATTTCTAAACTCGCAAAATGTAGCACAGCAAAGTGAATTCTAAGACAAATGTTTCCAATTGAAAAAAAATAAAATAAAATGATGGTACATCAAATAATATTATGTAACATCAAGCAAGCATCAACAAATTCACATAGCTGAGCGAGACCATTGCGGCTCAGACCGTGAAAGCCATATTTGCGCGAGAAACCACCATTGCCAACAACAACAAAAACCACAACAACAACAAGAAACGTAGTAGTAGTAGTAGTAGTAGTAGTAGAAAATACTCAGTATGGCCTGACAGTGTTATAAGACCACAGCCCTGAAATGAACTCTTTGCAGAAAGCGAGTGACTCAGAAAGATCACATTTACGGTTGCTTGTTTTGAATAAGTGCATGTCGTAATACGGTTTTGTCGAAATAAGGCTAACAATCAAAAACTCATATTTTATTTCCTTTTAACGTACATATTTTCCGCTTTATCTGAGCGGCGTAGATATTACACTTCTTAAGTCAAAAATATGTCATATAATTCATTTCACATCGCGTATAATAGCCTAATCGTTTCATATTTTCAACCAGTTCGTTATAAATCGGCTATATTGTAATAAGTACGCTGCCCGTAATGTGTCAGAGGGAAGACCAGAGGACGAGGTAGAGGACTGTGATGCAGTCGAAATAGTAAATGGTTCTTCTGGCGCCACATGCTTAACAGATGAAGGTGGGTGGGCGGGTTACGGGTGGATGGATGGTTGGATGGAGAGTTAGAGATGTTACTTATGACCATCTTCTGTGGCTGGAGGTCGAAGCGCGGTTCTGCTTAAATGTAAATGTAAATATACAGGGCTTCATATAGCGACCGTATGGCCACAACTCTGTTCATTTTTCAATGAATTGATCGGGTGAGATCCTTCACCACCGCTGCCCGGTTGAATGGGCGCCACGTTATTTAAGGTCTTCGTGCACGGATCGTGCTAGCCCGAGATAAAAAAATCTCCGAAATAAGGCAAGATCGGGTTGCGAACTGGGAATCCTCAAGTACAGAGGCTTTCCGATGTAGCTAATTAGGTCAGCTTACACAGGTGCTAACCAGCGATAATTAACATCTTCTGCTCATTGGATTAATCCACTTCACTCTTATTCTAGTCGGTCTCAGTAGGCCTACTACACTCACGCCTGCTCACGCCTGTAATATCTGTCTCTGTCCTTTTGCCTGACAGTCTGTATGTCTGCGTCTCTTTCTCGATCGATCTAAGTCTTATGCATGTGCGTGTTGTGTTGAGTATGGTTCCAATCAATGACTTAATATCTTTGGCTTGGATTCGAGTCATTTTGCCATTTCGGAGACGAATCAGATGTCGCTTGTTTTATGTCGTGTTTACTTATCAAAGATGAAGTGGTGGCAAGGTTCATTTCCGGAGAATCTTTGGAGATGATATATGGGCGGGTGTCCTGGCTGACACCCATTAGGTGTTTTAGTTAACCACCCAGCCTGGGTTCAGTCGAATGCTCGTGATCAAAGCTTCCCGTCCATGATCATGTGCAACACCCTAATGTGCCGCGTCTTGTGGCATATCGACCGTCCATATATGCGAAGCTATACGTTGCCCGTACGAAATCATTATTGACGTCTCCATGCAATAAAAGCATTATGGCCAGCCGTTTCAGTCACAATTTAGAAAAATTACGATATACACGATGGCTTTGGTATCAATTTAGACATGCAAAACTTCGTTTCAACTTCTGCAGGAGATATCACAACAACAAAAGGGCATCCACCATCTGCTGTTCCCGCAACTGTTTAGGTCATAATAGTTCATCTCACGATTCTTAATCAGCAGCAGGCTTTCATGCCAGACGGTTCTATCGCGCAAGTATAGGTCATTACGACAAATTAGAAAAAACTTCATTGTTCATCTGTGTATTGAACCGTCGCGGAATGAACATTTTTTGGGATCAACTGTTTACACATCGTTAATGTGTCGCTAATTAATTAGCGGCTTTCTTGTCATGAAAACTTTTTTGATGTTGTTGTCCTTTTGAACTTCATGTGTTTGACGAAATCCGAAGGCCTGATAATTATCTGTGGCCTACAGTCTTACAACTTTCATTAGAAGGCGACCTTATTCACCGACTACGTAATAAGCCGAATTTAATTATTTAATTTCAGAATACCATTTTAACAAGTTGAGAGGTAGAAATTTCAAGGGGTAAGCTAAAGTCGACGACAACGGCTCTAACAGCCACAAGAAGGCGATAAACACTGGCAAAAGTAATGGGAGATTCAAAATGTCCCATACGAAGATGCATGCTGTTTATAGGGTGATCTATTAAAACAAGAGCTTCGGATATTCTTTTGTTTGGCTTTCCTGCTAATCACTGTCAACAGACCGAGTCAAAGTTGCACCAACACATCTTTATACGACTACCGAATGTTGACAAATTATTGATTAGATTTCAACGGTACTCTGCACAGTAGACTAAAAACCTCTGATGAAAGTAAAAGGGAATGTTTAATTCCATCAGATTTATTTCTTACAATCCCAGTCATTCTGTTACATTCGAGAAAGCATAATATGCTGAGTAGAAGCGGTTACTTTCCAGATTGCATGTTCAGAGGAAATATTAATGATATGAATGCATGATTTAGCGCCATCGGTTGATGTATTGTGCATTAGACACAGACGCTCTAGAAGTTTTTAATTAATAATTGCAATTTTGAAATACTAATAAATAACCCCTTTGGTGCTGTACATAAGGCATTTTCGGTTGGTTTCTTGCAGGGAGTGGACGAGCTAAAGCTCCGCATATAGAGACTACTGTGAACACTTTCTTGTAAGTATGACACTAAACTTACACTATAAACCGGTTCGTTGACGGGGTAATTTCATGAGAATATTTCAATGTTGACTGATCTAATCTTTAATAGCGCCAATTATGGTAAAGCACTAAGAGTCAATCGGAGGCACTCCAGAACAGATACTAATCCGGTCAATTCCATGGGTCAGTCCGATGAGACAGAAAGGAAACCTATGAAGAATGAGCATGGTGAGACAAAAGCGTCTTCAGACGAAAACAAAAAAACATTAATGACTCAGCAGTGCGAAGAGATTGAGGATGCATATTCCAGAGCAACATAAACACCTTGCCACCAATAGCTCGTAATATTCACTCGAGGGAAGACAAGAGAAGTGCAGCCAGAGGATTTATTGATAAAATTGGTAAATGAGATAAGACAGCGATCAATGTCTTTGCAGTTTTACCTTTAGTTTGGCGATTCTCTTAAACTGTATTCCGTAAAATATGCGAGTGTATCTGTGACAAAGATAAGCAGGTGTAATCGTTAAAATGCGCCGGGTACACATACAAAAGCTCTGCAAATGACGGTGGCTTTTTTAAAATACGCTCTATCGTTCTCAGCCATCTATCTACAATTTTCCGATGGTTTTGGCTTGGGTGCGTACTGGCTGTCCTTCTCGTCCCCGGAAGAGACGATCAGTAAGTGCATTTCTTTCGTCACTACTTCTAATAATGTCCGGAAACATTGAACTCAACCCTGGGCCACTGCGTGGATACAAAAACAAAGCGACCAATCGATCAATATCTTTAAAGTTCGGAACTCTGACCATTCGTTCTGCTGTGCACCGTGCTGCGAATATCCACGATATCATAGCTGAGAAAAGTCTAGACATTATTTCTTTGCCTGAGACGTGGATCACTCCGGACTGTATCAAGCTAGGAGTGGTCCTCGGAGGCTTCCCAATTTTGCATGTTGAACGGCGGCCTGTCGACGGAGGTCCGGGCCGAAGCGGTGGTCGTGCAGTCATCTACCGTTCGTCCACTCAAGTCACCACCCATCCTCTGTCCGACTTCTTTCATCCGTCGTCGTATGAGCTTCAGTTGGCCGAATAGGTAAAGCTGCATCTTCTTCGATCATCGCCAAAATCTATCGTCCACAATCAAGCTCCATTCACACCTTCTACGACGAATTTTCGGATATGATTTCCACAATCATTGCCAGTACTACTGATCAGCTGCTTATCCGTGGTGGTTTCAACTGTCCGGGCAGTGATGGAAGTCATAGTGACGACGCGACAGATGACTTACTAACATCATTTGATATCAAATAGCACGTTTCGAATACAACACGCAATGGAAATCTGTTGGATTTACTGATACCTGATCATCCTGCAACGGTTGGAAATGTCCGGGTTAGTGATGCTGGCTGTATCTCTGACTAGTCATTAACACTGCCACAGTGGCAATGGGTAAATCCAGCCGTCCAGTCGCATTTTCATATCGTCCGATCAGGGAGATCAACACAGTGGGGTTTGAGCAGGAGTATATCTTCTTTTAAAACAACTCCACGTGGTAAGTTTTAGATTGCTTGACCTTTAAGGCTCAGAATACCGGCCTTCCATCACATCTTAGTAAATTACTGCTTATACGACTTATTCACCATGAGTCTATGTTAGCCAAAACAGATCGCAACTTACAACATTTAGTACACGTAAGAGAATTAGTTAAAGGGAATTCATGTCTGCCTTAGCCCCGCCTGGTGCCAAAACTTGTTTATAACACGTTACGAATTATAACAACAATATAAAATGATCAGGGATGTCCTTCTTCGTGGTAATCGTAATCGTAATTCCGAGATTTCTACAGCGCCTCCGAAAGCCGCGCCGCGGGGAGCAGCTTTTTCACAAGCGATCAGTCAAAACAAAATTGATAGGCAAAAAGGGTCCGGTTCCAGGTCAAGATCCAAAAGTCAGATGGAAAGACAGCATGGCAGCTACGGGAGTGGTGTTTGGGGTTGGAGAGGAGAGAGATATAAGAGGAAGAAGTTTCAGCGAACTGGAGACGAAGCGAAACACGATCATAGCAACTAAAGTAGCAATCATTCATTACAGATAAAGCAGATGAACAGCGAATTATGAATTTAACAACAGGCATCGAAAATAGCTTTTCGTGCACAAGCTTATAAGAACCGGATTATTACACACAGTGTCCTGAAGAATGAACCGGAAGCTGAATCACTTTAGCTGAAGTATATTTTAAAAATGGTTAACGCGTTTGAAAAGACCCGATTATTTAAATCTTTCAAGAAGTTTGTAAACTCCACCTGGTGTTCATCGTTTATCCGGAAATTCTTTAACCAAACTTTTGCATCGTAATTCTTGCTTTGATGTAAACCTTTAGTAGCAGTTCTCTCTTCACCACTAAAAGCCGTTATGGGTGAGAGTTAAAGAAAAATTTACTTTATAACGTTACGTCATTTAAGGGGACCGGTCATAAAATTAACACTTATGTGTACGGTAATATATAAGGAAATATCCAAATATGTAAGGAAATAGTCTCTAGTTCAGTTTAAATTTCATAAATTTTCGCTCAATTTATTCAAATTTAGCTAATGTGTCCTTCTTCTGCACAAAGTGCACATACATATAGTCCAAGTGAACTTTGTGCGTCTAAACTTCTGTTGTTACGTATATGCGCAACCCAATGAGTTGATGAAGTAGTATCCATGTGAGGTCGATGCTTGAGCAATATACCAGTTAAACTATGTTTATTGGATACTTGCATTTTCTGAAAATCTAGACAAGAAGAATTTATGAACAAATACCTTCAATATACGCAATTTAATACTAAAAGTCTGAAACATTACGTAGGCCTACACAAAAATACTTTAGCCTGCCACCCCATTAGCAACGTGATATGAAAGCAAATGTGAAGCCCATATGACAATATTCCCATATAGGCTTCATGTGTCCTACATATGATGTTGCTGTTGGGGGACATATATGCGGGCTTATGAAAAAGCGATAACGATCTTTGAGTTAGAACTGAAAGATGTTAGATTGTAAAACAGAACATCTGGAACGAATCTGGGTTTAAAAAGGCGAGACTGCGCATATATGCCTTTCAATGGCAGTTTTATCAGTGGGAATAGCATGGCTGCGAATGGAAGAAAAATTAACCATACACATGAATCATGAAGAATTATTATAACTGAATAGATTACTAAAATTCACTTAAAGCCCTTGGAGTTATAAAATCGAAGCACGGTGCGAGACGCACTTATATTGTGGGTCATTGATGTTACTTTAGTCCCGAAGTTTACCTGCAGTAGCTGATAACATCGTAAATGCAAATCATTTATTTCTTAAAGATATGAACAAATTATCCATTACGTAATAGAAGAATGACGCGTTGCTAAGGCACTTTTGAAAGCTACGCGAACAGAACGCTGACAGGTACACAACTTCTCATACGCTACGAACACAGCGATATACAACAGAGACATGAAAACCTCCATTATCCTTCATTAGCCTTCGTTAATTTCAAGAACTGCATTTTGAAAATACTTGACGGCTTTTTCAGGTGAAGATGCAGGCAGTGATCTTGCAAGAATTTCGAAAGTTTGGAGAGGACACGAGTATCAGAGGTATCCCGCGTATTTTCAAAAGCACCAGTATATTGGTTCGAGTCATGTGGTTACTCACAGTTCTGAGCAGTCTTGCCATTCTACTCTGGCAGCTTACACAGACCTTCAGAAGTTACTTTCAGTATCCAATTGACAGCATTTATAAAGAGGGCAGAGGTAAACCACTCTTTCCTGACGTCACAATTTGTAATCTCAACCAAATGGCTTACGATAATGTGTTCAACATGACATATGGCCAGTACCTTGAAATAATGTCAGAAAGAAGGCAGATGTTTCCGTACAATGAAACTTCCAAAATGGTAAACATAACAAAACCATATGACGATAACTTTATATGGCAAATAATTCAGTCACCAAATGGGTATTTTGCAAGCATTCCGCTTGACAAAATTAGTTTGAAAAGTGCTTGCGATCGCGATATAGTAATCCATAAGAGCTATTATTCTTGGAAGTTCAGACCACGTATAGATTTTTCCGGCATCAAAGCCATTTGGACTCCAGACTATGGCATATGTTGTACAATATACCCTGAACACGAAGAATTCCTAAGCCGATTTGAAATTAATAACCTTTTTTCGATTGTGTACCTTAACAACTCTCCGCAAAACTTATACTTTAAATCATTTCGCTATATGGCCAAATTTCCCGTGGGTATTCGAGTATCTATTCATCCACCCCAGACACATCCAAACCTAAATATCGGAATGGACATTGGACCTGGAACAAAACCAACACTGCATATTACAAATACAGTTCGAACTCGACAACCAGAACCATATGGGAACTGCACCAGGCAGAAATATCTCGACGAACCAGACATTTCTGACGAAACTGAGACAAAATTGTACACTAGAGATGCTTGCTTTGATCTTTGCCAACAACGTTGGTTCATTGAAAAGTGCGGATGCGTTACAAACTACCAGCCGTTTACTCAGCATCAGCTAAACTTGGTGAACGGTAGCATATGTGGGAATCAGAATCTCCTATCAGAAGACGACTCCAATATGGCCAAACTACAGGGCTTCAAGCAGTTCGTGTGTATTTATGGAACACATACACCAACGGGCTTGTGTGATAGTGAATGCGTCGATCCATGCGAAGAGAATGAGTATGAGGTTAAAGTGTCCTCTGTATCATGGCCACATGTCAGTTCACAGTTGAGTTTCTACGATACTTTCTTTCGTGAAGACGTGAAATACGGCGATAAATTTGACGAATATCGTAATATTAGCGATTCCAACATGAGTTATGCAGAAAAACTCGCTAAACTTAAGACGATTCACCTGTTGGAAGAGAATTTTATTAATCTGGAAGTCATTTTTGACAAGAGCAGCCCAATGATACTGAAAGACACTCCTTCTTTGCCTCCGGAAAGAATGCTGTCCCTGATTGGAGGCACTCTGAGTCTGTGGCTTGGCATCACGATTTTGAATGCAGCGGAGATCGTACACTTGATAATTTCTCTCATCGTAGCACTGTACAAAAATCTGAGAACGACAGTATGGACTGACAATGTCGTAAGACCACAACCCTGAAACGAATTTTCACAGAAAAGCGATTTACATGGGACAATCACAGTTACCGTTGCTTGATGTGAATATATGTCTTAATACCCTGTTGTCGAAATAAGGTTAAGAATCAAGGACTCAAGAATTTCATTTCTTTTCCCATACAGTTTATTTGTTTGAGTTTGTATGATACATCAGCGGCGCTCGGGATCATATCCACAAATAGCCTATATTTGCATCCTATGAAAAGACTTGGAGATTTCGATCAGAAGAGACGGTTGTTTCGTTCCTTGCATAAAATTTCGTTGTGACGCTTCAATTGACAGATAGGAATCTTCTAGCCTTCGCTAAAAGACGTTCGTGATTATTATATCTGCATTTATTAGGTGCCACTGTCTGATAGTTTAGCACCAATCGATATCGCCGAACAATTGTGATTGAAGGACTTGCTACAGTAACCGTTCCCGGGAGTTTTGAATCCGTACTCTCCGCGTTACAGGCCAAGCGCTCTCTCCAATAGGCTACCGTGATTGAGAAAGAACAATGCAAAACTCTCTTAGAAGTGGATAGCTACTTAGAATGCTCTATATTTTGTCGTTTTTACTATTATTATAACAATGTGACAATATAGACATACCTGTTGAAGCTCGGATTAACATGTACTCTGTAGATCTAGAATGTTTGTACATGAAGCTGAACACAAATAATATAACTCAAGTTATAAGGATTGGCGCGTTTTTCCGTAATATTTTACTGTTACACAAGATTGAATGTTTTCTTGATGTAGACAACTCATTAAAAATAAGTCTGAATGAAATAAAAGTGAAATTATTAATCGCTTAATTCTTTTTTATAGCAGATGTTTCAAATTTAGTTAATCTGTATTGGTGCATCTTGTTAGCGGCCGCTGGAAACCTTCTGCCTTCATGGAGTGGAAGCTGCGAGCCTTACCGACGGTGAACCGAACTCCTTAGAAAATACGTACTACGGCAATGCTACATGAAAAATCTTTAAACTCAGCCATAGGCCTATATTAATGTCGAGTGGCACACTGCTATACATTTCACGCAGGAACCTAACACTGTGTATGGCACGGTGGCCTATCGGTAACGCGTTTGGTCAATGATCATGGGGTTGCGGATTCAACTCCGTGTAACGATTCTGGGCAAGTTGTTTGTTTACACCGTGCCTCTGTCACCAAGCAGTATAATTTGGTACCGGCGTAAGTTAGGAAGTAAACGGCAAGTTTTGCGATGCACTCTCCTCATTTCCAGGACCTTGGGATTCTTCAATTGCCGGCTCAGTGGCCTAAGAAAATGAAATGAGCATCTCAACTGGGTTCCTTATGGTACATGGTAAAACATTTACTTACTAACTAACCTTACGTTAAGGTCTGCTGGTTGATCAGAAGACTGCAAAATTACTGGAAATGTTCTCAGTGAAAACGGCTGTCAGTTTTATCTGTTATTTTGATTGAATTTTTTCTTATGCGGTCAGGTTGTATAGAATAACGTCACAGCAGGTCTGCAATCCTGATGAATTTCTTATTGTTTCTTAGCCCTTTTTGTACTATCAATATTAGTTGTTGAAATAAAGATTAAATGTTTGATGCATGCACGCACGTTTGTCATGTACGATTAGAAACGTTTATCGATGTTTAGAATTGTAAACCTGAACATAAACAAGTTCCAAGTGGATATGATTTTTAAACTGTTGATGTGTATTAATAAGCTGGTCTCTCTGAATAGTCTTTATGTTAGGGCTGAGTTTTCAGCAAGTTAGAAAGTGAGTATTTAGTCAGTCGCAGAGCGGCGTTTTCCAGCCCCTTCAATCGTAGCATCAACAATGATATGTGTAATCCGTGCGGCCATTTTGATGTTTTGGCCGTGTGCGTGACGCATAGAGCCGAAGACTGAAGATTTTGAAAGTAAAGTTGAAAATCAGGGTAAGTTAAAGAGAGCATTTATTCATTTGCGCAGTGGCAGTGCTTTTACTACAGCTAAACTTTTGGAGGAATATTGTGCGTATTTCAAGTACGAAGTTCCTTGAACGAATTTCCAAATCACTATTTTGAATTTGATATTACCTGTTGCGCGGTTCGAATAAAGGTATTGGCAGAGAACTAAGAAACAATTTTAAATAATTTCTTGCCGATAGCGATGCTCGACATAGCTTCGTTTTGCCATGGGTGTGTCAGCAATTTTCAGATTCAGTTAGGAACACTTGAGGCCTACCGTACATCGCCCTCTATTAGCGGAGATTTCAGAACATGCGGTATAGATACTAAATCTGTCCATACGTTACCAGGTATTTTTAGCGGGCGGCATTTCAGTTTCCTAGCATTAAGTGAAATGATTATGTGGACTAAAACCGAATATTATGCAATATTCACTGGTTCATTCTTTGTTCTGTAGCCATTCTATTGCATAGTTTTGGCCAGACTGCGCATCTAAAGTTATTGCTTTTATTATATTTATTTTATTTTTTATTTTAACATATTTACAGCATACTTACAGTATCGGGACCGTTCTGTTTTAGCCGTTGCTTTTTGGCGTCGCCCGCGTCAGTGACGTTAATTATGGGTCACTGATTGAAGTAAATCAACATGGCTTGTAATGCTTGCTGTTAAATAAGGGTTAGGGTTAAAGTTGGGGTTAGTTCAGCTTTGTAAATATTGAATAACGCTTAACTGCTTTGCAAATAATTTTACCTTGAAAAGATTCATCTTAACGGCAACTAAGCTTAATGGCTGAAAGCCATGCCCCGAAATAGCCCAAAACCAAGCGGTCCCCGATACTATAAGTATTCAGTTGTTACAGCATATTTATAATATCGGGGGCCGCTCTTTTTTACGCTATTTTGGGCATGGCTTTTGACCTGGCTTCTGCCTACTGTGATTGGTTGTAGTTGCCACTAAAATGAATCCCTTCAACCCTAAACACTATTTGGAAAGATCAATTAAGCGTTAACTCCACGATTGCCGTACTTGGGTAGTGCCAGTACCCAGCATGGATAAAGGAGAAGGGCGTCATCAACAGCCTTTGATGCCATAAGATGTCATTTAGCATTGGAACTACTACTACAATTAGGCGTTATGCAATATTTACACAGCCGAATTAACCCTAACTTTAACCCTTATTTAACAGCAGCATTACAAGCCATGTTTATTTACTTCAGTCATTGAAGAGATGCTTACAGAAGCCACGCCTATAATTAACGCCCTTGTGGCGGGCGAAGCCGAAAAGCAACGGCCAAAACAGAGCGGTCCCCGATACTACAAGTTTGCGGTTGTTACAGCCGAAGCAATACTGGTATAGCCTTAGCTTTTAATTAACCGTTTGAAAAGCAGTATAGCAGACCTTTAAGCAGCTACTTGTGAGGGGACTGCTAGAAGCGCCGTTGGCTGCCGCTGGTTTGCTGTGTATGATGCCTGAAAACCATCCTTTTCAATCTTGGTTTAGTGTTGTCTGGTTGGGAGTACCACAGCTAAGTTTCTTTTGAAGTGGCGCTATACAAATTTGTGATTATAATTACAGTTACAGTTGAAATTACAATTACAGTTGAAATTATAATTACAATAACAGTTGTAATTATAATTACAGTTACAGTTGAAATTACAATTACAGTTGAAATTATAATTACTATTACAGTTGAAACTATAATTACAATTACTGTTGAAATTATAATTACAATTACAGTTGAAATTATAATTACAATTACAGTTGAAATTATAATTACAATTACAGTTGAAATTACAGTGAGGATTTTGCCTTTGTTGCTTAGTATCAAAATCTGATGCTGTTTTTCACTCTGAAGGCATTCATGAGTGACCTGGTTTTGCTGACTGTTCAGATGTAAGGTTGATATGAACAGTCTGCACTTTGGACTTAGATGCAAGAGGGGCTGTGCAATAATCATTATCTGCCTTAATTATCTCATACCACTCATGGGATCCTATTAAGATCTCTTTATAGTTTTAACTGGAGACTCTAGGTTTGAGTGTTTCAGCTAGTTATGGCCATCTGAGCATTTAAAACTTATGTAATAATAATGAAAGTAATAGTAATAATAATTGTTATAGTAATAATAATATTATTATTATTAATAATTATTTCATATTCTAATATTCTAATACTGGTATTATAAATGACTTATTGAGATCTAGTTATACCAAAACTCTCAATAAATTACAAATAATTCATGGAGTTCAAAAACAGATTGATTCATTAAATTAAATTAAATTAATTATTATTGTAATTAATTCATTTAATTAATTAATTCGTTCAGTAGTTGAACCCATCAATAACATAAAGATAATAATAATTATTATTATTTAATAATAATAATAATGAGACAGTTTATAGAGCACCGTAGTGTGGCCGAGGCCGAAGAAAGGGCGTTGTACATGTTCAGTTATTCACCGACTTGAGCCACAAGCAGTGCAAATTTCAGCATATACACTGTCAAAACAATTAATTAAGAATTCAAAAATATGTGTGCAGTCAGTTACTTCGTAATTGTTGAATCCTTTTCTACAGAATTCTTCCTCTGCTTGTTTTGCAATGACTTGAATGTAGACATAACAAGACCCGGACTAAATATGACAAAGGCATTGGACTCAATGAATGAGTGAAAAGAATAAGATTACTAATAGTGCACAGTTGTCTTCAATTGTGAAGCCATGCGGTGATATCAGGTTGCAGTCAACATTTACCAATCAGCAAAGCATGTAGGATAATTTCTTTAGCCTCTGTGAGTCAATCGAAAGTAGTGTGCTGTCATGCTGTTGGGCTGAAAGATATCATGGTTAGAGTGACTGTTTAATTATTAACTAACTATGAATTAATGCTAAGTGCGTATAGTGACATGCATGCGGCCCATTGGGCGATTGATTTGTTATCCGTTGATGGAGTGACAGGTATTCGTCACAGATCTGAAAGAAAACACGATGGCGGTAATGATTTTAGCTTAATCCTCTTGATGTTTATAATGAAGTCTTTAGCGTTCACATACCCCATTGCATTTCGGATTGTAGGAAGCAGTGTGTATGTGTTTGACACCTAGAACTTGTGATAATTCAGCGACAGTGTTGCTCGTGAAATAAGAACCTCTAACTTATTAGGGGTTCTGGAGGGCCAAGCGACTAAAGATTTTGTGGAGCAAGGCTAAAATGTTGTTGTTTCAGAGGGTAGCTTTGGGCCAACACGTTAATGACTCTACACATAGCAGCTTGTTTAATACCCGGTCTGAATGGATTCGAATACCTGGGCCATACTTACCAAATTTTACCCTTCTGCTGGTAACTGGTATTGGGTGTAATTTTTTCGGGTAGTATTGGCAGACCTATGGAGATGTGCCTGGTGATAGACTGTTGTATGCCTGGTGATAGACTGTTGTATGCCTGGTGATAGACTGTTGTATGCCTGGTGATAGACTGTTGTATGCCTGGTGATAGACTGTTGTATGCCTGGTGATAGACTGTTGTATGCCTGGTGATAGACTGTTGTATGCCTGGTGATAGACTGTTGTATGCCTGGTGATAGACTGTTGTATGCCTGGTGATAGACTGTTGTATGCCTGGTGATAGACTGTTGTATGCCTGGTGATAGACTGTTGTATGCCTGGTGATAGACTGTTGTATGCCTGGTGATAGACTGTTGTATGCCTGGTGATAGACTGTTGTATGCCTGGTGATAGACTGTTGTATGCCTGGTGATAGACTGTTGTATGCCTGGTGATAGACTGTTGTATGCCTGGTGATAGACTGTTGTATGCCTGGTGATAGACTGTTGTATGCCTGGTGATAGACTGTTGTATGCCTGGTGATAGACTGTTGTATGCCTGGTGATAGACTGTTGTATGCCTGGTGATAGACTGTTGTATGCCTGGTGATAGACTGTTGTATGCCTTGTGTTGCTCTCATATCTAGAGGGATTTTTTAAGGATGGGATGAACTTTCTGGTGCGGTTTATCAGGATATTAGAGACTTCTATGCTGATAGGATACTAGGACTGACTGTGGTCTGACTTAGTGACGTTGGGACAGGCTTATGGTGTGCCAAAGTTAAAATAAAAGCCAGTAGATGATGACACGACCTTACAACGATATTGGCTTTAACGTGCCTATAAGCTACAGATGCGCAGTCAACAGACAGCCAGCCGCTTTAAGGCCTAACATCTGTTTGTCAGTGATGTGCCCAAAACATCTGTTGGGTGGATGAGTTGATTTACGGCCGTCAGAGGCCGTTATTAGTGGTTGAGAGTATCGGGAAATAAATAAAGTGAATCAAGAGAGATAGAGATAGGCAGACAGAGAGAGAGGTAGACAGAGAAAGAAAGTGAGGGTGGCAGTTGAAAGAGATAGAGAGAGAGACAGTTAGAGAGAGATGGTGAGAGGAGGAACAGAGAGAGCGCAATTCACTTTTCCTGAATGTAGACGTCACCCAAATAAACAAGCTATCCAGAATGCTCTTGATCAAAACCCCGGAACACCATCACATCATTCCTGTTCTCAAATCACTTCACTGGCTTAAAGTGCTTGAACAAATTAAGAAAAAAGTCCTCTCACTTACCTACAACACACTACAATCCTCCTGTCTTCATCAGTTATTTACAATCCAACCTCTCTGCTCAACACACTACGCTTTCCCTCTAACACTTCTCTGCTTTCCTGTCACCCCATCCTAAAATTTGGAAATCCTTCCTTAACCATAGCTGCTCCACTCCTTTGAAATAAACTCCAGCCAGAATTATGACTGTTGTCTGGCCCATCCTATAAACTCACCAACACCACCCCTTGTAATCTTAAAAGTTAAAACACTCCTCTCCCACAAATCCTATCCTGATCCCTCCTTTTCCCCTTGTCTGTATTACCACTCCAATTTCAAACACCATCGACTTTAAGCCATCTGAAAATGTTTGCCTGTCTGATCCTTGGATCTTGACCTGGAACCACATCTGACCCTTCCTGCCTAATGATTTTGTTTTGACTGAACACCTGTGATTGAGCTGGTTTTCGCGACTTGGCTTTTGTTGGGTGTTGTAGAAATCTCCTGGTTACGATTACGATAAAGACAGAGGAAGCGACTGACAGAGACAGACAGAGTGAAAAAACAGAGACACAGTGAGACAGTAAGAGGGAAAGAGATACCTAGAGAGAGAGATAGACAGACAGACAGACAGAGATAAAGAGAGAGAAGGAGATGGAGGGAGAGATGGAGGGCATGGTGTTGTTTGTTAAATCTGGTCCCTTTTATTTAGAACAAGAGAACATTGTTAGCATACCTTAGAACAAGGGAACCGTGTTGGCGTAGTGATTCCTTAATTAGTTTGGGTGTATTTTCACCTCTCATGTAAGCAGAGGGATTGCATGGTAGTCAAGTGGTTAGCATGCTCAACTGTCAATCCAGGAGTTTAAATCCTGCCAAGTTAGAAAGATTTTCGAGATTTCTGCACCATGTGGGTCCCCTACAGCAAACTCAGTAATAAAAGGCATACACTAATTGTACTGTTGGTGTACACTGTTGGTGGGGAGATCAGGCAGTGAAGGAGAGGGCTGGCCACCCACCCTTATGAGCTGAGGTTATAAGGAAAATGAGGTAGCTTACGCTTCATGCCCAGGGCTGCCTGGTAGCTGAAGAGACTGCTGTTCTTTGTCTTTGTTTGAATAGATGTTAGTCATTCGTTTGCAAAAGAAATTGCACTCAACTGGGGATGTTGCAAAGCACGAATAGGCAGTGTCTGCAGTCATTGGGTTTATTATGGAGCGTCTTTTAATGACTGCTGAAGGGTGCAAAAACATTGGAATAGTCTTTCCTAGAAGCAGGCATGCATAGACTTGTGCGGTAAGAGTTGGAAAGGTATTATAGTAAGTACGTAAACTTATATAGTATCTGCTATATGTTAAACTTTTATAGGTTAATGTAATACTGGTAAGCATGCAGTATTGTTGCTTATTAGAATAAGCAAATTAAGACTTAGACAACAGTACTTGTAGACACCAGTACTTGTACTTTGAAGCAGAAGTAGTCAGACAGAAAGACAGACAGACAGAGACAGAGAAGCAATAGGACATATAGATTACAGAGGCAGGAGAGACAGGCAGCATGGACAATATGAGCTTCAGGTTAGACAAGCTGAAGAGCAGATAGGGCACAATACAGACAATTGAACAGACAGACAATCAATGAATAAATAAGGAAACAGACTGAATAGGCAGGAATATGACAGACAAAAGGACACAGCAGCATATTCTTGAACTGCCAGGCTTTGTTCGTAAGGGAATGGTTAATAGGAGTCTGCTCCTGTAAGGATTGTAGAGTGATCAGGTTCCACAATAGTTACCGTAGCTGTACAGGCCCCAACTTGTCCTGTACATATACTTATGTAAATGATGTACATATACTTAATGTACTGATAGTATTGAAGCATTTTCTGCTCTCTTGAGGGTTTGTGCCTAACAGGCATATACGGGTATTATGTTTCATGTGAAGGGATTTAACATTTGTTAACCTGGTCATCATTTTCTCAGATGTTTATGAAATTTTTTTGATGTTACCAGCGTATTACTTTGTAGAGAGATTTTCTCATTCATGCACAGATAGTTTTTCTGCTGGCCAGCCTGTTTGTTATTGGCAAAAGAGATTTTCTCATTCATGCTTGAATGTGGTTTTCATTAAGACGCCTACTAGTAGTAGTGCCTATGCATGCCGTTTCGTATCAGTGTGTGTGTGGTTTGCCTTTGTGGAATGTTTGTGCTTACGGAAGGTCTGATTAGCTAGAGTCTGGGTTTATGTGTTGGCTGTGTATGGGTGCCGGTAGGTAACTGACTGCAGGCTGGAAGTGACTGCATTGCAGTGAGTGGTTCTTGTTGCATGAACGGTTTTCGTGGCTTGCAAGGATTTGGAACTGAGGAATTGTCAAGTGCGAATGTAGGTATCTCCTCAGAGAAGAATTTAGGTCATTGTGATGAAGTTGATAGCATATTGTTTGCATTCCTGTCTGTTTGATTGTCTTTCTGTCTGTGTATTCCTGTCTGCATTACTCTGTGTCTGTGTGATTGTCTGCGTATTGGTCTGCCATTCGTAGTGTCTGTCTGCATGTCAGTCTATTAGTATTTTATGTTATATCCTGGTAATGTAATAACTGCTGTGGAGCACCGAGCATTAATCAGTGACGGGAACTCCTGAGTGAAACTGATGGTTCATCATCTTTCTAGTTCTTGTGGGTTGTTATTTAACAGTGATCAGATATTGCTGTTTTAATAATTAGAATATGCCAAAGGTAGAGAGGTTAGGCAACACACTTGTTTACGTGCCTCTGTGAAAACTTCTCATAAGCCTGGTCCCAATGTCAAAGGATCTTTAGCCTGAGGTGCAAACACTACCACAGTAACCCAGTGACAGTGCCCCTCTTTAAACCTTCCAACTTGTGTTGGTCCGCATTTGCCAATCAGTACAGTATTGGAGTGCTTAACCAGTGCCAGGTGGCATCATGTTCAACTGACTGTGACCCATAGAAGTAAAACACACAGGATGTGTCTTATGTAACTGCCTGCCAATGTTGTGTCAGTGAAACAATATGACTATCCTTAGTATTTGTGTATTAATGTTAATATTGAGTCATTTACGAAATAACCAATTTGTTTACCAGCCTTAACTGCGTGCAGTGATGTTAATGCGCTTGCAAGTGATCAGCAAATATTGGAATAGAAGTGGTCTGAAATAAGAATCAGCTTAGCCAGGAGCTGCTGGCCGCGAGAGGCGGCCAAGGGTATGAAGTGTTAGCAACTTCAGTTTCTTAACCTCTGCATACAGTGGTAGGTGACCAGTCCTCTTCCTTGCCACCTGATCTTCAATCTGACACTGTATGGTCTGTGTACACTTTGTATAGCTAGGGGTGTGAGTGGAGCAGAAATCCCAGAATATTTTTTTGCCCTGGTGGTGATATGAACCCTCGACCTCGGCGTTGACAGTTAGGCACTCTAACCACTTGACCGATGTCCCAGTTTTCCGGATGGCCTAGAAAATTGGGACAAGGCCTAAGGTGAGTGTTCAACTCCTCACCTAATTTGTGGTTCCTGATTTATCCTTTCTCTTGGAACAGAACTGTGTTAACGATAACAGAAAGAATAACAGTTGATACGGCTGCTAAAGTTGGCGGCATCAGGGAGACATACTGTTTGTGTCTTCAGGAGTGAGTTTGTTTCAGTGTAAGTGATGCTATGTGTCTTCGAAGTGTCTGACGATTTATCTGTGTCTGTTCAAGTGACGGTCTTGGAATGCCGTGAATTTTGAGTAACCACAATGTGTTGGTCAGATGTGTTGCCTGATCACTTATTGGCCAGTTAATGTCTGCTCTGCCAGTGATGTCGCTATCTGCAAATTCCTCGGCTCTTGTTTTGCGTCTTGTGGATGCATAGTTGTCTAGTAGTTAACGTGCTGTACTGTCAGTTGAGAGGTTGGTGGTTCATTTCTGGCCTCTAGTGAGCTCGACTATAAAATGAGTACACTGACTGTACACTGAGACTGTAAACTGTTAGTGGGAAGATTAGATGGCAAGGAAGGGGACTGGCTATCCAGCTTCATGTGCTGAGGGTAAAAAAATGAAGCTGCTGACACTCTGTATCAATGGCTGCTTCTCACGTGGCTGCTGTTCTTCCTCGTTTCTTGCTGCGTGGCAGGATGCGTTTGTAGTCGGAATGGAGGGGGAATTCCCTGTCACTGTTTTGGAACATTTCCTGCGCCGTTGTCCAACTTCCCATCAGGTAAACATGTTTTCCCCACACTAAACATTCTGGAATTTAGGCTTCTAGGCTGCTTGGTGAAGGATGTGCAAGAGGCCTTACCGAAAGCCCACAAACATGTGGATGGTACTGAGGAGCTAAATGGTGCTATAGGTCAGAAGGTCAGTAAGTACTTACAACACATTTTTGACATGCCTCCAGATGGTGAGATTCCTCGGAAGTGTGGTGTCAAGGTTGAAGGCCCAAACGCAACCAGAGTAACTAAGCGCCAGGATGCCTTTTATAGACCCTCTGACTTGTGCTGTTACTCATTTACCAGGATGGAGGGCTGAGTTGGTGCAAGGTGCTGTGATATTCCACGGATGGTCGTGCATCCAAGTGCTAACTGGACTCCGCATGTCTTAAGTTTACTGCGTCTGCCAGTGTCATGTCAATAAAACAAGTTGCCATGATTGCACATGTGTGCATTTGATGCGCAATGTTGTCAGGCAGAGGTCAGTCTGAGGTCGTGGGAGCTGTGGTTGAAGTGTATACTCTAAAGCAGTCTGACGACTTGACCCCGATTGCCTCTCACTGCAGTATCACTGGCGCTGATAGGCTGAGGGCGAGTAACAAAGGTCGTGCAGCAGATTTTAGAGTAGCACTGAGATATTCTTAAGAAGGAGGTATTTAAATGCGCAGACACGTGCATTGCGGGCAGGGCGACACAGTGGCCAAGAAGTCTTTCAGTTCTCAGCTGTGTTAAATTGACAGATCGTATGACAGTCTCTTCGTTATCCCATGCGTCGGAGCTATAAAATAGCTGTAAAGTAATGAGGTCCTGTTTTACAGCTCTGATCTAAGTTTCAGAAAGGTTAACCAAAATTTTTGTCAGAATTTGAAGTTTGAGGTTTTTGTTTGCCGTACATGCATGGCTTTTTGTGAGTTTTCAAAATTCTCATTTGGACCCCGGATGTTAGTGCATATAGGTTACTCTATTACCATTTGTGGTTTTGGGCACAGTAGCCGGTTGGATAGAATGCTCGGCTTGAAACACGGAGAGTACGGGTTTGAGCCCCTCCTTAGATGGTTAGGGTGTAGGGACCTTGAGCAAGGCCTTCACTCACAATTGCTTCACACCTCAGATTCAGATTCACTGACCTTGCACATGTAATAAATGCAAAATAATAATAATAATATTATTATTATAAAATTTTTCCCCGTGGTATATATAGTCCCTCAGGGTTAAGAAATGTCTGGAGAAAATGATGAAAATTATTATTATTATTATTAATGTCAGGATTTCTTTATGGCCCAGTAAAGCTAATTTACAGGTGCATAGGTCAGTTTTGTGAGGTGGTGCTTGGCCATTGTTGGCCTGCTCTTAGTTCTGTTGGTACAGTATATCTAAACCCTTGAGTTGCTGTTGTTCAGCGATGACAGTGGACTTCTTAGAAGAGCACAAAGGCTTTTTATGATTAATACAACGCACACTGAATGAGGTTGCATTCAAGCATGTTTTGCTTTTGACAGCCTGTAAGGAAATTTTATGATAAAACGTAGGTCCTGATTCACACTTCTATATATTTAGTGCATTGTGATGGCCTGTGTGTGTGGGCAAGGGTGCATTGTAAGACCCTCTGGGTTAGCAAGGGCAATTTGTAATGCTCAGTGGGTTAGCAGTGAGCAATGGCACATTTCCTAAGTTACAGATCAGTGGTAGTTTGTGAGGTAAGATAACTGCATTTACTGAATTAAATTACCACTGTTGTTTTATTCTGTATCCTAGGATTCAGTCTAGAGTTGTATGATGAAGACGGTTGGTAAGCTATTTAGCCTATAAGGGTGGTTAGGAAAGGTTGTCCCAATTTGTTGAGTTACTGGTGTTGTGTTTGGACCACTCGTAGGAGGACCGTGTTCAACCCATATTAGACATTAAAATTCATATTTATGGATTGACAATGTCATGGCATGGACTGGCCTGTGATGGTGAACGCTACGCGCGACAGATGGCGTTGGGAGAGGATAGTCCGTACATGTAGTCAACCGTCGTGAAGCGACGATGGCGTTGTGACATGACATTCATATTTATTTTATGACAGGGCAACTATGAATAGCTGAACAGACTGGTTTAGTATTATTATTATATTTAATGTTATCGTTATTATTTGTTTGCATTTATTACGCACACAAAGGTCAGTAAATCTGAATCTGAGGCACGAAGCAGTTGTAAGTGAAGGACTTGCTTAGGGTCCCTTCACAGTAACCATCTCAGGGGAGCCTCCAACCCATACTGTTACAAGCTGAGTGCGCTATCCAAGCAGTTACCGTTCCCCAGTGTGCAAGGAGTGTATCCGAACATTTAAATGCTGCATTTTAAGAACGCCTTAGAGGACAACAGTTGAATGAATCATGAGCTTATTATTAATTATTTCTGTATTTATTAAGCGCCACTATCTGATGACTAAGCGTCAATCGATGGCACTGAGAAATGTGAGTGAAGGACTTGCTCAAGGTCCTTATAGCAGTAACTCTGTCAGAAGAGGAGTCTTGGACCGATAATCTCCATGGTACAAGCCAAGCGCTCTGACCAAGCGGCTATTGTAACTTACCTTACCTTGCACGACCTTCCTTTACTGATGTGTTCTTCTCTGCTTGACGTCAGTGCTGAAAAATGTGCTGTGAAACAGTTGTTGTTGTGTGGTTTTAAATTATCAGATCAATTAAGTGTTAAATTACACATTGCTGGAACTTTACTGCAGTTTGATGTGAGTACCTAACCTAACTAAAGCAAAAGGGGGGTCATTGTCGGTATATTGTCAGGGACTGATATGCGGTCATTGGCAATACGTGAGCTAGTTGTGCTTTTCTGTGAACGAAGGATTATTGGAAGGATAGAGCATGTCAAACGTGTTTTGATTGTAATTTAGTCAGACATTTGTATGGCTCCCTTTAAGAGAAACTCTTCAGGGGCACTTCCGATGTGACAAGTGATCTTGGTGGCTGCCGTTTCTATGCAAGCTCTTAGCGCTTGTCTCTGGAAAGAAACAGTAGTGTGACTAGACTGCTTATAGGCATTAACTGTCTGATATCAGCACATTCAATGTGACCTGCTTGGCTATGTGGTTGGCAGACACAATTTTAAAGTAAGGTCTGGAAAGAGCAGAAACTAGTATGGTGATCAGAAGGTTCTAGCATGTGGGTTCTAAACTAAATCTTGTTTGTGTTTGCAGAGTAGAAACCGTCAGCTGAAGTACTGTCATACATTTCTGATTAAATCTCTGCACCATGTCTGAGGCACGTGCCTATGCAATGAGAAATCGCCAAGGCAGCGACTGGTTCGGCCACGGTGACACCGCATCCAGTGCCCCGGTATCGTCCCCTGTCAAAGCCGCACCCCCTTCACCTCCCGCTGCCCAAAACGGGGCAGAAACCCCAAGCGGCCGATCTCAGATGATCAAGCCCGCATGCAACTCAAACCAATGGTACAAGTATGACGAGAAGGCATCTTCCTCCGAAACCACTCCAAAGAAAGATGCATCAAAGACGAAGGCTTCGCGACAGCCAAGCGGTGACTGGTACTCGCACAGCACACCAAAGACGGAAGAGAAGAAGGATTCAAAGCCACGGGTCATGACCTCTGAAGGCGAGTCCTACTGCCGCCGCGACAAGACCGGATCGTCGGCAACCTGGTTTTCTCATGAGCACGCCGGCGAGGCGACACCCCAGGGGGCCGGGGGACCACGCGTCACTTCGAAAGAGGGCTGTGGAAATGCGTCGCGAATGCGAGGCGAGTCGGAAAATTGGTTCAGCCATGATGCAAATCGGGCCAACGGGACACCGGCCCACGTGTCGAAGGGGCGCGGTCTCCAGCCGAAAAGCAGCGAAATGCACCACATCTTTCACATGGACACAGAAGGAAAGTAGGCCAAATGTTGATGTTGGCGCCATCTGATGTCAGCGTTGGTGCCACATGATGTCGGTGTTGGCGCCACGTGGCGTTGATTTTGGTGCCGGTCTTGGCCTTCTTTTCTTTCGCTTGTAGTGATGAAACTGGGTGTTTGGTGTGTGCATTCCAATCGTCAACGACATCTTGCGTTGTCCACACCCGGGTCTCTGTTCCTTAAAATAAATTGTAGTTGCACAATTCTGCTGTTTTTTTAGTTAACTCTGGTTAAGATTTCTGTATTTCTGATTCGAAGTTCTCAACTGTACGTGGCACAGCATCACAATCGTCTAGTTTTGCTTCAGTCTTATGCGTTGTGAAGGAAGATGCGTTGTGAAGCAAGATTATCTCTTGGCATTGGATTCTTTTAAAATTGTGTTATGTGTGAGGATCTCTTTATGATGTTGTCTTTTGGAGCCGTCGTGTGCCTGTTATGACAAGATTCTGTTATGATGAAGTCATTTACAACCTGGTACAGTTGTGTTATCACAGGTCATTTATAATGGTTGTGTTATAACAAAGTCATTTTTAACAAGGTTGCTGTTTTGATGGAGTCTTTTATTACAAGGTTGCGGTTAGTATGAGATCTTATAACGAGGTTGTGTTATGATGAGGCATTTGTAAGAAGGTTGTATCATAACAAGTCATTTCTAACAAGGTTATAATCACAGATGGTGAGACAACTGAGTTATCAGTGGTGGATCACATCACCTATTGTCGTTCTTCATCCTCGATGCTACTACGTGCTTCAGGAACCTTGAAAATGCTGTCATCTTTCAACTCTAGTTGGGAGTCTGTTGGAATTGCTCTGCGTGTGTGCTTGAGCTTGCCACTGGTGACTCTTCTAGTTATGTGAGCAATGCTTACTAACAGATGAATGTTCTGTTCTTAATTACGTTAAACATTGTCAAAGTTAGCGCAGAGAACACCTATGATTACTTTGTCTTGAAGTGGCGCTATACACTTTTCTGATTACAATAGTGAAGTTGTGTATAACAAGGTTGCATTGCAGTCTTATCAAAAGCTGACTGATGCAGGATCCTGGCTGCAATTTATCAGAATTCTTTTATGATTTAGATGGGAGTTATTAAGAGGTTCTGGAATATTCCTTTGAAATTGATTTGGCTTTACATTATGGTTTCTTTGAGCAGTTTCAGTACTGCAGTGGTCTAATCTGTGTTAGATTCAGTTTGAACCACAGCATGCAGCACTATACGCTATTGTGTCGCATGCTGTTGCGTTGCATATACGTATTTGACCGTGCCTGAGAAAGTCCTCGCAAAGTCGGAAAAATCAGAACTGGGTTTGATACTTGACTGGATTGGAATTGCTGAATAATTCGGTGAAAACTACACATTTCTATCACAAGTAGTAACAGAGTTACAGTTATTTACGATGTAGGTCTTTTCATGGCTACTTCTGAACAATTGCATTAAAGTTTACCACAACTATGACTCAACTGAAGTCGCTGTGCTTGGGGGCTGTTAATGTTTATGAGAACAGTAAATTGGAGTGTGTATTCATGCACCTGTGAAGCCACCATCATGAAATTGCCATAAAAACTGGTTAAGATGAATACTTTATATGGTTTGGTCATTTGCATAATAATCTATGCACACAACTTCGATATAGCACACCACGTAAACATACTACATTTTTTAGCGGGGATCGTAAAATTCAGAATAAAAATAGAAAAACTCAAAACAGTGACTTAAAGTTTGATGGCTGCACAACAATGAATATAAATATACAAAGGACTTATTTTGACCCAGTTTATGCCTATCTGTCTTCTGAGCTTATTTCTCAAAATTAACTTCTGACTTTGTGAGGGTTTTCTGAGGCCTGGCCTTTGAATATATACTTGGGGTTTGTGCCATGCTTTTATGCAGTGTAGATGAAAATGTGATGTATCTTATATCTTGTCATCTTGTATGTAACACACCAAAAATTAAGTGATTGCCTTTGTCCAGTGCTTAAGTTTTTAAAAGTACGATCTCGGGGGAAAGTTTCGAAAGAACAGCATTCACTGAATGCAGACAGGTTTTAATTCAAGTAGATTCAAGTTTCGCTTTAATCTAGTTTTTTCGGTGCAGAGTTTTTAGAAAGGGATTTTGCTTGCAGTGGATCCAGTGTTCATTGCAGGGGCAGATATATGTCTCTAATAATTAAAGACTTTTCGTTTTTCAGTGGCAACTCTGACCTCCAATTCAAGACTTCACATTCTTCAGTGGCACATTGGTCTCCAATTCAAGACTTCTCTTTTTGCAGTGGCACATTGGTCTCCAATTTAAGACTTCTCTTTTTGCAGTGGGACATTGGTCTCCAATTCAAGACTTCTAATTTTCTCAGTGGAGCATTGCTCTCCAAGACTTTTTCCAGAAGCAACATTGGCCTCCAGTTCAAGACTTCTTTTTTTTCAGTATTTTTTCTCCTTTTCTGGGGCTGGGTTGAGACTGCCTCCGAGTAGAACGATCAATGAAGAGGACAGTAAATCATGTGTTACGTTACATTGCGGCAGTGTATTCGTTCTGTTGTCATTGACTTATTTTTCTTCGGTTTCCATCGTCGTGTGATACCCTCATTTTATGGCTTATGTTGTGATTGAATGATTGCAAGATTGAGAATAGTCTACAAAGTGATGCACTTACTTGAGGGAGCTTTGCCTACCTGTCCGGTCCAATTTGGGACGTGCTTCTCTTCGCTCCGCTGCTAGTGGTAATCTACTAGTGCCTCGCGCTCGCACCTCGACCATGCGGCGTCGTGCTTTCTCTGTTGCTGGCCCAACCCTCTGGAATGGACTTCCTGTTACTCTTCGTCTTCTGCACCGGGACTGTACTTCTCTCTTCTGTTCTTCTCTTAAGACTGTTCTCTTTCGCCGAGGTTGGTTTGGGAGCGCTTCTGAGTAGTTTTTTTGAAGGGGCGCTATATAAGTGTTCTGTATAAATAAATAAATAAACACGTATCTCCTGACTTCTATAGAGACGTGACCTGACTGAAGCTTAATATTTGGTGCACCATTGGTTGATTTCTGGTGCATTAGATAGAAGTTAATAATTAATAATAATATGTAAAAGGCAAAGTTGGGAAGCTTTAAAAGGTATCCTGCTGCTAGATTGCTGTGACTTTGTTTGGCTGACTGATCCTGCAGCCTCAGTGAAATGTTGCTGCTTGAAGCTTTTAACAAAGGATGACCTTATCTTACATACTTTGCTGGATTGGTTATGGCAAATGATTTGCAGGATCTGCATTGACGCTTGTGCATTTATTTGATTTGGAAATTAAAATTTGTCAAGGCAAGACTCCTCGCGACCTTTGTGGGATTATTTACTTGTATGCCTCTTTCCACACCTGCATGCTTTCTTTGCCTAGTTGCTTCTGAGGGGTTCTTAAACAGAGCTGTATATCTCTTAAAAAGTATATATATATATATATTTGCATATATATTTATACACAGAAAAAAGAAACTCCAAGATGAATTACAACAACTGAGGTATATTTTTAAAGGTTGTTTGTAGATTTCAAAGACATGTATTAACTTTTGTTCATTAAAAATGTTTATCTGGGTTTACAAGTGACGTTTCAGATGTTCCTCGTAAACGAGTAAGGAAAGAAATTTTCAGTTCAATTTGAATTGCATATATTTTTGCTGAAGTTATTAGAGTTTGTGGTAGGTTTTCTTTTTTCTGGCCATGATTTTTATTGGCATTTTGTTGCAACTTCTTTTTGCGTGCTTCTGCCAGTCTGATCCATTGCTGTGCATTGCTGTGTCAGTCTTTGTTACATGGTGGAGATATGTACGGCATCTCAGTGGGGTGTGCCGATGCTGGTTTCTCTCTGTTTCTCAGTTTATTTCACTTCTTGCGTTATCCTGTTGGAAGCTGCTACATTTGGAGTTGGCAAATTCAGTTTTATTAGCAAGTCTGTGATGCCCTAGCCCAGGGTAAAATACTTAAGAGATTTATCCTGTGCTGGATTACAGGCCTGCAAGAAAGAGTTAACCAGCTAGGTCTCACTGTGGCATATGAGGTACTAAGATTTCATTGAGTTTTTATGTTGTTCTGATGTGTCCAGCTTTTGGCTGGCTTTCTCCTACTTTGCTGGATTCTGCTTATGTTGTTGGACCCAGGAGGTGAAAGGGGGTGAAATGTTACCACCCTGTGGGAGATTATTTTGTCATCTAGGCCTTAGACACTATTTTCATGATTGCGAACATATCCGAGGACGTTTCGAAGCCAGTTTCAAGTCTCCAAAATTTCTGACGACCCTTTTCAGTTATAAACCTCTTTGGCCAGTTTCTCTCCTGGCTCTTGTCCTCATTCGTGTGACTTTTGTCCTCATTTGTGTGACTTGTCCTCATTTATGTGACTTGTCCTCATTCGTGTGACCGCTCATGCTCTTTACCATTGACTTCTTGAATTTGCGTGTCCTTCACACTCAAGTTTATTAAACTTTTCACTTTATTTCCATTAACAGTATTATAGCCATTTTCTAATTTACAGTTTCTGTTGGCAACATTCGCCAAAAGTAATTTGGCAAATAGACAACTTGATGGCATGGCCCCCCTAAATCAAATGAGGTGTTATGGCCAGGCTGACCCCTGGATCTTTTAATTGCTAGTTGGTGTTTTTGAGTTTTCTGCCAGTTGCCAGAGGATTGCATTGTTGGCGGATGTTTTAAGACTTAATTCGTTTTTAGTTTAGTGATAATCCAGCTGTCTCTTTTTACAATGGTTGTTTTTTCTTGATGCCTGAGTTTATTCTTAAGATTTTGTTGCTATGTTTGAGATTCTGTTGTTTTCTGCTTTGTACTAAAACCAGAAGAAAAGAAACTTTACCGGCATTTAGCAATTTAACGGTAGATTTAGCTGAGGTTTGCTAAAGTTCTAGGTTTGCCGGGATATGCTACTGTAAAGAAGAGTGTTGGAGTGAGACATAAAGTTGGGAATTTTTGTGAGAGTGCAAGAACCAGGGGAAAAGAGAGATAGGCTTACTAGAAAGGAGAGAGAGGGACAGACAGACATATAAGAAACGCATATAGGGACAGACAAAGAGACACATAGACAGGGAGACTAAAAGAGCTGGCTTGACATTAGTAAGTGAAAGAGAAGGTGTAGGGAGACAAGGAAGAAAGGATAGTGAGCAAGACAGAGATAGGCAGATTGCGTAGCCATAAAGTTTCCTATTAAACTGTTGATATGGAGAGTGGGTTAAGCCATTGAACTGTAGCTTTCAAGGTTGTCATTCCTTGCACACTGATCCCTCATTATCTGGATTTCAATTGTTGTGCTTCCATTGTTTACAACATAGTTTTGTGTCTGTAATAAAACAAAACCAGTACTTAAACTTCCAGGTTGATTAATTCTAGGAATTAAAGGACTCGCCATTGTGGCAATTTAAAGTCTTAATTGGCTTAAATATTGTGTAGTTTTAAATAAATGGTTATCATTATCTCTTGTTAGAAATTGGTAACTTTGTTTTAAACCCGGATTAAAAGCACGACTTATTCAAAGAACTGGCTAGGTTTTATGGAACAGGCAGTATCTTCGTTTGAGAAATATTGGAAGTTATGATGAATAACCTCAGAGTTGACTTGGTAATTTTGTTTCTTTGTCGCAAAAATGGAGATTATAAATAATTTATTGTTTTGACTGAATTACTTTTGTGCCTTTTGAAAAACAAATGATTTTTATTGTGCTAACTTTGTGGTACAGTGCAATTCACTTAAGACGAAAACGGATAGGACAAAATATCGCTTAATACGAAATAACAAATTGGTCCGTTCCGATATTAATCGATAATAACGTTAAATTATTCTCTTAAGACAAAACTCATAAGACGAAAAGATCGGTTATTACGAAAATAGTTTTTGGTCCCGTGGATTTATTTCAATGCCAAGTCCGTCGCATAAGACGAAATGTTGACGGAAACACAACAGCTGCAGCTTGCAGCAAGGTTTCGGGTTCGCATTTCCGTAAACGCCTAAAATAGTTTGACAGCGACCGTCTTTGATGAATGTCACCAATTGAGGAATAAGATAGCGTACATGTTTAAACTGTAATTGGGTGATTGCTTGCCGGTAAGAGACTCGCAGGTCATAGCATGAGGCATCAAAATGCGTTGGTGCATGAGACCATAGATATCAAAATTACCATGATGATGCCTGTGTATAGGAAGTAAACTTTTATAGCTGTCTTCACTAATGTGTCCATTTCATTCGTGGGTATATTTTGTCTAACAATGAAGGACATTAAGCCATTCATGTGGCACATTTATGGTATTGAGATATGTAACCACAGTGGAAGTGCCCTATAGCTAGACGCATTGGATAGTTCGAATATCTTAGCCAGATTAGTGCCTGCTGTTATCAGACATATATGTAACTTTCAGAACTCTTCTCGAGTAACCTAATATCCTCGTTGACAAGCCTTTACCATATGGCGAAGACATTCGTCAATGGTCAGCGCCTTGCAAACTACAGAGGAATCCGCCCCAAATCAATCAGCACGTACATTTACATGTGATGTACCCTCGTTCAAAGGCTTCTCGCTGTCTGACGCGCCCGTCCCTCACCGAGACCGATTAGGATTCGCTGTCGAAATAGGGTCATAATGGAATGTATCGGCCTTAGCCCTTTCATAAAACCTTAAAATACCCCTCGCTTGCTGGTCCAGCGTGAAACAGACTACTGGTTTACTTTCGTGTCTAAAAAATGGCCACGAAAGTTCGTAGCCTACCGTGATCGGCCGCCTTTCACTGAAAACTCAAAACATTCTTCTTTCAAAGATCCTACCCTGACGCCCCTTCTTCCTCTTATCTCCCTCTCTGCTTCAATCCCAAACATCACCCATCGTAGCTGCCACGCTATCTCTCTGCCTGATTTTGGATCTTGACCTGGAACCGAACCCTTTTTGCCTATCGATTTTATTTTGACTGAGCGCATGTGAATAAGCTGGTCCCCGCGGCGCGGCTTTCGTTGGGCGCTGTAGAAATCTCGTAATTACGATAACGATTATCTGCAGTAATGCGTCATTTGCTGCTGCATGGCAAGTCGTGCACCCATTACGTGTTTCTGGTTGGCATGCTGCGCTTATGTTTGCCTAACGGTTAATACAAAATTCGGTTAAGACAAAATATTTACGCTGGTACCCTGTCTTTCGTCTTAAACGAACTGCACTGTATCAATAAATAAACTTGGACATTTCGTTTTAATGAGGTTTTGGTATGTATTCAGTGGTTCCCAAACTTTCCTTCGAATTCTTTGGTGACACCATACAACATGCGAAATCTTCATATAGACTAAAAATTACAGATAAATACACTGTAATATAGATTAAGAATATAAAAATGTAATTTCAAATAACATCTACAGGCAACCCAATTGGATAAATAATATCAGCATAAATATTTTAAAGATACACGCATAAAATGTTGGGCTTCAACATGCAACTCAGAAACTTTGCTTTGGTTGTTACCCAGTTTGGGAAACACTGTAAATATTACATTATTAGTTGTCTCGTTTATTTTTTCTCTAATTATCTGATTATCTGACCTAGCTTTAGTAGCATTTTTTGCAGCTGTGTTGGTAAAGTTTTGCTCCAGAAAGCATATAATGTATATTATAATTGTGAAAATTTATCTACCTGATTTCAGTTGTGTAATTTGGATTGTTCAGAGGTTTAAGAAAATGTTAAAATGTTCGGCTCAAACTTCTCTTTTATGAATCTTTGCTCCAACAATATTTCCGAATCTTACAAGATGTTGGGCTCTAACAACTTTTCTGAATCTTTAAAGAGATTGGGTCTATTGATATTTTTCGAATCTTTCCAGATGTTGGCGTCTATGTCTCCAATTCTTTCAAGATGTTGGGCTGTAACGGTTTTCTCTCTACCTTTCAAAATATTGAGATCTGCCAGTTTTTTCTGAATCTTTCAAGATGTTGGGCTGTACCTTTCTGCTCGAGTTAACTTTGCATTTCAAGTCACTGCATTTTTTAAAAGTTTATTCAAGTTGCACCTGTTCCAAGGTTTAGGGTTTTACTGTGCCTCTCGATTATTTTTCAACTTGTGTCATATTATGCACATCCTATTAAAGCTTTGAGAATTTACACAGCACACCATGCTTCTTTCTTGCAGCTAGGGCTTCATCTTTTTTAAAAGATCAACGCAAAATAATTACTTGGGAATGATTCCATGTGTACATTTTTCGGGGTCACGCAACAGTAGGCGATCAATGAAGAAATAAAGCACACTTGATGTGCGAAATGGTGAAATTTATCGAGTTACATACAGAAACATTAGTTACAGGCAGTTATACCGATACATCATAATTAGGCCAATACAGGAAATTATTCAACAGTTATAGACTATCGTATACGCTGCACAGTTTTCAAGTGCGAGTGCCACAATTGCATTTCTGCATTTCAACATTTCAAGGACATATATCATAAAGATAACGACAAGTTTAAATATTATTCAGTAACACCCACTGTACCCAAGTTAACCACCAAGGACAGCACATTTTCAGGTCTAGTAAAGAACTTTAAACTGATTTCTACCGAGGTTTATAAATATATGTAGAGCCAGATTACCTGTATGACGCAACATTATTTAGTGCACCGATCGGAAATGAGTTCAATCACACTATACTGAACAAACTCGACACGAGAGATTTTCTAACACGGATGAAAAGTAGGCCTATACGATTAACAGTTTCTACATTGTAAAAAACCAGATTACACTACTGGTTGGGCCGTTCATCGTGTGAACTTTCAACTAACAAGACAGCAGTACTGCACAGCAGTTAAGTTCAGATCTAGGCTACAGACTTCCGCAGCTATAACGCGTTAAATTATGCATAAATTCACAAAATTATACAGCCATTACTCAGCAGAATGTACTTGGCCAGTGTGCAGATTGGTTGACTTCAGAGAAGTCTCTTAATGTTTGAATACCCACACAACAACATGAACAATTTATCTGTCAGTTTGAACTCTGTATACACACACTGGCTTTTTGGCTTCAGCACGTAGCGCAAATGTATAAACCGAAAATGTATAAATCGATCTGCTCAAGCACTGCTAACAAAACGCATCTCCTAATTGTAGGCTTTGCTAGCGCAACACTTGGCCTAAATGCAATTGCAATGAGAGAAAGACATCATCAATACTTTAAGATATTTAGAATAGCAACACTCATTAACAACATTAGCATGCACATATCAACAAATTAACATGATACACATTAGACAGCCTATACATTAACAAACTAACATGCACGCATTAACATTAACGCGCACGCGTTAACACGTTAACCTTCGCGTATTAACACGCATGCATTAATACATTAACGCACGAACATTTATTATTTCTGCAATTTATTAAGCGCCACTATCTAATGACTAATCAAACAATCGATGGCCCTGAGCAATTGTGAGTGAAGGACTTGCTCAAGGTCCCTACACAGTAACCGTGTCAGTGGAGGAAGCTCGAACCCGTTACTAGACAATCGGCTACTGCGCCCCGAGAAGGCATTAGTTAATTACCGCACAAAACAAGATTACATTCGTCCTAATTAAGAAAAGTTTCACATAAGTTAATTCTAAACCTCCAATTTCAAACAATTTCATCTTCATTGACTCTAGACAGAAAAAAGAAATAACTAATTATTAAGATAATTTAACTGAAACTAAGACATCGTTAACATAACCTTTAACCTCTTGGCTTCCAAGATCCTTGGAAAGTCAACTTGCTGGCAGTTTCTTTGTGTTGAGAGAAACAATAACGATTAAAAACAGTTTCGCGTGTTTCTGTACCCCAGCTTCAACGTATCCTTGTTCTGTTCAGCGCGAATTCTATTGCGAATGCAATAAAAATAACAGAATAAACCTAACAATCAGTTAGTATGGCAGTGGTAATGTGATTACAGCTAACCGATCTTCAGACTGAAATTGATCACCAAAAGTAGCTGTTGAACGGTGATAAAATTAACTGCAATACTCAAAGGAGTAAATGCAAAGAAATGTAACAAAATGAAAAAATTTAACGAAAAAGTATGGTTGGCGCAAAAGGAATTTCTACGCAGCAATCGTAGGGCAACTACTGCCTGCAGGTAGTCTTAATACCAGATTCACCTTTCTACAGGGAACCAGTAGAGATACATATAGATTCTAGGGAAACAGCGTCACGAAAATCTTATTGGCGGGCGTAGGGCGGAGGATCTCGTTTCGCTCGGTAAAGTCATGGTTGCTAATGGAGACGGCGCATGACGCTGTGCCGAATAAACCAGCGCAGGTGTATTTGAGTAAAGAGGCGGTGGAAGCGGGGAATCAGTATCCACGAGCGGGTTGCCGGGTATTTTCGGCTTCTTTCTGGCCACTTGCTCGTTGCTCTCGAAGTCGGCCATGTTGGCGCTGTCCCCAGCCGAGGCGCTGCGCATGATGCTCGATTCGTGGAGGTCGAAACTGCGGCTGCGTCGCCAGTGACGGAAGGCGATGCTGACTAAGACGAGGAGTGCAATCGTCACGGCAACGATCCAGCCAATCATAGAAAAGAGAATTGCTTTCAGGCGATCCGTCTGTTCGGCCACCGGAGCGAATTTCTGCTGCAGCGAGTCGAGATGGTCGGATGTGTTAGCCGCCTTCTCGTTGTTTTCCGACAGCAACGCCTCGGGTTCTGCAATTTCAACAATACAGAACAGTTCTAGAACTTCGATAAAACTAAAGGTAACCAGCAGAGGTGTAGCAATAGGTTGTGCAGGTTGTGGAAAGCACAAGGGCCCACGAGGCCAGGGCCCGCCTGGGTCCCCAAGGGGCCAATGCCCGGTTGCTCAATTACTTAAAGCAAAATAGCCAAAGTTCAGTTTGCACAAGGACCTTCGGAAGGCTAGCTACGCCACTGGTAACTAGCCTATCCACTGCAGAGAATCTTTGCTCTATTTCGGTTAAATGTCTCTTCTCGGGACAATCCTCTGTTACATCCGGTCAGCTATAGCCTTCTCAATCATATTATGCGCGAGATGGCGCCGGCGTAATATATCGCCTATGCTTTATGTACTAAATGGACCGCGGATCACACGTCTAAGGGTATTATTATACAGAAGCTAAAGATAACGCACTGTGGATATTGCCTCTACAGAAACTCATCAGAAGCACGATCCCGTGTTTCTCAGGGTCTTACCGCAGAGGAGCAAACTGTACAGCTGCAACAGTCGTCGTCCATAAAGGGTATCCGCAAAAAGAGGGGGGCAGAGGTTACCAAATTGCGGCCAAGGGGTGGGGGTTTTGCTCAGTGCGGGCGTCTGCATCTAAATTATTTCAGTACAGCCTGTGGCTTAAACACCAACTCAAGTCAGACAATAGACAGTCTGTACTACGTTGGATCTAATTAGAGTCCCTTTACTAGATGCGGCACTATCGAAATACCCCACCCTATAGCACCCTTAGCCTCGCAAAATCAACAGGATAGCCTAATCTAGACATTGACACTCAGTAGGAGTGCGGACGCCCGCAAAGGAGTGGGGGAGAGTAATGCCAAATGGCGACAGATGTGAACAAAGGGAGGGAGGGTCCAAAGTAGGTCATTTTTGCGGATGACCTTTGTGGACCAACTCGTACAACAATATAAATCGTTAAATAGTTGTTGAGGCTTTTATAATGATCTAGAATTACCCATGCTGTTAGTCTTTTAAGTGTACTTTTAAGTGTACACGGGATCGTGCTTCTGATGAGTTTCTGTAGAGGCAATATCCACAAGTGTGTTATCTTTAGCTTCTATTTAATAATACCCTTAGACTTGTGATCCGCGGTCCATTTAGTACATAAAGGAGAGTGGATTCAACTTACTGTAATAGCAAATTATGACAGTTATAGTTCTAATAATTTACAAATCACCAATTATTAACCATAACTGTTTTAGGATCATAGCCATGGTAAGATTAATTCCTGATCAATTTAAAAATTTAAAATGATACTCATCGCATGGACCTATCAGCTCCCCATAAGCAGTTCAGAAAAGAAATTTTTCTGTACTTAAAAAATCTAAACTGAATTTCACAGTCATAACCTTGAGTTACCCCCCCCCCCCATCTCTTGCAAAAGCAATTCAAAAAGCGTTCTGACTTGTACAATATGTCAAAGTTCTGACTGTGAACAAGACTTCTTTAATTAATTCTGTGATCAAGACAACATTAGCTTAACTTCACCCCTTGCAAGGTCTTTCACTAAAAACTGAAAACAATCACATTCCACAAATCCTATCCTGATTCTTCCCCTTATCTATCTCTCCGCTGCAATCCGAAACACCATCCACCGTAGCCGTCTGACTGCCTGCCTGACACTTGAATCTTGACCTGGAACCGAACCCTTCCTGCCTGTCGATTTTGTTTTGACTGAGCGCCTGTGAATAAGCTGGTTCTCGCGACTTAGCTTTCGTAGGGCGCTGTAGAAATCTCGAGATTACGATTACGAATTAATCAAGCAGGCATACGGATTTGTTGATTAGCAAGTCGGACGCAGCGGAAACTGCCGTAGGAGTTGATGCAGAACGAGTTAGCGGGACACACGCTGGGCAGAAGCTGACATTCGTCAACATCTAAAGTAAACAAACAGTATTGACAAAACCGACTTTAAAATAACTCTACACAATGACGCTTCTAAAACTCGTTTGAGCAAGTTTAGCAGTACGGATAAATTGTAAATCATTCATGTTAAGTAAAGCAAAAAAAAAACAAATCCACAAAATTGTTTCATCTTTTATGCAAAGAAATCAAGTAAGTAAAACAAACTCTAATATAGCCTAAATGTAAGTGTAGGCTAAATCATCGAAGAGTGTCGCACAAAAACCGCGTGGGTTAGATCACTTATCGTGGGCACCATATCACCAAATCAAGTAGAAAAGCCAGCTTGTTTGAGGGTGCGCCACGGACTAGTGGTTAGTGAAGTGGACTATCGATCAAAAGCGAGAGGTTCAAATCCCTACCAGAGTAGAAATTTGTTTTGAGAATTCGGCTTCGCTTGAGCCCCATAGCTAACTCAGATATAAAGAGTACACTGACTCTATACTGTCAGCGTGCGGATCAGGTGGCGAAGAAGAGAGCTGGCCATATGAATGCCGAGGCTGAAAAAATTACATCGCTAACACTTCACATATGTGACTGCCTCTCATGAAAAGCTTCCTCTTCCCCTTATCTCACTTTCCGGTTCGATTCCAAATACCACCCACCATAGCCCTCTGACTGTCTGACTGCCTGACTCTTGGATCTTGACGTAGACCGAACCATTCCTGTCTATCAATTTTGTTTTGACTGAGCGCCTGTGAACAAGCTGGTTCCCGTGAATTAGCTTTTGTTGGGCGCTGTAAATCACCGGCTTGTTATTACTATTGAATAAGATGAATAATAAAGTCATCAGCATCATCAGTATTATGCAGAACAACTAAAGGGGCAAAGGTCACTAGACGTGACAGGTGCATTCCTACCGAGGCACTTGAGTCCCGACTGAGTCAAGATGAATCCGTTGCTGAAGCAGGCGCAGTAGTCGGCCGTTCCGTTGCCACGGACACAGACATGTTCGCATCCTCCGTTGTTGATGCTACACGACACACTGACGTTTGACGTCATGTTTCCATGGCTGAAGATAGGACCTGTCGACAGAGATAACAACTCTTTCACACCAAGTGTCACACTGGGCGATTTCATGAGGTCAGATATATATATGGGTAGACATGTATGTGTATATGTGTGTATGTATGTATGGATATATGTATGTATGCATGCATGCATGCATGCATGTATGGATGGATGGATGGATGTATATATGTATGTACGAGTATATATGCGTGTATGTATTTGCATGTATGTATGTGTGTATGTATATGTGTATGTATGTATGTATGTTTGTATGTGTGTATGTGTACATGTATCGATATATGTATGTTTGCATGGATGGATGGATGTATGTATATAATGTTTGTACGGGTATATATGTACGTATGTATGTACGTGTATATACGTATGTATGAACGTGTGAGTACATATGTTTGCATGTAGGTGTGTATGTATGTAAGCATGTGTGTGCGTATATTTATCAAGACATTTAAATAGTGTCTTTTAGGGATCATGTATTAAATTCTGCTACACATATTTTATTTATTTAAATTATTCATTAAATACACAGAGTTAGTAAACTAGAATCTAAGGCATAACAGATTACGTTACAGGTATTACATTACACATTTAACGTTACATTACACCATATCGCATCAAATTACGTAACATCAGGGGGCTACATTGTAAAGATTCCAATCGCCTACCTCCGTTAAGAACGCATCCCCGTCCATCTGTTGTTAAGTTGTATCCATCGCTACAGGCGCAGATGTTGGTCCCGTTGCCCTGGTTAATGCATCTCTGTGCACAGCCTCCGTTGTCATAGTCGCACACGTTCAGACCTGTCACAGGAAAACGGGTCAGGTCATGTAAAATTGGGTTATGTCACTGCGCACACTTCCGATGTCGTGCATCACAAGAAAATTAAGACTAGCCGTTTTAGAACTGTCTGTTAGATAGCAATGTTCGAGTGCTCACGATATGTAACTATAGGCGTTATATAAATAATCAGATATATACATTCATACAATTTATACATTTACATACATGCACACTACATATATACGTACGTGTTAAAAATACACAGGGCCTACTTAACACATACATACATACATTACATACAGTACATACATACATACATACACACATACATACATACATTACATACATTACATACATTACATACATACATACATACACACATACATACATACATTACCAAGAATGAACCCAGTGTACCCCGAATTTAAACCATAAAGCATTTCCTCGTGATCACTTACCATATTGAACGTTATTTAAATTCACTCCAGCGTCTTATAAACAACACTAAGCTGCCAACCTTGTATACTGACAGAATCAGAGTAGGCCTGCTACTTTAACCATTACATGCACAATATTAAATGCACACTGTTTACCAAATTTACCTCATCTTAGTTTCCAGTTCGCAGCTTATTTATCGCTTTCTACTTACTGCTGCACTTGATGTTTTCATTCACGCGGACGATCGTGTATCCCATCGTACACAAGCAATACGCCTTCAGTCCCTGATTCGTGGCTTCGGCCTCACAGCGTTGGTCGCAGTTTAGAGTATTGCACGTCGAATTCACAGCTGCAAGTCAGACAAGCTATGTTTACCAATCTATGTCGTTGCCATAAATGAACCTTTTGCATATCATGCATTTTTACATTTTCGACCTACCTCGTCTGTATTAATATTTATCATTTATTTTTTCTGGCACTTATTAAGCGCAGAAGGTAAGTAGACCTGAATCTGAAGAGAAAGACAATTTTTCCGAAGGGTCATGCACAAAGTCTGCTCAGGAAGCTCGAACCCGCTATCGTTGGATCACATAAAACCCCAAACGCTATCAAATAGATCACTGTTCTGCATAATTTTCTTCAACTTAGATCAGTGAGATCAGTTCGATAATCGTGATCGATTTCTACAGCGTCCACAGAAAGCTAAGTAACGAGACCAGCACATTCGCAGATGCTCAGTCAAAACAGCATCGATAGTCAGGCAACAGAACATAGCATAACTAGGGTTTTAAGTGGTTCAGAAAACTGCAAATTAACCTGGAATGCTTAGAAGCCATTCCTTCCTAGCTTCTACTTAAAGACTGCGACAGTGTCCACGAGATGGTACTGTCATCCAAATCATTCCACAATTCTACAAGTCTTGCACTAAAATTCTCTGCCCTAATGTTCCTTTCGGTTTCCTAAATAATTTATACCTGTGTCCTCGAGTCGCCTTGTTTGGTGGTAATTCAAAGAACCTCTCCCACTGAACTGTCTTCTTTCTTGCGATAATCTTATAAGCTTCAATTAGGTCTCTTCCATGCTCCTTCTTCTCTTCAGTGTTTTTAGTGCATACCTTTTCAACATTTCTAATCCAGAATCACTTTCACAGCTCTCCTTTCCACCTTGTCCAGTATGTCATATTTCACATATAGATTACCTGGATGTTATATTCCAACTGTGACCTCACCTATGATTTGTACAACCTCAGTATTGTATCCTTGTCACTGCTAAATGCTGTTCTTTTGATAAGACCTAAAGTTGAATTAGCTTTTCCACTACTTCAGCACATTGCCTTAAAGTTTTTGCACTCTTATGTATTTACAATCACTGCCAAGTCCTTTTCTTGCTCACTCACTTTCAATACCTAACTCCCATTTCATATGAAAATTCTTCGTTTCTCTTCCACATATGCATGACCGAGCACTCTCAGAATTAAAAAGCATCCTCCAGTCCTGAGGTCATTTGACATTCTTCGTAGATCCTCTCGCAGTATCTCCGCTTCTTCTTAATCAACCACTGCTCTGCATAGTTTTGTATCATCCGTAAACTTGAAAAATTAGACAAAATCCCATCATCTGTGTCGTTGATAAAACGTATGAACAGCAATGTTTGTGGCACTCCACTTAGCACAATTTGTCCATCTAGAATACTTGTCTCGTATCGCCACTTTTAACCTTCTGCCTGATAACCAGCTTTGAAACCACATTAGTTACCTGCCCTGCAATCCCGCATGCTTGAAACTTTTGACCAGGCTTACATCAGGTACTTTGTCTTAAGGTCGGTTTCGATGCCAGGTCAAGGTAGCCAAGTGTAAAAAAACTTTTGAAAGGTCCTCAAAGTTCCGTGATACAAAACGATACTTATGACGCAACCAGTTACTTAGTCACATTTCAGTAAAACATAGGGGTTATCGTGTTGCAACCCAGTAGTTAAGGGTTCAAATATATCCAGAAGGCAAAAAGAAATTTATACTTTAGTGAACCTGGCTATGAAATGAGTACATCGAGTGCACTCGGCCGGTGGATGGGCTGATCAGGTGGTGAGGTAGAGGACTTGATTACCAACGGGCCTACTTATACATACTAAAGCACATAATTTCAGAAGGTCAGGCCTTAATTAAGGGCGCATTCTTGTGTTTAATTATACATTTACACCCCTTCTTCCTCTTATGTCTCTCCCCTCTCCAAACCCAAACACCACCCACCGTAGCTGCCACGCTGTCTCTCCGTCTGACTTTTGGACCTTGACCTGGAACCTTTTGCCTATCGATTTTGTTTTGACTGAGCGCCTGTGAATAAGCTGCTCCCCGCGACGTGGCTTTTGTTGGGCGCTGTAGAAATTTCGAATTACGATTACGATTTACATTATGCTACAGTGGCCCTCTCTAAGGGAATGTTACTTGTGTGGGGATGCACCTGTCTACTGAAAGGTGTGTTAGACGAAGTTTCATACCGAAGGCTTTGAAACGTTACCACTCCTTATGATGATTGTATATGAAAGTGTTAAGCTTGAGTGAGTGCTTGAGAGAAAGTGAGACAGACAGACAGACACACACACAGACACACGGACATACAGACAGACATACACACACAGACACACAGACAGACACACAGATAGACAAAGAGAGACAGAGTTGCCAGTAGTTAAAGTTAGTGGGTTAATGTAGGCTTTCGGGAAGGTTGGTTCACTGAAGACTTGGTTATGTGAAGCGAGCGAAAAACTGCTTCAAGTCGAATAAAACTCGTTGTGAAGTACTCAGACTTTCAACTAATAACAATATATTTGCATATAGCCTACTCATGCATACATGATATCTATTGCATTATTAAATTAAGCATTCTTAATTATATATTTACACATATATGCATATATATACATATACCCATGCATAATATAATAACTAAATATTTTCACATACTCAATTACATGCTTAATTACATACTGTTGCATAATTAAGCACATTATTAAGATAAAGCCTTTATTTAGGCAAATAACTGCATCTTTCTTACACATATTAAGCGCCTACTGAATTACGACGAATCCTTAACCTAAGTACATACTGAGCAATTAGATTTCCTCAACGTACCAACATCGTCGAGCAGACCATACGCAGCGTCTCCTTGGAGACCTGGAGGTCCCTTAAGGCCCGTTCCTCCAGTTGCTCCCGGGTCACCACTGCCTCCCTTTGTTCCAGTAGCACCTGTGGAACCGCTTGATCCAGTCGATCCAGTCGATCCAGTTGCTCCGATGACACCCGTTAAACCAGTTGCACCCCGGATTCCAGGACTACCCGTCAGCCCAGTGGCACCGGTTGGGCCCATAGGGCCCATGGTCCCCGTGGCACCAGGCACACCGGTTAGGCCAGGCATTCCAGTGGCCCCCATAGCACCTCCGCTACCCCGTGCACCAGTTTCACCAGTACTGCCCAGGAATCCAGTAGCTCCAGTTATACCAGTCGCTCCACTTCGTCCTCTAGGTCCAGATGCACCTATAGGACCATTCGGACCGACGGGACCATCCAACCCACGGGTTCCCTCTGTCCCGTTAACACCAGTAACTCCGGTGCCTCCAACGGAACCCGTAAATCCCGTAGCTCCAGTTCCACCGGTCGTCCCGTTTAATCCAGTAGCGCCCGGAAATCCTATGATTCCGGTGGCACCAGGAGCTCCTGTAATTCCAATGAGACCCGTTGTTCCATTCATACCCGTGGCACCAGTGTTTCCCGGCGGCCCGCTAGCGCCTTGCGTACCAGCAACTCCAGACGAACCATTACCACCAGTTGACCCCTGAGCGCCCGTGACCCCGGTAGCTCCCGTGCTGCCAGAAGACCCATTACCCCCGTCAGGGCCCTGAGGACCTGTGTCACCCGTGACTCCAGCTGCTCCAGTTGCCCCCGTATTACCAGCGTTTCCTGCAGAGCCGGTCCCTCCGATCGCTCCAGGGGAACCCGAGGAGCCTGTGGCACCCGTTGGACCTCTGGGGCCCATGTAGCCGGTCGCCCCCGTATCTCCAGTTTCACCCGCTGCACCTGTGCCTCCTGAAATTAAAACAGTGCTAAATATTACATATTGTTTTATATAAACTAAATTTTAATTGAACCAAAAATAGAAGGCAAGGTAAAGGTAAGGTAATTGTTTGTTTATTACATGCCTCTCAAAAGTCCTCAGAGACCTGTGATTGAAGAAGGATCTATCGGTTTCAGTGCAACCTGTGATTGAAGAAGGATCTATCGGCTTCAGTGCAACCTGTGATTGAAGAAGGATCTATCGGCTTCAGTGCAACCTGTGATTGAAGACGGATCTATCGGCTTCAGTGCAACCTGTGATTGAAGAAGGATCTATCGGTTTCAGTGCAACCTGTGATTGAAGAAGGATCTATCGGCTTCAGTGCAACCTGTGATTGAAGACGGATCTATCGGCTTCAGTGCAAACATGATAACAGCAGTCCAACAACAACTGGACAATCCTTCTATAATGACTACACGACTTGACTACAATTCTATTTACTACGTAACTCTTAGTACTTGCGCTGACAATTGACATCGTAAAACACCAGGCAGAAGTAGCAGGCTGCTGACGATGATAGGTAAATTGTCGTCTTTACATTACATTAGGCTAATTGATAGCAAACCGTTGAATGCACACGATCTACTAGGATTCGAACCCGTGAAATAAAAGTCAAAGGCAAATACACGAGTGACCTGTACGAAATGTAAAAAGTTTGAAAAACAGAGGCAATGGTGCTCTACAAGGAAATGGTAAAATTTTTAAGCCGTTTGGTTTTTTGTTGTTCCAACGCTGACAGTTGTATCGAATTTAAGGTAAATCGTGCCAGATTAGTACCTGAATTGGATGACTGCACTCGATATATTACGTCATGTGGGCCCACTCAAACCTACACCTTCTATTGATCCGTAAATGAGATCGTTGGATTATTATGATTGTGTCTTTTCCAAATGACCTTTCAACCTCATGGCTATGCATCTAATGAGATTAGATCTAGAGAGGCATGTAAAAGTGTTACCTTTACCTTTTCTATGTGAAAATTTATATGGCGCCTTTAATGACCATTTTTTTTATTGTTATTGTAATTGGACATTATATAGCGCTGATTAAAGAGAACTCAGAGGCGCTCTATTCGCTAGCTCTAATTATGTTAAATGTCATTAAGAAGAAACTGTTCATCAGTTATTTTTATTGTTATTGTTGTTATTGTTATTGTTGTTATTGTTATTGTTGTTATTGTTATTGTTGTTATTGTTGTTATTGTTGTTATTGTTATTATTATTGCTATTAAACAGACGTTTATAACGCGCGAAATTAACAATGTAGCCTCAAAGGCGCGTTAGCAAGTATTGTTAGACAACTAGAAATGTTAATAACCTCTGTTAATAACCTCCGTTCAGCTGTCGTAAGGGACCTTTTAAAGGTTTATAACGGAGTAATTATTAAATTATTAACAAAGGTTACTGTAGTCTGAGGCTGTATTTAAGAAGGTTTCCAACTTAATAACTTAAGAAGATTTAAACTAGTTCACTTATGTAGTTTCTATGCGATTTTAAAAGGCTTCAGGTTTTTTCAGCTTGTACCGGGTTTTTAGATTAATAGATTGCAGATTTTAACAATGCTAAAAACTCGGGCAGTGTGTAGAAGCGTAAAATACAAATATGTCATTTACTTCTCAAGCCCGTATCACAAACTTTTAATGAACTTTTGCAGTGCGTACAAGAGTTGAAATCTGTTATTTGTCAATGACGTCCAAGATACTGTGCTGTCTACTTATTAATCCCTGCACAGCATTAGAAATTTAATTTTCATATTACAATAACACACTTCATAACGCATTAGGACGTTAATTTCCAGTGGCCCAAGAGCAAATGCACATTAATTTCCTCAACGCAATGCTACATTAATTTTCAAACTGCACTGGCACATTAATTTTCTGCCTGCATTTGTACATTAACTTTCATACTGCATTGGAGCATTAACCTTCTGATTGCATTGGTACATTAATTTCAATACAGCAATTTCCAAACGGGATTGGTGCATTGAGTACCATACATCATTGACCCAACTTTCCATACAACAGTAGCACATTGCTTGTCATGCAACATTGGAACTGAGTATGAATGAACCAGTTGGTTTTGCGCCAGCCCAATTCATGCACACCTGTGCAGATTTTATACCAAGTCAACAAGTCACCAAAACAGTATAACATGCGATTTCTTTATTTTTAGAATAATTTCTTTCGCAATTACTAACGTTAAAACTATACGAATACCTTTCTGTCCACTGTTTCCCGTGGCTCCCGTGAGTCCAGTAGCTCCAGTTGCTCCAGTTGGCCCAGCAGTGCCAATGCTTCCGTCTGGTCCCTTAGGTCCTGGGTTGCCTTGAACACCTGTTTCACCAGAAGCACCTGCCACACCAGTTGCGCCGGACGCGCCACTGGTACCATTCCTACCCGTTGATCCAACCGCACCATCAATTCCTGGTTGACCCGTACTCCCTGTGGGTCCTTTTAGACCTTCATTACCAGAGGGACCCATAGGGCCTGAAGGTCCAGTTATTCCTGTAGGACCCAAAGGGCCAGTGAAGCCAGTGGCACCCTTAGCTCCTGTATTTCCGACAGGTCCAGTCCCCCCAGTTATACCTGTGAACCCAGGGGCGCCTGTTGAACCTGTTGCCCCCTCTGGGCCTTGCTCTCCATTTGGACCGGTCGGGCCGCTGTTCCCTGTCGCTCCTGTAGTACCATTTAGACCAGGTGCACCTTTAGGGCCAGTGCTACCAGTGGGACCTTTAGGACCAGAGAACCCGGTAGCACCAGTACCACCTGTAGCACCAGGAAGTCCAACAGATCCTTGTGGCCCTGGGGCGCCTGTTGATCCATTAACACCCTGTAAACCAGGATTTCCTATGAGGCCTGTGGCTCCTTGAGGGCCAGTAGGTCCTGGAAGCCCTACCGTTCCAACAGCACCTGCGGGTCCTGAGCCACCGGGAACTCCACTTGCTCCAGTCGCTCCAGGGGGCCCCGTGATACCAGATGCTCCAATACTACCTGAGGCACCAGGTGGTCCACGAGGCCCCTGCGTACCAGCTGCGCCTTTGACACCCTCATCCCCAGTTCTACCAGTTGTGCCATTTGCGCCTGTTGCTCCCGTATAACCAAAGCCTCCGGGTGCACCCGTTGCACCGTTTACTCCAGTAGCTCCAGTCGCTCCAATGACGCCCGTCACCCCCGTACTTCCCGTAGCTCCAAACGATCCAGTCGCTCCCGGTTGACCTGTTACCCCCGTTCGACCTTGTGGCCCCATTGTTCCGACGGCACCACTAGCACCAGTTGAGCCAGGTGGCCCAGTAGCACCAGTACTTCCGACTTCTCCGGGCACCCCGGTAACACCTTGAGGACCGATACCTCCTGTGGACCCTTCAGGCCCGGTAGCTCCTGTGGCCCCGCCTTCACCTGTCAAACCTGTTGGTCCAGTGGATCCTATTGGTCCAGTACTTCCATCACGGCCTGAGCTTCCAGTCGCCCCAGAGGTGCCCCGTGGTCCTGAGGCCCCAGTAGCTCCAGTTGCGCCAGTACCTCCTGAAGCCCCAGTTGATCCAGTTGACCCTGTCGGTCCCGTTGCACCGACCGATCCAGAGGATCCAGATGCTCCCACCACTCCAGAGGCACCAGATGGACCAGTGGCTCCCGGATCTCCAACTGGTCCTGTAGCTCCTTTTGCTCCAGCAGGCCCAGTGGGGCCAGTAGTTCCCGAAGCTCCAGTAAATCCAGGAGCGCCATTTACTCCGGTTGCTCCAGATGATCCTGTGGCTCCAGGAAGCCCAGGGAATCCTGTAACACCAGTGCTACCAATTGGGCCAGCTGAGCCAGTTGCACCTTGAAGTCCCTGTTGTCCAGTAAATCCAGTAAAACCAACTGGGCCAGGCGAACCAGAGGCACCTACAATTTTTCAACAAACATCAACAATAAACCAATGACTTCATTTAACCACAATTACTCACAATATAGTATGATACAATGTATTGCAACGTGATTCAGTGTAATACAACACAGCACATTGTGATGCATATTATGTAGTGTGTGTACCATAACGTAATATAGAACACAATATACTGTGATGTTGACTCGAAGTAAATGTATGCATGTTTTGAGACACCTACTACAGCGCTTTTTAATTACCTCTCAAAAGCACTCCAGTGATATTTTATAAAACTATGATTACATTACATTACAGATTCACTTGAAAATTTAAATTAGCTTTAAATTAAACAATGCTTCGTATTTTACAAAAATTCACTAGTCCAGTACCCATCAGGTATATGTGTGCTGTGGCAGCTCTTATTCTTATAGTCCTCTTCCAGGTTTCTATCCCGATCCTGGACCACCGTTGCCATCATAATTGCTTTCCACCTTAGCAACACTCACTCCTCTGGCCTCACCATCCTGATCCTGACCTGGCAACAAAACTGACTCAACAACCTGGCTTTTACGGATTTGATTTGATATGGCACCGGTGAGTAAGGTGGTCTTCCTGACGAAGCTTTAGTGTGGCGCTGAGAAATCTTGGGAGATTTACATTACATTATTTGGTTTCCGCTGATAAATAACTTGTCCAAACAATTCTGAACAGAATTGGCTGGCAAGGAATAGCCTTCTTCAGTTCATCTGGACTGGTTGCTAAGATGTGACTCTTGCATTGTTATCCAGGCAGGGTGGTAGTGGATAACCAACTGGATTGGCTTGTGAGTGATAAACTACTTGCAAGTTGACTTGGCCTGGCTAGGGTTCCCTTATCGTCTAGTCTTCTTTCTGTGTCTCGTGTCTGTTTATAAGTCCTTCATTTTGTCCGTCTCTGTATTGTCTCTCTGCGCACATTTCTTTTTCATTGTCTGTCCCCTTCTCTTGAGCACAATCATTTTAGTTTTTTCTTGCATAATGTGGTTTCGGATTACGGTTCTATATGGTGCACCGCAGTTTTTAATACCAATTTCAATTTGACAGAAAGTATTCATATCCACTGGGTATGAATAATAAGCAGGTAATGATGATTTCTCATGCAGCGGCATGTATGATATTTTATAGCAGAATAAATATAAGACAGTGCTTGTGGCCATATTGTTACGAGTTGTTTTCGTACCAGAGGTTCCAGGTTCACCGGTCTGACCAGGTACACCAGAGGCCCCAGTTGCTCCCTGAATACCACTGGAGCCCGTTATACCCGTTCCACCAGTTGCACCTGATGGTCCCACAGGTCCTGTTGCTCCAGGTCCTCCTTTCGGTCCAGGAGGTCCTTGTGGTCCAGTAATTCCTTCCTGTCCAGGTGCACCTGTAGCCCCAGTGCCACCAGAAGCACCTGGAAGCCCTATGGATCCAGATCCTCCCGGAGACCCAGAAGGTCCGGCTACACCAGTGCTACCAGTGACACCAGGAAGTCCAGTGCTTCCAGTGTCTCCACCTGGACCCATGGTACCCTGAGTTCCTATAACTCCACCTGTTCCATTCACACCAACTGCTCCGCCTGGACCGAGCGTACCGCTGCTTCCAGTGGAACCAACTGCACCAGTCTGGCCTGTGGCTCCTCTAGATCCAGTCAATCCTACTGGTCCTGGTTGCCCAACACTTCCAGTGGCACCTGAACCACCAGACTGTCCTGTGGCTCCAGTATATCCGCTTGCTCCCATCGAACCACTTGATCCGCTGGCTCCGGTAGCTCCTGTGAATCCAACAGCTCCACTGGAACCTGCAGCTCCAGTAGCGCCAAAAGCTCCAGTAGCACCAGTATTTCCAGGAGTTCCGTCTCTCCCTGGTGCTCCAGTGTTCCCCGTAACCCCTGGTACACCACCAGGTCCAGTTGCACCTGATGCTCCCAGCTGGCCAGGGGTTCCAGTTGCACCAGGAAATCCTGTAGCTCCAGTGAACCCGGAAGTACCCTGTGGACCCTGAGTTCCCTGAGATCCACTCTGTCCTGGAAGTCCGGCAGGTCCTACAGCACCAGGTTGCCCAGCAGGTCCTGAGGCACCTGCTGAGCCGGTTGAACCAGGCGAACCAGTTGCTCCAGGCTGTCCAGTTGGTCCTATTCCACCTGGCAGTCCAGTTTCTCCAGTTGCTCCAGTGTTCCCGGTAGATCCTTTAATTCCAGTTGAACCAGGTGCTCCTGAAACTCCTGTTGCTCCAGTTGGACCTGTGGTTCCAGTGTTTCCAGTGGCCCCGCTTGGGCCCTGGAAACCACTGGCTCCTGTTGCTCCTGGCGGTCCACTGATCCCACTTACTCCAGTGGCACCAGTTCGACCAGAGTATCCGGAAGATCCAGTCCCTCCAGCAGGTCCCCGAGAACCTGAGGCTCCAATTACACCTGTTCTACCCATAACTCCAGAGCTGCCTATATATAAACAAAGCATTATCCATCAATTGGCCAAATAAGTCGTCCCAGCATTTTTCTTAACAAGGTCAGTCACCAGGTTCAGTTTACTTTATGAACAATAACAATAACAATAATAATAACAATAATAATAACAATAATAATAACAATAATAATAACAATAATAATAACAATAACAATTACAAACAATAACAATAACAAACAATAACAATAACAAACAATAACAATAAAAACAATTACAATTACAATCAATAACAATAACAATAATAATAACAATGCTCTATCAATCATCGTCATCATCGTATTTGGGCTACCTTCACCACATTAGATAAAATGGATACACTAGATATATTAGGTACATTAGATACATTTGATACTTTAGACACATTGACTACTTTAGCCACATTAGGTACATTGGAGGTACATTGGATACATTAGATACATTGGATTTATTGGATACAGATAGATACAGCAGACATATTGGCTACCCAAGCTAAGTAAGATACATTAAGGATACATTAGATACATTGGCTACCTTAGCCACATTAGATACATTAGATACATTAGATACATTGGCTCTTAAAATGTTAGATGTATTGGATATATCGCCTAATAAAGAATCGGTGCCTGGACAGGCGAACCGACGGCCCCTTAGCGGGGAGTACGCCGCTACAGTATCCCGTTCATTATTATTATTACCAAGATTATTTATTAATTGTAAGGCAAGGTAAATTAATCTATGTAAACATTTTATTGAACAGTCCAATTCAGGAGTCCTTGCTACGCAAAACGAAGTCAGAGTTCTTTAACAGAACAAGTAATTCGTTAGTTAGAAATTATTCATACCTGGAAAATAATAGTAACGCAAGTAAACAAAATAAAAATTTAGCTTAGCTTGAATTATGTCAACTGAAATTTCTTCCAATCTTAAGTAATTTGTTTCTTAATATCGGGCATGGTTAATACTTCTGTTTCAAAACTGAAACGCCTCGAGATTTGTATTTAAATGCATAAATGCTACTACTATGAAGATAATTTTTGTGGTACTTTTGCAAGATACTTCAACATTAAATGTATTGGTCCGTCAATTTGGAATAAATTGCCTTTAAAAATCCGTAACCTACCTAGTCCGTATTTGTTTAAAAAACATCTGCGTGTTTCCTAATTATGTCACTAGACTGTTGATTATAATGCTCATAATAGTCTATAAGTTTTTTACTTATGTTTCTGGAAGTCACAGTTATGACTCATCTTCAGTTTCATAGAGATCACAATGGTGATCCACTTTCTTAGTTTCTTTTTAGTTAAGCTTTAGTTAAAACTTTCTATATAGTTCAATTGTACCTAATATCTGTTAAACATTTTGTCGCCATATGCATAGTTCTGTAATAGGCGGCCCTAATTTAGCGGGATTTAGGTCCCTTTTGGGTCTATCATTTGTATCCCAACAATCTATACAATGGTCAATGTATTTGTTCTTTTCTTTTGTTCTTTTGGAATCAATAAAATTTGATTCATATCTGATTTGACACCTCTGGGCGCTGTCTTACCTGTTGCTCCTGTACCTCCACGTAGCCCAATTGCACCGGATATCCCTGTGTTTCCGATTAATCCAGTGGCCCCAGTATTTCCTGCTACTCCAGTTGCTCCAATTGCTCCAACTGTTCCGGTTGCTCCCATAGTTCCAACGGCTCCACTAGAACCAGATGCACCATTTGCTCCAGATGAACCTGTAGCTCCGACAGGACCGGAAGGCCCATTTGGGCCAGCTGCTCCCGGAGACCCGATTGGGCCCGTTGCACCTAGACTGCCAGAGCCTCCCGCAGTACCAGGGGCACCGGTGTTGCCCGGAGGACCTGCAACACCTCCAGTGCCAATAGGTCCTGTATCTCCACCCGGTCCTGTCCAGCCAGGTAAACCATCTGCTCCCGTTGAACCTGATGGACCAGATGGTCCGACGGGTCCTGGTTGTCCTGGAGCACCTGTACCCCCTGTGGGTCCAGCAGACCCTACCGGACCGCTGGTTCCAGAAGCCCCAGTTGCTCCAGATATCCCAACTGCACCCCCTGGTCCACTAGCACCAGACGATCCAGTGCTACCAGTAAATCCAAACCCACCACTAGCACCGGTGCTGCCTTGTGGACCAGGAAGTCCTGAAATACCAGTGGAACCAGTCCAGCCCATTGTACCTTGTGACCCCGTGGCTCCAGTTGCACCGCTTATCCCATTTGGTCCAGAACCTCCAGTATTTCCAGAGGCACCTGTGTTACCAGTTGCACCAGAAATCCCAGGACTTCCGTTTGGGCCAACAGGTCCAGCTGATCCACTTCCTCCCTGAGGACCTGTGGCACCCGCTGATCCAGTTCCTCCTGAAGCACCCTGTGCTCCTGTTGAACCTTGGGTTCCTGATGCTCCTGTGCTACCAGTTGACCCAGACGCACCTGTTACACCTCGATTACCAGTCGCCCCTTGAGTGCCTGAAGCACCACCTGTTCCAGGTTGGCCAGTAGATCCATTGACACCTGTCAATCCAGTTGCACCGGCCACACCTGGAACTCCAGTAGCACCACCTGAGCCCATGGCACCTGTTGCTCCGGTCCCACCGCTTGCTCCCGGCAGCCCAGATGGACCGACTGGACCCGTAGGCCCAGCTATACCAGTGGCTCCTGAAGCACCAGCTGAACCTGTTGGACCAGTGCCACCTGTTGTACCCCTTGGCCCAGTAGCACCTGGTAAACCAGTAGCTCCAATCGTTCCCGTTGCACCGGTTGCTCCAGATGGCCCTGGGGCTCCAGAACTTCCCGAGTCTCCAGGTGAACCATTTGGTCCTGTTGCCCCTGGTGTTCCGGACAAACCCGGAATTCCAGTAGGCCCTGTATCACCAATGCCCCCAGTTGACCCAATGACACCAGTTGGGCCAGTTGCTCCTGCTAGACCTGGGCTTCCTGTAGGGCCAGACTGACCAGTGGCACCCACACCGCCACTGCTCCCGGCCAACCCTGAGGAGCCGGATCCACCCGGTGGCCCAGTTGCACCTTTTGATCCCGTTGCCCCAGAAGGTCCTACTTCACCGGATGCACCAGAAGCACCGGTGCCCCCTTGTGCTCCAGATCCACCTATTACGCCAGTAGCACCAGTAGGTCCAGTTGCACCGGATGAACCAGATGGCCCTGTGACTCCAGTTGACCCAGGTGCTCCAGAGACTCCAGTGGCGCCTTGAGGACCACTTATTCCAGTCGCTCCAGTAGGACCTCTAGTGCCTCCTGTGCCCAAAGGCCCAGTGGCCCCCGTTGCTCCAGTTGCTCCTGGTGGGCCAGTGGCTCCAATGCCACCTCCAGGCCCGGGACCACCGTCACGCCCAGGAGTGCCAGATGCACCAGCCACTCCAGCTGGCCCAGTGGCACCAGGAAGCCCACTTGCTCCAGTTAAACCGGTGGCTCCCATAGGTCCAGATGCTCCGGTAAAGCCAGGAATACCACTTGCCCCTGCGGTTCCTTGTGCTCCAGAAGACCCAGTTGCACCAGCTGGCCCAACGAGTCCTGGGGATCCAGTTTGCCCTGGTTGACCTGAGGCTCCTGGGGTTCCTACGGACCCACTTGCACCAGGCGTTCCAGTTGAACCCGTGGCACCTATCGGGCCAGAAGATCCGGTAAAACCAGGCAAACCGGGTGCTCCAGAACTACCTTGAACTCCAACAGCACCTGAAGCTCCAATAGTTCCTAAGCATAAAAAAGTTTAGGTAAGGGAAAGGCAAAGTGAGCTTATGTAATCTCACACCTATTGCATGTGTTTGCGAACAACATTCGTCAGAGGCATGGTCCTGGTATTAAAGACCTTTAGATGTAGTCCAATTACGAAACTATCCAACAAACACTAGGACAACTTTCCCATACCAGTAACTATTACATGGTTCAAACTTTCACAAGACACTAAGATTTGTTTACTGACTCCTAAGGAGAAAGAAGATCTGTAGCAATCGGAAACGGCTTCGCTAACTTTCTAACCTAAGCATAAAATTGCAGCAAGTGAAGCCACGGAGTTATTCTTTTGGTCTAGTGTGTGTTTCAGTCGGGGAATCTGTATGCTTGCCGATTTTTTGCTCATGTTGGATTGAGAAGAAGGACGAGGAGGAGAAGATGACGGCTAAAAAGAAGCAAGAGGAGAAGCAGAAGATGAAGAAAAACAAATATAGCAACAATAGTAGCAATCAGCAAGAACAACACTGAAATGGTTAGGTGCTAGCTAGACAAACTAGTTCATTGAACAGTTAATCCGCAAATTGTTGCTCGTCTGTCTTAGTTTGGAATAAAGTACTGTCTGTGGTACTTAGAGCTGGTATGGTCCAGGCTAAAAATATCTTTGTGACCTTATTCGGCTCCCACACTCGAGTACCTCATCGCGTCCCCTACGTTCTTTTTATCATCTGGATATATTCATCCCTCGTTTTAAGTCTTCTCTTGCGCAGCAAAGGGGCTTTTCCTGTTATTGGCCCATCTCAATGGAATGGATTTCCGCCTTCGATTCCTGCAAGGGTCTCTAGTGGAGGCAGAGCTGAGTCAGCTCGTTGTTTAAAGAAGTTGCTCCGGAACTTTCACTTGCACCTGCAAGGGTCTCTACTGGAGGCAGAGCTGAGTCAGCTCGTTGTTTAAAGAAGTTCTTATTTCATCGGGGGCCTCAAGCTGGAAGCGCTTCTGAGTAGTTTCTTTTGCGCTGTATAAGTTTTCTAATACGATACGATACTAGTTCACGATGGCTTTCTCCTATTGTCGACGTATGCTCTGTTAGTCACAAAAGCTATAGTGGCGCAACAGAAATGGTGATACAAATGTAAAGGTAAACAATAACAATAAGAATAGCTAAAAAACAATAACCTATTTTAGTAGAAGAATTTTTTGCGCCAGTGTATAATTCTGAAGGCCTTCATTGTTCTTTGCCAGTACAGAACCGTATGTTCATGCTGAAGACTGATTCCACTCGTCAAACCAGATAGGCATCCCGGAGCAACGCAATACAGACTAAGAAGAAGAAACTTTAGACCTTCCCCAAGGATAAATTACCTTACCTGGTATCTTAGACCCTCAACTGAAAAATGAATGTACCTTTGGTTATACCTTAGACTTCAACTGAAGAAGGAATATACCTTATTTGATATCACAGACCTTCAACTGAAGATTAGTTTACCTTACATAATACTGTACCTTAGACCTTCAGTTGAATCTAATCTAATCTAATGACTTCTATAGCGCCGTTACTATAATGCACAGGACATCAATCGATCGTTACTTTCGACGAAATGGTAGTCAAAAATCGTAATCCATGGGAGAAGCCCGGTCGAAATCCGATAGGTCATGGAAACCGAAGAATGAATATACCTTACGTAACCCCTTAGACCTGTAGCTTAAGAAACATACTTTAGGCCGTCGAATAAAGACCGTTCAACTCAATAAGTCACCTGTCTGTCCAGTGTTTCCAGTTGCACCAGATGCTCCTGTAAATCCAGTAGCTCCAGTACCTCCCTCAGCTCCAGTTTGTCCTCTAGGTCCAGGCTGTCCAGGAGACCCTGGATTTCCAATGACCCCACCCGTTCCAGCAGTTCCCGTCGCGCCAACTGGTCCAGCTGGGCCAGTGCTGCCCGCTACTCCAGATGATCCAGGTAATCCAGTGGCTCCCGATCCACCAGCAGAGCCGGTCGCCCCTGTTGCTCCAGCTGCTCCGGGACTTCCTGAATTTGAATCAGGTCCCTTGGCTCCAGTGGGTCCTGCCACGCCACTTGCCCCCACAGGGCCGATTATGCCGGTGGCACCAGTGGCCCCTAAAGGGCCTCCTGTACCCATTGGCCCTAAGGGACCTGTAGCTCCTGTGAACCCTGTTGCTCCAGCCTGACCTGTATTCCCCGTTGCACCAGTTCCACCCGAAGTCCCAGTTGCCCCTTTAGGTCCACTGGCTCCAGTTGCTCCGGAACTTCCACTTGCACCGGATGCCCCAGAAGACCCCAAACTTCCAGTCGATCCTGTTACCCCTGTTGCTCCAGCAAGACCAGTTGCTCCCGTGTTGCCTGTTTCGCCAGTCGAACCTGGTAAACCGGTCAGTCCCGTTGCTCCCATTGTTCCAGACGTTCCAGTCTGTCCTGTGTTACCAGTCTGACCTGTGCTACCTGTTGAACCTGGTGCTCCTGTACTTCCGGCCGGACCAGTTGCCCCTGGTGGTCCAGTGGCTCCAGAACCCCCAGTGGGTCCAGCAGGACCTGCCAACAATCAATAGATGCTTAATTCTCTCCGCAGACACTTCAATCTAAGTAATAATGATAGAATTACAATAGGCTAAAGCAACTGAAATCCGACAATGCCCCTTACACCAGCTCAGATGTGCGCTCCGAACCGAAGTAAGACGAAATATCAGGAAACAGAAGCAGAGTAGGAGATTTATAGCTTCAGCATAGCAGTAACTGTTTTGTATTGTGTGAGTAGATTTACATAAGATTACAAATTAATTTATATTTATAATTACTTAAAATACTTCTCGTTACAATTATATTACAGTTGCTGTTAATAACTGCTAATAACTACAACAATTTTCTCCTAAACTACAACAATTTTCTCCTAAATATTTACGTAGGACTAATTTTGACGGAGTCGTGTAATAAAATGAGTTTTTACTTTATAATAATTCTCGTTTCCAGTAATGTCGGATATTTTCAATAGCATGTAGTCTTATCACCCTACGTATCAGAAGACAATTACATTGAATAATCAGCAGAAAATAAGTAAGATATAGCTTTGTTATTTTCAAGAGAATACAGTAAATTCATTGTTCCATGAAAACTGTCATCGTATAAATTTAGTCTTTCCGTAAAAGCATTCAAACAGGCAGCTATAATTTGCGTTAATGTTACAATTCATAATAGAATAGCTATAAATATTATTTTAGAATACCTCCAATACAATGGAAAATTTAACAGAAAACTAATATAATTAAGTTAAACAGTTGAAAAAGTATTACGACTTCTATGAAAATTACAATTACTGTAACAATGATAGCGAAGTCATGTTGTACCTGTTGAACCCATTGGTCCAGATGCTCCAGTTGCTCCTGCGGTTCCGATGGCTCCAGTTGAACCAATCGGACCAGCCTGACCCAGTGGTCCAGTTGCACCAGGCAGTCCAGAAGCTCCTGTATTGCCTTGGAGTCCCGTGGCTCCTGTGTTTCCAGGTATCCCTGTAGCACCAGTACCCCCCGTTCCTCCAGTAGCCCCGGAGGTTCCTGTACCCCCAGAAGCGCCAGTTCCACCTGTTGCCCCTGTAGTACCGGTTGGCCCGGTTGCTCCAGTGTTTCCAGTCGATCCAGTGTTCCCCGTGTTCCCCGGTAATCCAGTTGACCCGCTTGCACCCTGCGGTCCTGAGGCGCCCGAGCTTCCAATGGGTCCTTGTTGTCCTTGAGGCCCGGAAGGTCCCGCGTCTCCACGCGGTCCAGCTGGCCCAGTCGCTCCAGACCTGCCCGTTTCACCTGTTTGACCACTTGCCCCAGTCGCTCCTGTTTGTCCCGGCACGCCACCCCCTCCAGGACTTCCAGGGCTACCAGTTGAACCGGATGGGCCCGTCCATCCGGGCAAACCTGTGCCGCCGTCTACACCGGTCTGTCCTCGAAGGCCAGTTCCTCCCGTAGGACCTGGTGATCCAGTAATACCTGTCGCACCGGGGGTACCAATAGGTCCGGATGCCCCAGACGCACCGGTGCTACCCGATGAGCCCATGGGTCCGGTAGCTCCTGTTGCCCCAGTCCTTCCAGTAGTTCCAGTGGCGCCTACAGGTCCTATTGCCCCATCTGGACCGGCGAAACCACTGCTCCCAGTCAGTCCCTGGGCGCCAGTGATTCCCACAACACCCTGGGGTCCAGAAATTCCTACAATCACACATATATTTGCTGGCGAATATGCTGGTGCCACGAGCTTAGCATTTGAGTAGCGCTCTAGGCATGTTTTGTTTACGATTTACACAGGAAAGTCTGTTTTATAAAAGAATACAAATCTATGCAGGAAACAATAGAAGTTTAAGCAAACAAACTGAATAATAGAAGCCTCAAAGAAAGTGGTTTCAATATACATACAAATTAAATGCTATTACTTCCACACAGGAATACAGCTTTATGCTTAAACACGTTTAAACACGTCTCAGATTCAGAGTTACTTATTCTGTATACTAAACGGTTACGTGCATCAAATAAGTAAATTAATAAATAAAATAAACATTTAAACAAAGATTCCAATAAATTTCGTACTACTATTTTAAAATGCATGTATTTCAAGACTTAAATAGAAATTCATACTTTTAAGCACAACTCATATTCAGATTTACTTCTTCTAACAAATGTGTTACCAAAATTCCAAACTGCTGTTTACATTCAAAGCCCGATCACCCATTCTAGTCATAGTTGGTGGCGTTAAGAATAAAGTGGGTCATGGGCCTTTGGGGTTACTGGATAATCCATAAACTAATAGGCTGAGGAACGTGGTTTCTGGTACCTTCATAACATTTGGAAAGGCAATATCCCATCCAACACCCACATTGTGACAATATTGGATAACGTTGGGACAGTGTTGGACAAAGTTGGGATAGTGCAGGACAACGTTGTGACAGTGTTAGACAACGTTGAGACAGTGTCGGACAACGCTGGGACAGTGTTGAACAAAGTTGGAACAGTGCAGGACAACGTTGTGACAATGTTAGACAACGTTGAGGCAGCGTTTGACAACGTTGATCCAACATTGTCCCAATGTTTATTTGCTGGCTAGGATATAACGCCAGCGCCATTTCGTAGTTTCAGTCGTAGGTGGATCACAAACTAAAACGGGTGATCGCGTCTTTGGGTCTCTGGAGGATTTGTTTTTCCCAGTTCCAAACCTGTAGCACCAGTTGATCCCGTCTGTCCTGTGGCACCCTGTCCTCCAGTTGCCCCAGTATTTCCTGATGCACCGATCTGTCCACTCGCTCCTGTTCCCCCGACCGGTCCTGTTGCACCGTTGACTCCTGTTGCACCGGTTGCACCTGATGCTCCTGAACTACCAGATGAGCCAGTGATACCCGATGCACCTGCAAGAACAATGCCTTCCAGTAATGTAGACAGGTGATTTGCCTGCTTGAAAACTGTTCTTTCAAGGTAGATAGCTTTAAACACCCCTCTTTTGCAGATCCTATCCTGACTCCCCTTCTTCCACTTATCCCTCTCTCTGCTCCAATCCCAGACATCGTAGCTGCCACGCTGTCTCTCTGCCTGACTTTTGGATCTTGACCTGGAACCGAACCCCTTTTGCCTATCGATCTAGTTTTGACTGAGCGCCTGTGAATAAGCTGGTTCTCGTGGCGTGTTTTTCGTTGGGCATTGTAGAAAATTCGAGATTAAGATTACGATTAAGAGATGCTACATAAATTTAACCATATACAGCGCCCTTTTCTTCGGCCTCGGCTGTGCTACGGCGCTATATAAATTGTCTTCTTCCTCTTCTTCTTCTTCTTCTTCTTCTTCTTCTTATTATTATTATTATTATTATTATTATAAATTGTATGAATGAATTGTATTACCTTGTACTGTAATGTATTTTTTCGTAGTTTACTGCATTGTGTTCTATAAAAGTAATGGACTGTACATGATAACGTTTGTATCGTAATACACAAATTGTATTGTACTGTATCGTATTGTATTAATAAAAGGCTTACTGCTACCGCAACGACTCACCTGTAGCTCCTTGTGGTCCACTCATTCCGGTGTTGCCAGTGGCACCAGTTGGCCCTGTAATTCCTGAGCTACCAGTTGGACCAAGTACACCAGTTGCTCCCGTTGCACCAGAGAGTCCACTCGCTCCATCTGGACCACGGTTTCCTCCAGTCCCTGATGGACCGGGTGATCCGGGAGCTCCGATTGGACCAGCCGGACCGGTGCCCCCGACCTGACCAGTGGCACCGTTTGGCCCTTGGGCCCCGTTCGGTCCCGCCGGTCCACTGGCCCCAGTACCACCTGAAGCTCCGGTTGATCCGACTGTTCCCGTTGCCCCAGGAGTTCCAGTTCCGCCAGATGCTCCTGAATTAATCCGAAAACAGTACAGTGCTTATTATTTTTTATTTAATTTTTTTATTCATTTTTAAAAACTTTTTTTTATTTAGCTTAGCTTTTCTTATTCATAATGAATCGACAATTGAGCTCAGCTTTGTTGATATCTTGGTGGCAGGCATAGAAAATTATGTCCGGGTTAACCCTTAGTTGGGTGACCGTTCGTGGAATACCTCTCCTCCTGGCGTCTACTCGTCGTCGCCATCATCATCGCCAACCAACATCATGATAATCATCAGGATAATAATCATAATAATCACCATCATCATCATCGTCGTCGTCATCATCATCATCAACAACATCAGAAACGTCATCATCATCGTCGTCATCATCATCATCATCGTTATCATCATCATCGTCGTCTTAGTCATAGGCGAATCAGGGCCTCACAAATAATCAATATATTCAGTGACAATTTACCAGTAGGTCCAGTTGCTCCACCAGTTCCAGGCGAACCTTGAGGTCCCGTCGTTCCAGTTGCCCCAATCGTACCTCGTGGTCCACTACCTCCAGTAGCTCCACTAGATCCAGTTGATCCAGATGCTCCAGTACTTCCTGGGGGACCTGTTGCCCCTTGTGGGCCGGAGCTGCCTGTGGCCCCCGGAAAACCAGTAGGACCGCCACTGCCCGGTGAACCAGTCATTCCGGACGCCCCCGAGGCTCCTGTAAACCCTTGGGTCCCTTGAGAACCACTTGCACCAGGAAGACCAGAGGCACCGACTGCGCCCGAAGACCCAACGGCTCCAGCCGGTCCTGAGGACCCTGCCTGTCCAGAAGCACCTGTTGCTCCAGTTGAACCTGGAAGACCTGTTGCTCCCTGCGGACCTTGTGGCCCGGTTGATCCTGTAGGCCCAGCGGGGCCTGGAATTCCGCTGCTTCCGGTGTCACCAATACCACCCACACCACCTACAGGACAGCATACAATATTTCAATAATGATCATTCAAATCTACTCTGTTCATTCAAGCGGAAACAAGTCCAAACAATTCCAAAGAAATAAAATGCCGAGACATTTTCTTCATCAACCAATTAGTGCAATCAAGTGGCAGACCGAGCCATTCTGTCAATCAAACAATCAATTAGTTCAATCGAGTAGAAGATCTGGCAGACTCCTATCCATCACCTCATTGGCCCATACTCATATGTCATCGCTGGCTAATATATGCATTTACCAATATATGAGCAGTCAGCTTATTTGACTTAATATTAATAACAAATGAATATGCTGGTTCCAAGACTTCAGTCTGTTTTGGCGCTAAAGAAATCCGGAGATCACGATTACGATCGATTACAATTACGATTCTGTTCGATCGTCGTTGATGTGCAGAAGAGTATGGCATTCTTAAAAAACTCTCGTTATTTCAGCTTGCAAGAAGTGCGTTTCTCAGGCACTTAGTCTTATATGGTGCTATATAAATTTAATTTGTATGCATTACTCATCATCCTCCATTGACGTGTATTTTCACATTACATTACACAGCAAGGAGATCAGTCCCAGGGGTTTCTTACCTGTAAACCCCGGGACTCCTGTTGACCCGGTCGCACCAGTGCTACCCGTTCTTCCAACTGCACCAGTTGTCCCGGTGCTTCCAGTTGGCCCCGCAGCGCCAGAGGATCCTGTGAATCCTTGGGGGCCACTCGATCCCGGTGCCCCGTCAGGGCCAGGCAATCCTAAAACAACAAGAAATGCTCAGGTCAGAAGATCATTAAACAGGGGTTCGACGCCGTTCATGGGGACAGGATCAAGACCGCCACACGTTCTTAGGGTAGCAGTGTATTTTGTTATCTTCTGAAACTTGTTATAAACCGAGGATAAATGATATTTCATAAATAAATGAAGAAATAAATAAATAAATAAATAAATTGCCTTGGTCATGAAGAAATAATGCCTGACAAACGGATCCCATACAGGACACTGCATGCAAGATCCGATGGAAAGAGAAGTGAGGGAAGACCAAATCTTCGCTGGCTAGACACCATGAATGAGAAGAAACCAAGACCAGTCCTTCAGGCGAGCCCGAGAGGTACCCATGGATTCGAAGTGTTAACGACTTAAATTTCCTAGCCTCGGCATATGAGGGCGGGTGGTCCATACTCTCCCTGGTCTTTCTACTGACGGTGTACGGTCAGTGTACTCGTTATAGCAGAGTTAGCTAGGGGCGCCTGTGGACTAAAATGGAAAAAGCATTGGATTTTATAACGAACGCAAAAATGTAACTCATTTGTACCCATCCACATCAAATGGCTGGCGCCAGGAAATGATGATAACGATGATGATGTTAATGATGACGAAATGAAATTAATTAACAAATTACAAAATAAATCAACGAATCTGCACTTTAAAAACATCATGGAACGGTAATACGAATAACTAGACGCCATAAACATCGAAACTTCTCACTTTACCTGTAGCACCAGAAGCCCCAGAGCCTCCGGAGGCTCCAGTCTGACCCACAGCTCCGGTCGTTCCAGTTGATCCAGTGCTTCCTGCTTGTCCAGGGTTCCCAGTTTGACCAGTGGGCCCAGTCAATCCCGTGGCCCCTTGAGGACCTGTAGCCCCAGAGACTCCAACCTGACCCGTAGGCCCAGTTGCTCCAGTAACGCCAGTCGTTCCACGTTGTCCCCCAGTACCTGGATTACCCTGGGGACCTGGCAGTCCTGGTTGACCTGTAAAACCACCTGTTCCAGGCTGACCTGTGGATCCGGCTGGTCCAGTAGGTCCTGTTGCGCCGATCGGTCCAGAAGCACCTATTCCACCTGTCGCACCAACCGGTCCAGCTGTTCCCACCGAACCAGTAGGACCAGAACCACCTGCAAATACATAGGTGCAAATACTTATCGTTGGCAGACTTAAATTCCGCTACTGCCTTGTTTGGGGACAGTGCCAGTCCCAAGCCTGGATAAAGATGTCGTTAAACACTGGAACTACTACTACTTTGGCAGACTTGAACGATAACGATAATTTGAACGATAACGATAATTTAAACGATAACGATAATTTGAATATTCTATTGCAAATGAATCAACTACGAACTAAGCATACGTGGAACTAAATATCTTTCACGGAAATATGTGAGTGGGAGGATTTTAAACGAAACAGTTCATATTAGTAACTGGTGCAGTCATTACCTAGATTGCCTGAGGATAATAATTAATTATTTGTACACACGGTTGGTACAAATATTTTCTTAAGACAAACTTGCACAACACGTACGCTACAAAAAAGAATCAGTTTATGACAAATTACCAGAACGCAGTTACATGTCCGCCACGTTCCAGCAAGGGTATGGTGCATAAAAAGAGAAACTGGTTACCTGTTGTGCCTGGTTGTCCAGCCAACCCTTCAGAACCCGTTGCTCCAGTGGCCCCAGCCGGTCCCATAGGACCTGAAAGACCGGTGTTACCAGTTCCACCAGATGCTCCGGTTGCACCAGTTGATCCTGACGCACCTGAGCCGCCCGTCTGACCAGTGTCACCTTGAGGACCAGTCGACCCAGAGGCTCCCGTTGATCCAGGCAAACCAGTAATACCTGGACAAACAATACAGCGTCACTCGGCATTTTACCAGAACCTCATAACCTTCCTCACTGCCTTCACTACACCTACCTTCAAATGCCAGTAACAACAGACACATTTTCCATATCGGCCGTAAGACTGGAACTTCGAATTCGCTAGAGTTTTACCACGGCACTGAAACTGACCCAGTAATCTGGCCCCTACAGTTTTTAATTTGACTATGCTCAGTGAAAAAGCTGGTCTTGCTGACGAAACTTTTGTATGGCGCTGAGAAATTGTTGGCAATTTACATTACATTAAGACCCAACATTTGAGTCAGACACTGCAAATAGCTCACATAAGAAGTACCACATTTGTAATGTTATCGAAAATTTATAAAGCGCCACTTCAAGATAGACTCCTCACTAAGCATCTCAGAGGATGATCAACGTACCTGTCGCTCCAGCGGGACCAGTCGCTCCAGTTACTCCAGTGCTTCCAGGAAGTCCGATCGAACCTGTAGTTCCTACAGCTCCTGTTCCACCCGTTGCTCCAGGTGAACCAAAGTCTCCAGTGACTCCTTGTGACCCCGTGGGACCCGTGATGCCAGTCGCTCCTTGCGGACCCTGAGCTCCAGGTTGTCCGGGCTGCCCATTCTGCCCAGGTTGGCCCACGGGCCCCTGTGCTCCACTTGGTCCCGTCATTCCAGAAGCACCTATGGTACCCGTCGACCCGGTGGGACCTCTCTGGCCCGTGCCTCCACTCGAACCGCTACTTCCGGTGTCACCTCTGATGCCTGTTGCACCTGTAGGACCTAAGGGACCAGTCGGCCCGATGGAACCCGTGGCCCCTGTGGCTCCCGCCGACCCAGTACCTCCAGTCATACCGACAATACCTGTGGATCCCGGAAGACCAACGGCTCCAGATGAACCCGCAGGGCCAGTAGCTCCAGCTGGCCCCATGGTACCAGCTGTACCACGAGGACCCGATGAACCGGTGGCACCTGTATTTACAGTACAAAAGAACAAAATGTAATATAAGGTAACGTTGCCTCATGTACTAGCTGTACCACGAGGACCCGATGAACCGGTGGCACCTGTATTTACAGTACAAAAGAACAAAATGTAATATAAGGTAACGTTGCCTCATGTACTGGTGGGGCACGGTACCATATTGGATAGAGCGCTCGGCTTGTAACGCGGAGAGTAAGGGTTCGAGCCTCCTCCGAGACGGTTACTATGTAGGGACCTTGAGCAAGTCCTTCACTCACAATTGCTCGGCGCCATCGATTGATGCTAAGTCATTAGATAGTGGCGCCTTGTAAATGCAGAAATAAAAAATGTACTTGTGTATCTACGTTATTGAAGATCTTATAGTATCTTCCAAGTACTTCCCGAGTATTCTACTACATAATGGAGTTTATTAAGGACAGCAAATTCGTCAGCAATACTATTTATTAAAATATAAACTAAAGAAAGATGTTAATTGGTTCACAATGAAAGCTTTCTGTGGCGTTTCACAAAGTATCTCCAACAGGGCCGACCTGTGCGTTTGGCCGAACAGTGCGCTGATTTTAGGGGGCTGTCTGTTCCTTGGCGGGGATTTTGTAGATTGAAATTGGCGACAGTGGCGGCTTAGGCCCATCCTAATCCATAATTAACTGCCCAACTGGGACCTACTAGGCATAAGGCTTGAAATCACAATTTTGTAATCTTAATATAATATATGTCCATTGACGCGAGTGACGTTATCTTAATGAGAGGGAAGGGAGGAGAGAGTTGAGTTGAAGAAAGGAAGGGCTGGGCTGCCAAATGTCGGTAGGCCCTAAGTGTATCTTAGTTTGCTACTCATGAATCACATGAGGCTAAGGCCGGCCTTGACCTCCAAGTACATATCAAAGCCTTGGATGAATATCAAGAGAAGACGCAATGAGGAGGTTCCTGAAATTACTGCCTAATGATTGTAAACTTGCAATACTGTACGTTACTTATTACCAAATTTGGTCTAGGCAAAATTTGCAGTGCATTGATTAATACTTTTTTTAAAATTTAATTTAATATTAGTTAGAAACTTCTAGAGCGCCGGTGTATAATGCACAAGTCATCACCCGATGGCTCTTCAATTTAGTGTATAACATATAGTTTTAAAATTGAAAAAGTCGTGCGATATGCAAACTTAGTGTCTGTTTATCCATTATTTGAACTTCTTGATGATACCTTTGAGCACGAATGTTATCGAGAACCCTAGTAAATCTTAGCTTGTTACTTATGGCGCTACAAAAATGTGATCAATACACTACATTATCTAGGCCTACGTTGCACAAAATTGCATTACATTTGTGAATAATTCTAAAGGGAATTTCAAAAAGTATGACATACCTGTGTTTCCGGTTGACCCGGCAGGTCCCGTGTTTCCTGTAATACCAGTTCCACCAATCGGTCCACTACCCCCTAAGACACCACTGTTGCCTGGCTGACCCTGTGGTCCAGTGGGTCCCTGGGGTCCGGTGGGCCCCGCCGGCCCTGCTGGACCTGAAGCCCCAACTGGTCCGGGAAGACCCACCGATCCAGTTCCACCTATAGTTCCATTTTGCCCCTGGACTCCAGTCTGGCCCCGCGGTCCTGTCGTTCCAGTGGCACCTGGTTGACCCTGGCTTCCAGAGGATCCGGGTACCCCAGATGCCCCGATCATACCCGTTGAACCTGTTAGTCCAACCTGACCGGTTGCGCCCGGATTACCAATTGGTCCTGTCGCACCCACTGCTCCTGTGGGACCTGCTGGTCCAGCGGGGCCAGATGACCCGATGATCCCTGAGGGGCCAGCTGCCCCAGAGGCTCCAGTTGTTCCTCGTGGGCCAGTTGCTCCCGGGCCGCCCACTGGTCCAGATGCTCCTGCTTGACCCGTGTTTCCAGTTGTACCAATGACTCCAGGAGGCCCAGTAGCTCCCGAACCTCCAATGACGCCTGAAAACAGTCAGAACGCTTGTCGAAACATAAGTTCTTTCCTAAATTAGCTATCAATTCTCTAGATCTTAATTTCTTTTATAAATTAGCTATCAATTCTCTAGATCTTAATTTCTTTTATAAATTAGCTATCAATTCTCTAGATCTTAATTTCTTTCCTAAATTAGCTATCAATTCTCAAGATTTTAATTTCTTTTCTAATTTAGCTATCAATTCTCAAGATTTTAATTTCTTTCAAATGGCACATGTACAGACTGAACGAAAAGATTCACTTTGTATTTTTGCCATAGTGCATCATGACCAATTAGATTGCCCAGAAGCAAAAATAAAGCCACTAGTTGGTTACTTTAAAAGTTCAAAGCTGAAATCTTATTTTGCTCTCCTAAGGTTTAGTGTGAAAGAAATCGACACAATTCTTAACCAAAGATCGATCCCAATATCAGGTGCAAATCACAGCAAAACATATTCCACTTGAAGCAAACTAAGCAAAAGATATACTTGAAGCCAACTCATCATGACATTGTGCTACCTTGAACTTTAAACTAACCAATTATGACATAATATAATTTTACTTGAAGCCAACCTATTTGGTTCTACTAAGCATTAAATAATTCTACTTCACGACAACCAATCACAGAATCCTTCTATTTGAAGACAAACCATCACAGAATAACTCAACTTGAGGCTAAGCAGTTATAGAATGGTTCTAACTTAAACTATCCAATCATTGAATAGTTAGGCTAAGCAAACATGGAATAGTCATACTGTAGGTAATGGATCATAGAGTAGTTCACTTTAACCACTCAAGTCTTGTCCAGTGAGAAAAGGTAGCCAAATGAGACAAGCCGAATGGAAACCAGGATTACACTAATAATCAATCAATACAACAGCAAGAGAGAAATCCATAAACGTATCGCAAAAATATTCTTAAAATTCAGTATACCTCTATCGCCAGTTACTCCCATTGGTCCAGTAGCTCCAGTATAGCCTCTAGGTCCCTGGGTTCCACCAGTTCCAGTGAAGCCAGTAAACCCAATACCACCAGTTGGACCATTGCTTCCAGTCCTCCCGGTATTTCCAGTCGCCCCCTCAGGCCCAGTGGCACCCGTGGCTCCAGGACCCCCAACGGGTCCAGTATCACCGGTGCGACCGACAGCACCACCTGTGCCACTGATGCCACCAGTTCCAGGCTCACCCACTGCCCCAGTCGGACCCTGAGGTCCAGTGGCACCAGGCTGACCAGCACCACCGTCTGGGCCGGTCGAACCTGTAGCTCCAGACTGGCCGTTACTACCTGTGGCACCCAGCACACCTGTTGATCCAAGTACACCTGTTGCTCCAACAGCACCTGCAATCGACAACAGAAAATAAACAACAGTTGAAACTGATACAATAATAAATTTAATACAACAAAAAAATCACACACCAGGTATGTGTAAAGGTTATTCTCAGTATAATAATTATAGTTATCACCATATATTATCAACACCATTATCCAATATCATCATCATCATTATCACCACCCACTATCATGTTCATCATTAACATTATTAGCATCATTACCATAATCAACATTATTGTTTTCATCACCATTGTCATTATCATTATTATCATTATGATCATTACAACCATTAACAGTATAATAATTTTTATCAATATCATTATCATCATTGATATCATAATCATTATCATCATCATCATTGCCATCATCACCACCAACATCATCATCCGACCATAATTATCACCATCGTCGTCGTCGTCATCATCATATTCATAATTATTATCATCATCATCAAGTCATAATTATTATCATCATCATCTTTGTAATTAATTTAGTGTTTACCTGGAGTGCCTTGGGGTCCAGTTATTCCAGTTTCTCCAGTGCCGCCATTAATTCCAGCTGGACCTGTTGCACCGGTTGAGCCAATTCCACCGGTATTTCCAGTTCCTCCAATGCCACCGGTTGCTCCAGGAATACCAGTTGATCCCGGTGGCCCTACGACTCCAGTGCTCCCTGTAAATCCTGGAGGGCCAGAGGCACCAATGGGTCCACTAGCTCCCACAGTTCCAGTTGATCCCCTGATCCCGGAGTTTCCTTTGGCCCCAGTGGGTCCAGATGGTCCAGTGGCCCCTGGAGCACCAGAGCCGCCAGTTGGGCCAGTAATTCCTGTGGCTCCAGTCATGCCCCTAGAACCCGACATTCCAGTTGATCCTACTGGACCTGAGGCTCCTGTCTGACCCACCGATCCTGGACCTCCAGCACTGCCAGGTACACCTGGATAAGCACAAAGAACCCAACCTCTTGCATGATCCACCAGATGGCTGTTCAATGACAGACAGACAGAGAGACACACAGACACACCTGTGAGACACACAGACACACACGCAGACACACAGACACACACACAGACATATACTGACATATACAGATATAGACACACAGACAGACACAGACATACACACACAGACACGCACAGACACACACAGACAGACACACAGACATACACAGACAGTGTGATAACACAGAAGGCATAGGAGTACACTGCTAACCAGTATAAGGGCGCCGCACAGGAACAAACTGTAACGGACAGAACTGAACAAAAAGGAATATTTTGTGGCAAGACCTGAAGGCAAAATTAGATGAAGGTAGCCGCTTATCAACATACAACTTTGAAACTTAAAGCTTTTGGCTGTCAAAACTCATCCTATTCGTCCTCGTCACTATTTTATTCTTGATTCTGATAATTATCATCATTATCGTCATCATTCATCATCGTCGTAGTCATCATCATCATCACCATCATCATCATCACCATAAACCTCTCTAACCCCAAACACCACCACCCCCGTAGCTGACACGCTGTATCTCAGTCTGACTTTTGGATCTTGACCTGGAACCGGACCCTTTTGCCTATCGATTTTGTTTTGACTGAGAGTCTGTGAATAAGCTGGTCCCCGCGACGTGGCTTTCGTTGGGCGCTGTAGAAATCTCGGAATTACGATTACGGTACGATACGAAAGATGATAATCAGATTTATCACAGACCGAAACACACACTAGGTGTGTTCGATCACCAAACCAAATGCACACCGACTGCACTCCCGGTAGCCCACATTCTCCCAGAAGTGTTGCAAAGTTGACTCGTGCGATTCTAAGCATATATATGTATTTATAATATATGCGGATAAATGTCTATTTATATGGCGCCTTTTAGGAATCTCACAGCGGCTCAGTTTCAGTTGTGGGCCATTCATTCTCGGCGCAGACATGAAAGACTCCCGCAATGAAGCTAACTTTAAAAACAGAAGTGCCAAAGACCGACATATGCAGCAAAACAAGTGGAAAGACATCATGAAAAGCCAAGCAACGCAGACAGGTTAGACAACCAGAAGGCAACAGATTTAATTTAATGCAAAAGAAATTTATACAAAACTCTGCTAAGCAACTAAGATTAAAACGGGCTATCTTGCCTTTCGAGTTTATGTCCTACATCTCTGGACAGCCTTCTGGCATCTATTAACGAGGGCGACAGTGTTCACGATGTCAAAAAACAATTTAAATTTTATAAATTAAATCGTAGAACTCGTGCTGACAGTTGACATGGTGAAGCACCCTAGAAATAGCTGGCTATTCTAATTCAATTTAATTCAATCCCTTATAATAATGCCAAAGGTATCAGTAATCGTAATCGTAATCTCGAGATTTCTACAGCGCTCAACAAAAGCTAAGTCGCGGGAACCAGCTTATTCACAGGCGCTCAGTCAAAACAAAATCGATAGGCAAAAGGGTTCGGTTCCAGGTCAAGATCCAGGAGTCAGGCACTCAGACAGTCGGACGGCTACGGTGGATGATGTTTGAAATTGAAGCGAGAAGAGAGATAAGGGGAAAAGGAAGAATCAGGATAAGATTCTTGGAAAAGAAGTGTTTTCAGTAGATGATTCTGATTCTTCTCTCTTCCGTCAGGCGTGTGCCGACGATGAGATCTGAACAAGATGTCCCCAATTTGCTCTATAGATGATTGCTTCCAGTGAAAATCGCAAGCAAACTCAGAAACCGTTGAAAAAGCCTGGTCGAAATCCGATAGATCAGAGAAACCAGAAGCCAGATTACGGCGGGTAAGCAAGTTGAAAGAGACGAGTCTTTCGTTTAGACCTGAGTGACAAAAAAGAATTGACAAAACGATCGGAACTGGGCACTGAATACCAAAGCTTTGGACGTTACTGACGATGCTGTATACTTCTGGGAGAATATATACTACAATTAAATCACTGCCCGGCTTAACGAGAAGCACCTGACCTTGACTTCCCTGAGGACCGGCAACTCCGGTTGAGCCAGTATTCCCGGTTGGACCCAGAACGCCAGTCGCTCCTGTACCCCCAGCCGCTCCAGTCCAGCCTGATGCTCCGCTGGCTCCAGAAGTTCCTATGACTCCGGTTGATCCAACTGGTCCCTGGGCTCCTGTTGCTCCTGACCCGCCCGTGTTTCCAGTCACACCAGTGGCACCCGTACCGCCGGTTGCTCCAATCCCTCCAGGGATCCCAGTCCGTCCCGGGATGCCAGTGCCCCCTGCTCCGCCAGATTGACCCGGAGCTCCTGTATTACCAGACACTCCTGTTTTTCCGCCTTCTCCAGCTGACCCAGTGGACCCTGGCAACCCAGAGGCACCTGTGCTGCCCTGGGGCCCCGTGGCCCCATTTGGGCCCGTGGCCCCGGTACCACCATTCACACCGGGGGTACCTGAAACACGCAAGAAACATCCATGGTAAAGTAGTGCTACAAAAATCAATGATAATTAAAAGCCGAAGAATTCAGGTTTAAGGTAGGCCTAAGCTACGATAAGGTATGGTACGGCAAGGTGCAGTAAGTCAAGATAAGGTAAGGCAAATGTAATCGTAAACTCGAGATTTCTACAGCGCCCATTGAAAGGCATGAAAGCTAAGCCACTGGAACAACAAACTTACAGTAGGTCAAGCACAGTTTTAGTCCTGATTTTTGACATGCTGAGTGATAGCCATATTTCTTCCATTGTTTTGTTAACGATATTTATAATAAAATTCATTTTTACACGATACCTATCCTGGTCATAATACTATAAAACTAAACTCGTAGGCCTACTGTGACAATGAGTGCATACTAACATGTTACAAAAATTAATGCATACTAAAATAATAAACACATATTCTGAAAATAAGTACATACAGACACATCTAACGCAATAGTAGTAGTAGTAGTTTCTCAGTTTAACGACAGCTTATGACATCAAAGGCCGTTGCCGTCGCCTTCCTCTTTTATCCAGGCTTGGGACCGGCACTACCCGCGGTTCGGTGGCCGATTGGTAACACGCTGGCACGAAGAGCGGAAGGAAGCGGGATCGAATCCCGCTTGCCCCATAAAGGTCGACTCAGCCGCTACTCGCCAGAGGGCAGTAGTAAAATGAGTAGCAGTTTCACTGCGTAGATAACCTTGGGTTCGGCGGGTAAGACTTGCCATCTACCGCCGATGTATGGTCACTAGTGGCCACCTAAGGACTGATGGCATTGAAACCGGAGATCAGTACCGGCACCTACGGGCGTTGAACCCATGGTGGAATCTACTACCCGCAAACTAGGCAGTGGCGGAGTTTAACGAATTAGTGAGTGAAGTATTGATACCTGAACTGCCTGGTTGGCCAGAAGATCCCACTGGCCCTGTGTCACCAGGTTGTCCTGTACGTCCAGTTTCCCCTGTGCCTCCAGCTGGTCCAGTAGCACCTGTGGCCCCAGCAGTTCCAGCAGGACCTGGTGCTCCAGAACTTCCAATAGCCCCAGTAGCACCTCCTGTTCCGGTGGCCCCTGGAGTTCCAGAGGCACCTATTATACCCGTCGAACCAGTTGCGCCGATTGTTCCTGTGCCTCCGCGAGGTCCCGGACTCCCAATGGCTCCTGTGGGCCCACTCGAACCTGAAGCACCTTGTGTCCCCGCTGGTCCTGTTACTCCAGTCGATCCGGTGGCTCCAGTCACACCAGGGCCGCCCGAGACTCCTGTGGCACCTACAGGACCGATCGGCCCCATCTGGCCTCCTCCAGCCCCAGGGCCAGGGGGACCAGCCGGACCTGTCGCCCCCAATGGTCCAGTAAATCCTGCTCCACCCACCGGTCCTACTGCACCAGTGCTTCCTGTGTCTCCTCTTGATCCCGGTGGTCCTGTGTTACCAGTCATACCAGTTGGGCCACTTGTCCCATTGGATCCAGGGCTGCCAGATTGTCCCTTATTTCCAGGTAATCCCGGCGCTCCGTCAGGACCAATGGTTCCGTTAGCTCCGGGTACACCAGGCAATCCAATTGGGCCACTCGATCCAGTCGCTCCGATAAACCCAGTGCCTCCGCGTGGACCTGAGTAACCAGTGGCCCCAGTGGGGCCTAGCGCTCCACTGGCGCCCGTGGCTCCTGTCGGACCAAGTCCACCCGTGGCACCAGTAGCACCAGTAAGGCCACGATAGCCAAGTGGCCCTGTGGCTCCCATAGGCCCTGTGTCACCTAACGGACCAGTGGCTCCCGCTGCACCTAACGGACCAGAAGGTCCTAAAACACATCGACCACAACAACATCGCATTAGTAGTCAGACTGGTGAATTCTACTTTTGTATTCTAGACTTCTAAGTAAGTAAAGTAAGTAAGTAAGTAAGTAAGTTAGTTAGTTATTAAGTTAGTTAGTTAGTAAGCAAATAGCCTTTTTATCATCTGACAAGCGCACATGCATTCATAACATTGTACAGATCAGTTACACACATATCTAAACTAGATTATAATACGGGCAAATATAATAAACAGACATATAAAACTAAATATAACTAAAGATACATCGATTCACAAAACTACTTTTATACAAGTTAGATTTAACAAGAGGCAACATGCAAGGGTGTAAAACGCAGCTTTTTCTATCATATGGAACTTTTCACCAATAGCAACAATTACGATTGTATTATCAGTCGTAATATTTATCACTGTCGTATTCCTCATATTTACAATTATCATCGTCACCTTCGTCATCGTGATCATCATCACAAACGATAATAATAACTTAAATTCGAAATAATCGTGTGCCACTAAGAAGAGCACAATTCCTGTTACCAATGTGTTTAATTAATATGAAGCGCATTAAGCGGTTTTAAGGAAATTATTACATTACAATCCTGCTGGTAAAGTTAAGACAAATCTTGAGCATGGCAGTCAAATGACGATGATATTTACGATAATGAAGACGATGGTGAAGATGAAGATTATTGTTATTTTATAACTTTGAAATAATGATAAAAGCAATTATTATGATTATTGTGATAATGATATATTATATTTGATTCATCATCATCATCATCATCACCACCATCCCCACCACCATCATCATTAGTATTATTATCATCATCTTTAGCGTTATCATTTTAGTATCCACAAGCTATAACTAATAAATTAACTATTGTATATCAATTAAAGCGCGTGTTTCATCATCATCGTCATCATCAAAATCACTGTAATCGTAAAATCGTAATCGTAAACTCGAGATTTCTACAGAGCCCAACGAAAGCTACGTCAGGAGAACCAGCTTATTTACATGTGCTCAGTCAAGACAAAACCCATAGGCAAGAAGGGTTTGATTCCAGGTCAAGATCCAAGATTCAGGCAGGTAGGCAGTCAGACGGCTACGGTGGGTGGTGTTTGGAATCAGGATAGGGTCTGCGGAAGAGGAGTGTTTTCAGTTTTGATTGGAAGACCTGGGCAGAGATTGCAAGGTCATGTTCAGTTTGTATGATGGATATAAACTGTATTTATTATGCGCCATTATCTAATGACAAAGCATCCATTGATGGCGCTGAGCATTACTCAAGGTACCAACGCAGTAATCGCCTCATGGAGCCTGGAACCCGATTTTTTCAAGTTTCAAGTTACAAACCAATCGTCTACTGAGTCAGACGATTATCTGCAATCAATAATCAACGCAGTTTCGTTGGCAGTTCTTGGACTGTTTCAGTGATACGTGAAGAGCAGGAAACCTAGACGCAGTAGATAAAAATTAAATCATTCTCACCTGAGGCTCCCGGAGTTCCCTGTGTACCCTGCGGTCCTGTGGACCCAACTCTTCCAGTAGCTCCAGTAGCTCCAATGTCGCCAGAGGCCCCCGTCCCTCCAGTATTACCATCTACACCCTGAGCTCCTACTGGACCAGGCTGCCCAGTGAATCCTTGATCGCCTTGTGTTCCAGGTAGTCCTGATGCCCCGGATTGTCCCGGTGGCCCAGGTAGTCCGGTGAAGCCTGGATCACCCGAAGGTCCCGTGATACCAGGCACCCCGTCAAAACCTGCATTTCCGGGCAATCCTTGAGGGCCGACTGGACCCATAGGCCCTAAGGGACCCGTCGCACCCTGAGACCCTGTGTTACCCATAACGCCTGAGTTTCCCGTTGCTCCAGCAACTCCACCAGGTCCTGGAGAACCTGTTGCTCCAGTAAATCCCTGGGGTCCAGGAAGACCAGTAGTTCCACTAGCACCAGACGGACCCTGAGACCCGGGACTTCCAGTAGATCCAGCTACACCAGGAACACCTCCGGTTCCTTGCTGCCCTGTGTTACCAGAAGATCCAGCAGGCCCCACTGGTCCAGAAGCTCCAACTGAACCAGCCGGACCGGTGGCTCCTACTTGCCCTGTGGCGCCAGAAGAACCCGTATTTCCAATAATTCCAGTCGATCCAGTGGCACCAATTCCACCCGACGAACCACTGGCACCAGGGCGGCCGGTTGCTCCTTGCTGACCTGTAGAACCGATTGGCCCCGACGTTCCTGTGGCTCCAGTTGGGCCAATCGGGCCTTCCGTTCCAACGGCTCCAGTCTGGCCTGCAGGTCCAATGCTCCCGGTGCCTCCATTTGGACCAGGCGCGCCTACTGCACCGGACCCCCCCGTTATTCCCCTTGGTCCAGTGGTTCCAGTGGCCCCTTGCAGTCCAGGGGCACCAGGTCCGCCACTTGATCCAGCACTTCCAGGTGAGCCTGGGTTTCCAGGTTGACCAGTTCCTCCAACTAGACCTGTGGCACCAGGCGGACCCAGCATTCCTGACGTACCTGAAGCTCCAGGAAGTCCTGCTGGTCCAGAGCTGCCTCCAGTTCCTTGAGGACCTGTAGATCCCTGAGGCCCTGTGGCACCAGAAGAACCGTTAACACCAATTACTCCTGTTGCACCAGGGTTTCCTATGGCGCCCGGGCCACCAGTGGCTCCACTGGCTCCGGAAGCTCCCGTGAATCCTATCGACCCTGAAGCTCCTGTCGGGCCTTTTGAACCTCCAGGGCCCAAGGCACCAGTTGGGCCATTGGGTCCTACAATACCAGTTGCACCAGTGATACCGCTTTGACCAGGCTGGCCAGTGCCTCCACTAAGACCAGTTCCTCCCGTGGAACCACTTGCGCCTACCACCCCTGGCAAACCAGGCGATCCTGGGGTGCCAGTTGCTCCAGTAGCGCCTCCAGACTCTTGGCCACCAGGAGCACCATCAGGACCTTTTGGTCCGGTCGCTCCCACAGGTCCAGCGTCACCTAGACCACCTGTATTTCCGACTGGACCAGGCAACCCGGGTGCTCCTGTCGATCCACCCGGCCCAATTGGCCCCGTATTTCCAACTGGACCTATGGCACCTTGGCTTCCAGAAGTCCCTGTGGCCCCTCTCTGTCCTGAAAAGTAATGCACTAATTATTGTACTTTTTTTAAACAACCACTTTCATTTTAAGTTATTCTCACATCAAATATATCGAGTGATTGGATAGACTGTAATGTGGTATATACAGTATAGAGCTGCTGTAAACAGCAGCATTGCTTTATAAAACATGGGTTATAAAGTAGGGTAAGATGGAGCAGAAACGGTCATTTACTTCTATGAAGGCAAATTTCATGATTGTAGGATTTTACAAGTTGGTAGTATCATACTGGTTACGTTTTAAAAAGGCATGGACAAGACACAAAGAAGAGGATTAGATCAAATAAGACCTCTGAATTGAGAAGCAATATAAGCACAAAATATTTCTTGCCTGTTGAACCAGGTGCTCCAATAAGTCCGCCAGTTCCAACAGCACCAGTTGGACCTACTGGCCCAGATTGTCCGGATGGTCCAGTTGACCCAGAAGGACCGGTAACTCCAGTTGAACCTGTAATGCCCGGTCTTCCGGGTATCCCAGGAGCTCCAATTGGTCCCTCTTGACCTCCAATGCCAGTGGCTCCAATCGTTCCGTTACCACCTGGACCTCCAGATCCCGGTGGACCGGGAGGGCCTTGCACTCCTTGGTCGCCGGTGCCCCCCATTCCTCCAGGTGTTCCGATACTGCCAGTGTTACCAGTTGCTCCTGCATTCCCAGTTCCACCCGTCGCTCCAGTGCCACCCAATGATCCCACGGCTCCTGTGGTTCCCAATGGCCCAGAAGGTCCAACGACCCCGGTGTTTCCACCGGGTCCCGTCGAACCCGTTGCCCCAGTTCTTCCAGTATATCCAATTTCTCCTGTTGACCCAGGCCTTCCAGTAGCTCCAGTGTCACCGACAGTTGGTCCGCCGATTGACGTTGGTCCTGGTGGCCCAGGAGGTCCTTGGGCTCCAGTGTTTCCAATAGGTCCTGCTGTACCGCCTAATCCAATTGGTCCTGAGGATCCAGGCAACCCACTAGGTCCCGGAATTCCCTGAGCTCCTGTGGCACCTGGAGTTCCTGAAGTACCTGGGCCACCTGTACTTCCTGTGTATCCTTCGATTCCAGCCGGTCCTGTAGCTCCAGCGCTCCCTGAAGCACCTTGTGGCCCCGTTGTACCGGGCACACCAATGGAACCTGGAGCTCCTGTTGCTCCAGTGTTACCGGTGTTACCAATACTTCCAGGAGCAGCAGCTCCGGGTGGTCCAGTTGCACCTTGCGTTCCACTAGAACCAGTTGCACCAGGCAGACCAGACGGGCCAGTGGGGCCACTGCTGCCTGGTGGTCCGCTGGGTCCTGTATTTCCTAATGGACCTGGTGGTCCTGTAATACCGACTGTTCCTGGTGGTCCGGTAGCCCCCTGAGGTCCTGAAGCCCCACTTGGCCCAGTATTACCAGGTAAACCAGAGCCAGGTTCTCCCTGAGATCCTGCAGGGCCAGTCGCACCTATCACTCCTATCATCATACAAACGTTGTAGGTAAACATCAAGACTGCGTCCGGTATAATATTTATTAAAACTCTAATGATATGGAGAAAGCGAACAAAAATCTCTTGTCTCAAATGAACCAGTATAACAATAACATAATATATTTAAAATGAGCCTTATGATGTTTTTAGATAACTCGTCATGACCAAATAAATATGCTCCATTCAGACGCTTATAAAGAGTTTATAAATCATAATTAAAAGCATTGGTTGTGAAATCTCAGCAAATTATCTATGCTACTCAATGAAAATTTTTCAATTCGTTTTGAATGTCTCAATTTCCTTGTAGTGTAATTAGCAGAAACTAACCTGTGTAACCAGTACCTCCGACTGGTCCGGTTGCACCTGGTTGTCCCTGGTCTCCCGTTGGTCCAGTTACCCCTGAAAAAGGCACACATTCAATCGAATGAAAAACGAGCATTTTCTTTAAATTGGCAGTATAGAATGCAGTCAAAGAGTGAAGTTTCAATAGGTTTACAGCTAATTTATGAGTTCTGTCTGTCTGGCATCAAGGATTCCTTTTGTAAAACGATCAAAACAGCCAGCCTACAAGCGAACATCATTGGCTGGGCACAACTACCTCTATGTGGCACTTTTGACTCAATTTTCCAAGTTGCAATGCTGGTTGAGCTTATGATCACAAAGGCACTGTTTAAAAACTGCAACACATGCTGTTACTACATAACTCCTACCTGTACGGCTTAGTATTGATAGCACACAACTATTCGAAACTAAGATATTTGTGGTCGTTTAGAACCTCCAACGACTTTCTTTTATTGATCTCCCCCTCTCCCCTCTCCCCCTCCTCTCCCCTCTCCCCTCTCCCCTCTCCCCTCTCCCCTCTCCCCTCTCCCCTCTCCCCTCTCCCCTCTCCCCTCTCCCCTCTCCCCTCTCCCCTCTCCCCTCTCCCCTCTCCCCTCTCCCCTCTCCCCTCTCCCCTCTCCCCTCTCCCCTCTCCCCTCTCCCCTCTCCCCTCTCCCCTCTCCCCTCTCCCCTCTCCCCTCTCTCCTCTACCCTCTCCCCTCTCCCCTCTCTCCTCTCCCATCTCCGCTCTCCTCTCTTCTCTCTCCCCTCTCCCCTCTCGCCTCTCTCCTGTCTCCTCTCCCCTATCCCCTATCCCCTATCTCCTATCCCCTCTCCCCTCTCTCTCTCTCTCTCTCTCTCTCTCTCTCTCTCTCTCTCTCTGCAAATGTTTTGCTTGCCAGTAAAAGCCACTTCCAAACACGCATGCATATTTCTTTTAAGAACGTCCAGTGATTATCTCTGATTATCAATGATTATTGTAGTCGTAATTGTAAACTTGAGATTTTTACAGCGCCCAACCAAAGCTAAGTCGCGGGAACCAGCTTATTTACAGGCACTCAGTCAAAACGAAATCGAAAGGCAGGAAGGGTTCGGTTCTAAATCAAGATCCAAAATTCAGGCAGGCAGATCGCTATGGTGGATGGTGTTTGGAATTGAACCGGAGAGCGAGATAAGGGAAAGAGGAAGAATCAGGATAGGATTTGGAATCGTAAGGTAAGATGAAAATGTTTGGTCGATTTACTGTACCTGATACATTCAGGCGTTGCAATCTTTTCAAAAGTCTTACTTGGGTCTATTTCGACGGCGATTGCAAATCGCGCTCCATAGGGGAGATTTTGGAAGGTGATGTTGTTTCCGACTTCGGGGCTCGTTACCGAGGAGATGTAGCATGGGTAGTCACTGATGAAGGTGCGCGGAATACCGCAAAACTCCTGTTCGTTTGTTATACCCAGAAAGTCACCAGTTTGAACTACAAACGTGTCCGTCACCGCCACCTACAGTAAGACATCGCAGGTAATTATGCCATCATTTTGACTGCTAGTCAATATTTGCAGGTCGGAACCCTACATGTAATAAGAAGCCGCACCATTTTGTTCTGATCGTTGGTTGATATAGACAAAATATTGTAGATTCAACACTCGTGTTTCCCGGCTTACTTAATCACTTTGGCTTATTATACATTCCTTCTCCTCTTTGTTCTCGTATCAGGATTCGCTCTGTGATATGGATAATGGTTACTGATTGCGGTGTCACATTCATATTTATGCCCTGTATAAATTTCAGATCAGATAGGAACAGATTAAGATCAAAGTATATCAGTTAGAGATCAGATCAGTGTAAGGATCAAGCGAGATCAGGTCAGAATAAATTGGAACAGATCAACTTTGATAATGTACGTCAAACTTGAGTTGGTGATCACCACGATCGCACTCATTTTTATGATCTGTATCAACACTACCCATTAAGTATATTAAGTTCGCTTAAAGAGTAGATGGGTCATTGTTAAGCCATTAATTTCTCACCCCCATCAGTTTAACCATTTGCTCATCATGCTCAACATCGATCTCATTACCTCTGTTTCCTTCTATTGTCCTTCCTGTAAAAACCTTTAAGGTCTTCAGTTACGAGGATTTTTTCGTAGGGAATCATAAGATGAAGTCATTAACGACATTATCTAAGTGAATGTCCACCTTATATACATATCCTCTAGCACTGCTGTTGATGTAGACCCGAATTTGCCAGACCAAAGTGAATTTGAAGCTCTCTAGGGTCGGTCGCCATATCTGAAGCCTCGTAACAGACGCTCTTTCGATTCCAGCGGCGTAGAAGTAGTAGTATTTTAAAGTTCCCTTCTTCAGCTGTTTGTCTGTGTCAACGAAAGGTTTGTTGGCGCCTTGGTCAACGGTACCCGTTCCGTTTCCCGTTACGTTGTTTCCGTAGAGGTACTTCTCCCCTTGGAAGTTCAGTATCACTGGGGCTAAAGAGTATACGAACAATAAACGCCATTACTTGCTTTGTGAAGGAATAATATCCTGCATTGAAAGCTACAGAAACAAGTGTGCTAATATCCCCCGTTACTTGCATATATGCAAATACTTTGACCTTTGAGTCAAAGTCTTGATACATAAGGTAGTTGATTGTTCTACTTATATTCACATTCTTAATGCAAGGTGTCAAATGGTGAGAATCTCATAAATATGCGACTTGCCCACTTAAAAAGGCCATCCAATTACTAATTTAAATGGACATCGCTGCATTAAGATACACGTGCACAATGTTGCACATGCTACAAATGTTGTCAAATCATATAGGTAAATATAATCGCTGACTGTACTAACTAATTTCAAAGTAGTTTAACTACTGTTAACTACTTTTTGAAGTAGTTAAACTAGTAGTTAGTATCTGCAGTTCTAGAAAAAGTAGTTAACTACTTTTGTAGCTACTTTTTTAGCTACTTTAACTCATGCCGCAAGATTTGAACTTAGTTATCGCATGACAAAAACGTAATTGATTATTAATCTTCCTTCACTTTAAGCTAAAACAGAAACATTCTTGAAATAATGTTAGACTGCTGTATAATCGGAATAAAACCTAACAAGCGGTGTTGCCAATTGTGACAGAAACATTACTTATTTACTTGAAGACACTACAAACAAGCACATAAGTATGCAACTAAAAACCTTTCTTGCTGGAAAACTAGTTAGAAAAAGCACTTGACTACAAATTGAGCTTTTGAAGTTTAACTACTACCAGTACCTAAAACTACGTTTGAAAGTAGTTAACTACTTTTTAATTACTAAGATAAACTACTGGTTGTTAACTACAGTTGTTAGCTACTGCCCATCATTGAGTACTATCAGTGTAGGAGAGCAGTCTTACTTTCATTGACGGATTCTGGCGGTGTGACTGAAATAAAAATTACAGTATGCCAATGAGAAAATGTCATGTTGTTTTACGTAAAGCAAAAGCTGCATGCACGGAAGGTTTTTCTATAGCGACCAGTTTGACTCGACTTTGCTTCTTTTTCATTTTAAGGCGTGGGACGATGCACCAATTATCACCAGTTACAAATTCATTAACTCCTATAGCGCACCGTATTCATGATGCACTAGACATCAATTGACGGTCGTCTCAAATGAAACCATAATACAAATACTGCAAGGGTCACTAATGGTGATAGAGCTCAGTCAGCTCGTTGTTTAAAGACGTTCTTATTTCCCAGGGGCTCTCATGCTGGAAGCGTCTCTGAGTAGTTTGTTCTGTAAGAAGCGCTATATAAGTTATCAAATACAATACAATACAAATCGTAAAACGTTGTAGAAGCCCGAACAAAATCCGAAAGGTCAAGAACACCAGAGGTCATGCTACGGTGAATAAGTAAGCTGAAGTAGATGAGTCTTGAGCATAGACCCAAATGACATAAATTATTAAAGTTTCTGCATTTATTCGGCGCCACTATCTAATGACTTAGCTTCAATCGATGGCGCCGAGCAATTGTGAGTGAAGGACTTGCTCAAGGTCCCTACACTATAACCGTTTCGGAGGAGGCTGGAACCCGTACTCTCCCCGTTACAAGCCGAGCCCTCTATCCAATATGCTACCGTGCCCCTCAAATGACAACCCAATATGTATCTCTCTGACCGACGGTTACTATTCTTAATATTAATTGTATTCGTAAACTAAAAATTTAAATTAATTTAAAAAATCGTAAATATATAAAGTGCTACATCAGCGCTAAAAGCAAGGAACCAGCTTATTTACGAGCGCTGCGTCAAGTCAGAGGAATTTCCCAGAGGTATCATACGAAGAGCAAGATCCCATTGCCACGAAACCAGAGAGGAAAGGAGATACAGGGGCTGCTATGGAGGGTTGTGAGAGAAATTGGAAAGGCGGAGGACTGGATGAATTAGGGTAAGATTTCTTGAAGAGGGGGACTTCAGTTTCGAGTGGATAGACTGAGGAGTGATAGATAGCGGGGCTTTAGACAAATCATGGGTGAAAGACAGGGGGTGGAAAAACTTGAGGTCGCTGATTCTGATTCTGACCATCCTCTTGCACTGTGTCTTTCGAAGTCCTTCTCTGTATCTCTCTCTCTCTCTCTCTCTCTCTCTCTCTCAGCCTATTTGTCTCTGTCTAGTCTATATGCCTGTCTCTCGCTGCGACTACGTGTCATATCAGATATGGTCTATTGTCAGTCTGCACTGTTGGGCCAAAATGCATGCGCACGATCGGCGGGCCTTTGTCCAGCCATATGTAGGCCCAAGCCTATAGGCCTGCGTTTACCTAGGGCTATAGGCTTAGGTTTATGTGGGCCTAAGCAGAGGTCAGAGGTCATAGACATTCCAGCAAACCGCAAAGTATCTTCTTCATAGTTCGCGCGATGTTGCTTTTTATGCACTTGTGCTTGTACGGTTGGCTCTGTTTGCATGGAATTTCCTGTGTATGACTCTATGCGTGTGTCTCTCTGTCACCATCCCCACTCCCATCTGTCACATACACGATCTGTGTCACGAAATCTACATGCCACGGGAGTTAATTACCCGGCGGGCCTTTCAGGGTCTCGGCGGAGAAAGAGATAGAGAGATAGAGAGAAAGACAGAGGGAAGGAGAGAAACAGATTTAGATAGCGCGACAGACAGACAGAGACAGATAGATAGGACAGAGAGAGTGAGTGAGAGAGTGAGAGAGAGTGAGAGAGACAGAGACAGGGAGACAGAGAGAGTGAAAGAGAGAGACACATAGATAGATAGATAGATAGATAGACAGACAGACAGACAGACAGACAGACAGACAGACAGACAGACAGACAGACAGATAGATAGATAGATAGAACCTGGCTCTTGTTTACTCTCTCATCTTCTCATCCCAGTTCATCATCTCATAATCATCTCATCTTATTACATGCATCTCAGGTCATTTGATCTTCTCATCTCATGATCATCTCAGCTCATGGCATCATCATCGTCGTCATCGTCGTCGTCGTCATCATCATCATCAACTCATTGTATCTTACAATCATCTCGACCAAAGACAAGAGCGGTTCCAGGAGGGGTCAGTTCCGCCTTGAACTCTCCATTTGACTTTGGGCAAGCTATTGCGTTTTGGTAATAAAAAATGAGGAATGGAAAAAGGTCCTCAAAACAGAATTTTCTGCTTATTAACTCAAGCAAGATCAAGGGTGAAAACTCCATCCTTGCGTCTGTGTATGGCTCTTTTACCACCTGTTAAAATCGGCTTCAGTCTGCTCTTCTGAGCTTTGTAAAGCTGCATTTATCAACATCTCATTGTATTCTGTTGCACTGTACAAACTCTGGATCAAGTACTAATACCAGACACTGTTTTGGTTGCATCTGGCCATTCAAAAGCTCCTTCAAGAAGGTCAAAGGATAACATAAAGAATAAACCTGCTTGCTTTACGAAGCGCTTTCAAATCTTTGCTTTATTCTATATTCGAATACGCCTAAGTCACGACTTCAGCTCTCAGATATGCTGCTAACAACTAGACCGCAGCAAATGTTAACAGGTCACTCGCAGCCAATCAGATCTCAGATAAATCGGCCACTTTCTAACTATGTGAAAATTCCTTCACCGTTCGGTAACTGTAGATGCAAAAATTGTCAAATATGCTGTTATAGGCCTACCTACTATGGTTGCTCAAATATAAATAGTCTTACTGTTAGTTTTTACTCGAACTTTTTTATTAAAGTTTGATTTTAAACTGTAATCTAGAATCAGCTGATTGTTCCATTTACTGTCTTCCCGCATTCTTGCTCCTTTATGTGAATTGTTGTTTCTGTAGTGTGGGCGTCTAGCGCTAATACAGAGCTCAATCAACCAGTCACTCACTCAACCAATCAAACGATCAATCAATCTATCAATAGATAACTCAATCAATCGATCACTCTCTCACCTATCACTCACTCACTCGCCCACTCACTCACTTTCCCGCTTATTAGCTAAATTAATATCTAGCTAAAACAGACACTGATGTTGCTAGAAGGCTCGTAGTCTAGCACGTTGCCGTACGCTGTTCCTTGCAGCCGACGAGAATATATATTCATATATAAAACTCAAGAAATCCAGTTCTTGTAGCCTACGCGATATAAATCTGGCCAAGAAAAACTCCGCTCTCTTATATTACCCACATAAGCTCTGGTAGCAAAACATCTTTTATGTGGCTTCCAGTAGGCCACACTTATCCACCATAGGCTGCGTCTATGTCTTAGTGGACCGACTTATGGATTTCGGTTTGGTTTTGGTGCGCCATCGGTTGGTGCCTTGTGCATTAGACACTGGCGCAGTAGAAGTTACTAACTACAATTACAATTACACACTGACCAGTGCCATAAAGAAAAATCTGTAAAATGTACAAGAAAACAGTGACAATAAAACATACCGCAACAATGGAAACATGAAACAACGAGAATCCTAACAATGAAAATATTAAAATCCAACAAGAAACATAAAATTATTGCTAAACGAGAAACATTAAAATAATAAACAAAAAATATTAGACTATCTAAAAATCTAAAATATCGCTCATTATTTTTACTGTTTTTCGTTGGTTTTTAATATTTTCATTGTGTTAGGATTCTCATTGTTTCATTTTTCCATTGTTACAGTATGTATCACTGTTTTAGTATTGTCACTGTTTTCTTGTACATTTTACAGATTTTTCTTTATGGCGCCCGTCAATGTGTAATTGTAAATGTTAACAGAAATGTTAATACATTAATACTAATACAAAAATAGTAACGCAAAGTGCTACTGTCAATTACAATTGCATAACTTAATTAACCTATCAAAACGGATTGCGAGTCCCAAGTGATTCTAGATTCTTAACACTCGGGATTCTGGTTATACAGAATTTAGAAAAATGCCGATTTAACAGGCAAATACTCGAAGCCCCACAAGCCCCAAACGACCCCCTGGCTTGCCCTCTTGGCCTGCACGTTGGTACACCATGACCACTTGAGTATCCACTCCGCCTCTGGAGAGACGTTACTTTTAAGAGAGAGATGTGAGATGCTGTAGACGAATATCGTTCCGCGTGAGCGCATTTTAGACTGAGTAAATAAGCTCAGATCACAAAGTAATTAAAATACAAGAGAGCCTCAAGAAGAAGGTCGGCTGAAACCTTGACGCCGCAATAATGTCCGACCTCGGTCAATCAGTAAACACAGACAGACAGACAGACAGACAGACAGACAAGACAGACAGACAGGCAGACAGACAGACAGACATATATACTGACATATACAGATACAGACACACAGATAAATAGACAGAGACAGACAGACAGCAGGCATTCTAGCTGGCTGGATGGATGGATGACTGATTGACTGATCGACCGAAAGACTGGGCATAAGGCTCCTAGTCACAGATATCATAAGTACAGCACACGACTGTTGATCAATATATGCGTTATCGCTACATCGATGTCTGATTTTACCACACATTAATAATTACGACGGGGAGAGAGAGAGACAGATAGACACAGACACAGACACAGAGAAACATACAGAGACACAGACAGAGACACAGACAGAGACACAGACAAAGACACAGACAAAGACACAGACAGACAGACACAAAGAGACAGTGATATACTCACATGACTGCTGGGCATGACCGGAGGACACGAAGTACAACGATAAGACGAGAAGAGACAAAGCGACCGACAACAGCGCCAGCTCATGCCGCCCGCCCTGCAAACACAATCGAATTGCCTTGTAATGTAATGTAATGTAATGTAATGTAATGTAATAGAAACACGACAATTTCTAATTCTCGTACATAGCGTGCAGTATGCAGAGTGCAGAGTGGATTTAGTGGTTTATCTGACCATCGGATTTCGACCCGGCTTCTCCAATGTTGGCCCATCTTTATGGAATGGACTTCCGCTGTCATTTCGTGCAAGGGTCACTGAATGGGTGATCGGGCCTTTCGGGTCGCTGGCTCGCATGCCTGGAACAACCTTCCGGCATCCATTCATGAGTCCAAAAGTGTCAAATTCTTTAAAAACAGTTGAAATTGTATTTACTTCACAACTCTTAGTACTTGGGCTGACTTTTGACTTTGTAAAGCACTCTAGAAGTAGCATGCTACTTACGAAGCTATATAAATTGTCGTCATTACAATTACAATTACAATTGGTGATAGGAGTCAGTCAGCTCTTTGTTTAAAGACATTGTTATTTCCCCGGGGTTCTCTTGCTGGAAGCGCCTCGGAGTAGTTTGTTCTGTAAGAAGCGCTATATCAGTTATCAAATACAGTACAATAAAATTGTGATTTTGGATTGCTATTTGAATAGAACGACCATTGACTGATCCCTTGAGCATTATGATAAAGGCGCTGTAGAAGTCATTAGATTTGATTTGATTAGATTAGATTTGATAGTGGACTGCCATAATGTGACGCCCATCTGGGAATGCATTGCTCCCTCCACGCAAGCAGTTCTGGATTCGCCACTGAATGTAATGCCACGTAATGTAAAACCATGTCATGTTAGCATAATGTAATGTTAGTATTATCACGCCATGAAAAGAAATGTTATGGCGATGCTATGTTAGTGTAATTTTAACTTAAATGTTAATGTCATGTGTCACGCCATACGTCAAGAGGTTAAGTATCGTAATCGTAATCCCGAGATTTCTACAGCGCCCAACGAAAGCCACGTCACGAGGACTAGCTGATTCACAGGCGCTCAGTCAAAACAAAATCGATGGGCAAATGTGTTCGGTTCCAGGTCAAGATTCAATCAGACAGAGATGTTTTCACCTATTCTGAACCTACAAACTTCATTTTTGGTCTGGCAAAGTTCAAGCATGGATAAGCGTGTTAGATACCTGTTGGGAAAGCCAGCCTGGAAAGCTTCCACTCAATCTAGGAAGTTAAATTCTTCAAAACAAGTTGTGACGCTGGGTTGTTTAAAAAAGAGGTTGTAGAAAAAAATCATAAAAAATTCTGACGAAAAAGGCGGGCAAAATCCCGATGATACAGAGGTCAAATAGTCTTGGGCGAAGTTAGAGTACGGCCTTGCCTACTTGTCCCCTACGCTTCAGCTTTTCAATCTGCCTTAGTTCCATTCCCGCTCTCAAAACCGCGCTGACGCCCTTGCTACTACATAAATGTATAAGTCTCCTTGTCAGATAATAGAGTAAGTTTATTGGTATACATATTATTCTTTTATGTGCTTGAAACGGGTCTTCAGTTGTAATCGTAAACTCGAGATTTCTATAACGCCCAACGAAAGCTACGTCGCGGGAACCAGCTTATTCAGATGGCGTCCAGTCAGACAAAATCGATAGGCAGAAAGGGTTCTGTTCCAGGTCAAGATCCAAAAGTCAGGCAGAGAGACAGTCAGACGACTATCGTGAATGGTGTTTAAAATTGGAGCGGTAAGATAGATAAGGAGAAGAGCAGTGCTTTTTTTCAGACGGAACGCTCAGGAACGGCGTTCCGCACTTTTTTTCGGCTAATAAAAAATAATTTAGTTATTAATAAAAGAATTTAGTGTTACTAAGTTATCTCAGTTATGTAATATCATGTAACTTATTTTAATTCAATTTCAGTGTTTGCAATTTAACGCTGTTTTCAATGTTTATTTATTTGTTACGCTTAGCCCTTCAGCTCAGTTCGGGAACCTTTTTTCTAGAAAAAAAGCACCGGAGAAGAGGAAGAGTCAGGAGAGGATTTTTTGAAGAGGAATGTTTTCAGTTTTGAGTGAAAAAACCTGCGCAGAAATTGCAAAGGGTGAGGTTGTTAGTGAGTTCGTAGGATGGGTGATCGGTTGATGCCTTGTGCATTAGACACCGGTGCAAAATCGTTAGCTAAAGTTGCTTAGGAAGACTTAAGCACCTCAAATAACATACTTATAACATACTAAGGCGTCATATAGTGTAGCTCTTTCCAAAAATTCTTTCTTAAAAATTTAAAAATTCTTCCGGAATAGATTAGATTAGATATAAATTAGATTAGTTTATAAATTATAGCAATAACAATAACAATAATAATGATAATAACAATTTTAAAGAATAATGATCGGTCAGATAATTCTCGTAATTTGACATTATTATTACCAAGATGTTTCAACTTCTCACGGCTTGTACAGTGTTGACAATAAATTAAACTTTTTAAATATTTTTCCAAATAGCTTGTAAGGCCTATACAAGACGCACAAAAGGCCTATTCGCCTGGGCCTACAAAAGGCCCGTGTGACATTATTTGTGCTCATCTTTGAGCCACTGCGAAGTCAACATTCGCAAGCACGCAAGCCTCTTCTTTCGAAGACTTCTTACGTGAAGTTGAGTTTGGTTGTTGAACTATATTCAGCCGAGTCGGCTCGTTTAGACAATACAGCCCAGGTCAGCGTAGTTCGGTCGTGGCTATAAGTAGCATTTCGTTGGCTTATTTACTTAGACTGAATCTTGATCAGCCTACGACCGTCATAACTTTGCGCCTTAGCATTACGCTGTTACCTCGGCGGATTCTATCTGGCAATCGATACCAACACAGCACCCTGGATCTTGCGGATTTGATTTGATATAGCGCCGATGTTTAAAAGTTCTGTGTGTCTGCCTGACGAGACTTTGTTCGGTTGTCATATATATTGTATGTGTGTATGCATATGGTCAATACTGAGGGTTTCTTGGATGACAACGAAAACCAGCGAATGGGTAATGGAACAAACAGGCATGGAACGTCAACTGTTAAGTAACATCAAGTCAAGGAAGTTGACATACTTTGGTCATATTATGAGGTAAAATGGATACTGTTTGGAGAAATAATGCAGGGTACAACATCTGGATCGCGAGTACTTGGAATAGCACGAACAGCCTGGATTGAGAACATAAGGTCTTGGACTGGATTAACTACGAGTCAAATACTGAGGACAACAGAAGGTAGAAACATCTGGAGAAGGACGGTTCATGGTGAGACCACACTTCGGGTCGAAGATGGCTAAAGACAAGACAAGCCATTATAGTTTTTATATATGTGTGTGTGCGTGCATATATATATATAGCCTTTGTAGAACCTCAAAGCGTCTTAATGACTATTCAAATATCCACCCCGTTGTTTGCTTTCACCAATTGTTACTTCGTGCCGTCTAAAGACGGTATTCAATGCTGTCAGATCCATTTCATCGAATCTAGTTCGTGTGGGGGACGATACCCGATTGGTCAGAGCGTCGAGAGTAGGAGTTAGAGCCCCTATGAGACCATTATATGTGTGGGGACCTTGAGCAAGTCCTTGGATCGCATATGCTCAGCGTCGTCGGTTGATGCTTAGTCATTAGTTGTGGCGCTTAACAAAGGCAGAAGTAACAATGTAGAGAAACAGCTCTGAATAAATCCTACCATGACACCCCTTCCTCCTCTTATCTCTCCCTCCTCTCCAACCCCAAGCACCATCCCCCATAGCTGCCACGCTGTCTCTCCGTCTGACTTTTGGATCTTGACCTGGAACCGAACCCTTTTGCTTATCGACTTTATTTTGACTGAGCGCCTGTGAATACGCTGGTCTCCGCGACGTGGCTTTCGTTGGGCGCTGTAGAAATCTTGAAATTACGATTACGATTAAATGTAAGTGTAAATGTTTGCCTATAGCGACCGAATATCCTCGACTCTGCTCTTTTTGCAATGAATCCCTCAGGCGAGATCAATCACCACCGCTGCCCGTTTGAATGGGTGCCACGCCATTTAAGATCCCCGTGTACGGACCTTGCTATAGCCGGAGATAATCGGTCTTCATCGGCCTTTCAAGTATTGATACCTCGCAATAAAGCTGCTTGTATATATATATATATATGCATATATATATATATATATATTTGACTATAACATGTTTTATACTTTTGGCGTTTGTTGAAAACGGTTTGAGACATCAATAGAGATCTCCACATTTGACACGAACATAAAAACATTTGTAATATTATATGATATCCAGAGTATTCATGTATCTATAGAGTTTGTGTAGATTCCACCCTATTAAGCTGTCATGTATGGGTCGCGCAATAGCACGATATACAAATCTCTGACAGGCATAGAGAGAGAGCATGTCGAATGCAAGAAAGAAAGACAGACAGACAAAGAGAAAGAGAATGAGAAAAAGAGACAGCTAGACATACAGAGACAGAGATAAAGACAGAGAGAGATAGAAAGACAGAAAGACAGAGACAGAAATGCAGGCGAACAGAGAGACAGAAAGACAGAGAACGAGGCTGAGAGAGAGAAAGACAAAATAAGGAAGTGACTTGGTGGATAAACATTTAAGACGAAGAAAAACCGATGAGCCGTGAAATGATGATTGTTATCAGAGCAAATAATTGAATTTCATTCGCAAACACATCAGCCAATGTTATGCAATATATACACGTACGGCATAACATACTTATTACAAGAGACAAACAGACAGACAGGCAGGCAGACACATAGACAGACACACAGACAGACACACAGACACACACAGACACACAGACACACACACGCACACAGACACACAGGCAGTAGACAGGCAGATATGCAGATAGGCAGACAGACAGACAGGCACAATAGGGACAATTAAATCTATTAAATCGCCAGCATTCACACCATATAGTACGACTGCCTATGATGTTCCTACAGTGTATAAAAATACAGCCGCAGCAATTCTTACGTATCTACTTAATAGATCTGTTTTCTGAGAAAGATTTATTACATCGGAGTCATTATTCATCTTTTATCAGCGTCGAAATAACCCAATTACTGCCTTGACTGGAGTCTTCTCTAACCCCACAACACACAAACACACAAGAGGCCTGAACGACTCGAGCCAGTGTCGGCTCGAAGGTCTATTGATAGCTGGAATTGCACGGATGAGCAACTTGTCAGCATATGTAAAGTTCAGATACTTATGCACTTAAGTATTTTCACTTGTAAGGTACGGTAAGGTCGACATTAACCGCCCTTGGCAGCCGTAAGATGTGATAAACGATGCGTGTTGAATTGAAGGAGGGACTCACAACTGGCCTGGTTAGCTACATTGGTTAACGCTTACGTCAAGGCGCCTCTGAGAGCGAGGATGCCGGTTCGCGTCCCGGTCGTGGCTTATTTAAGAGATTTGCGCTCAGTCAAATCAAAATTGATTAGCAGGAAGGATTCGATTTCTGGTAGAGATCTAAGAGTAAGGCAGGCAGACTGTCAGACGGCTGCGGTGGATGGTGTTTGGAATTGCAGCTGAAGGAGAGATAAGGGTGAAAGGGAGATTCAGGATAGGATATGTGGGAAAGGAGTGCTGTCAGTCTTGAGTGAAACACGTGCACATCTAAGACTTAGACACATCTGGGTCTGAACCTCCTCGATGCGTAGTCACTAGAATTCACTTGACATGAATAAGGCACCATGGTCTGCTAAGCATATGCTAGATAAATAAAATTTGTTTTAAAGCGTCGTTTGAACTTGCATATACAGACGACACTCAGCACTAGGTCAGTTTGAAGACGATTCCTATCTATAGGCCTACTCTAATTAGGCCAAGAGGCCTGCGTGGGCCTACGAAGACACGAAGCAGGCAACCCACTTGAAGGAGACATAAGTGGGAGGGCGCCATACCTTTATGTCATTGTTGTACTAGCGGAACAATGCACGTCGTGATTAAGTCACCCACTGTAGCAGTTGCTTAGAATGCAAACCCAGTGACGTTACCTATAACTTCTATGCTTCATCACCGCAGAGCACAGGTAAAAGTAATGACCGAAGAGAATCTTTACGTCGCTGGACACAGCCGAGTGGACAGCTGTGGGCAGCGGTGTCTGCTGGTCGTGGGCATTCAACCGTGAAAACGGCGGTGCTTGGCCCCAGTGCTTGTCCTAGCGAAGCCGATTTAAGATGGCACTGGTGGTGCATGCAGCATGTACGAATCACTTTCCGCCTTACCTATCTTTGTTTGAACCTCAGAGAAGAAGAAGAAGCAGAACAGTCCCTTAGCGACTTAATTTCCTTAGCCTCGGCATATGAGGGAGTATGCCCAGTCCTCTCCCTCCACTTCCGATCTTCCCACCAAAGTGTACAGTGGATGTAGTGACTTTATAGCCGAGCTCGCCAGAAAACGCAATGAAAGCAGAAATCTAGTAGAAAATGGCGGAGATTTGAACCCATCACTTCTGGTTGACAGTCCAGCAGCCAACCATTAGGCCATCGCGAACCTTAGAGCTCTGTTAAAGGGCCGTCCTCTCCTACATCAGCGTCTTCTGGTAAAGTTCGTTGTTCTGGGCTGATGACTTGTCCCTCCCCTGCTGGTAACACCATTTGGAATTCGTTACCTTCTCATGTGTGCAGCTCTCTTGCCAAGTCACTGAACGAATTTTAATTTCAAAGTCCTTTCGCTAGCCTATAACTCTCTCCAATTTTTCCGACCTACTTATCTTTGCAAACCCTAACTCAGACCGCTCTACTCGCTCACCCTCTTACGTCACTCTTGCCCGTCCCTCTGTAACTACTCATCTTATCTAACCGATCCATAAACTACACTGCACCTAATCTCTGGAACGATCTCCCTCCTGAATTTCGCAAATTCTCTGTTCCTCTACCCCTTCTGTCGTTCACCCACCATCATCCCTCTCAAGCCCCTCTATCAGGTGTTCTCAGGTGTTCCATTCTCACTTTTTCTTATTCTCACTTTTTCAAGAAATCCCACCCTGATCCATTAAATCTGCTGCCTCCCCATTTCTCTCAGCTTAAACACTACCCACCCTAACAATTCCTTTCCCCCTCTCTGTCTGGTCTTCTGGCAACTGGACTTGGCACGGCATCTTTGGACAACCCAACTGACTTGACGCAGCGTTCGTGAACAAGCTGGTCCCCTGGGCTTAGCTTTTAAGTAGCGCTTTAGAAATTCGAGTTTATGGTTACTAAAATTACCTTTCGCTGTAAACTGAGAATTCATCTCTTCTTCTCTGTGCATGGTTTATAATGTTTACTGCTGCCCGGCTTTAATGTATGTATGTGTATATGTATGTTGTATGTATGCATGTAGCTGAATATTTATAAAGCGCCTTTTAAGAACCTGACAAACGCACTAAGAGCCTCATAAGACAAAATGCTGATCCGAGCTAGCGTAAAGGGGCATCAATGTAATGCGTAATATTTACTTTCTTAAGGAGCCAGAAATAAAGACCTAGGAAAGCCTGGGGCATAAAGGGATATCGAGGCATAAGTGTCTCATTATGTCCAGTCTCCCCTATGCGATATAAATCGTTAGCTAAAGTTGCTTAGGAAGACTTAAAGCACCTTAGATAACATACGTATGCACCCTAGCGCGTCATACAGTATAGCTCTTTCCAAAAATTCTTTCTTAAAAATTTCAAAATTCTTCCGGAAAAGATTAGATTAGATTAGCTATACATACATTATGTGGACATTGCCCAATAGCATAGCCTTTCAGTCACTCAGTCAATCAAGACATACTAGTTCGATGCAACACAATACCAAGAACCTACAACACTTAACAGACACCCCCGCAATGTTCGCATGTCAATGCGTGGGCTGTGTAAACATTAGTCTATTAAGGACAGCTCAGGTTTTGTAGGAACCACTGACATACCTCCTCCATTCGGCTCCTCAATTAGCCATTCGTTCGTCCTTCCGTCCGTCCGTCCGTCCGTCCATCCATCCATCCATTCATCCATTCATCCAGCCAGCCGTCCGTCCATCCATCCATCCATCCATCCATTCATCCATCCAGCCAGCCGTCAACCCACCGTCCGTCCGTCCGTCTTCCCGTCCATCTATCAATCACTCGATTCATTCGTTCGTCTATTCACTCATTCAGTTACTCATTCATTCATTCGTTTTCCCAATTTATATATAGGACTTGAGAAATTTATGGAAATCAGAAATTACATCTGGAACGGCAGCCAATCAATGATATCTGAGAGTTACAGAGCAGGTTATGCGAAGCCACCTGCACTGAAGCCCTGGTTGGATCAATTTTCAAAAGCCAAAGGGACGACTTTACGTGCAGCAAGGATTGTCTATATTTAGCATTCTCTATTTTAACACTCGCTCGCTCACTCACTCACTCACTCTCGCTCGCTCGTTTATTTACTCACTCATTCGTTTATTCGTTCATTCAATCAATCGTTCAATCATTCATTCATGCTGACCGCCAGTTAAGTTCAAAGTTTAACCCTACTTCAAAGCGTAGAGTTACGCCAGTCAGTTTCAACAAATAATAATTATTTTTTAATTTAAAGTTACAAACTTCAATACAGTCGATATAAATCTTTTTGCCATAAGCACAACGCCTTCTTCCAATGGGCAGCCTAACGAATTCATATTATTCAGGCTATATAAGATGCAGATGCCACAGCGAAATCGAAGTATAGCATTGGGGGAAGTCGCATTCTCAAAGAGAAAACAGTTACTGAGAGGAAAAATGAACAAGAACTTAAAGAAACGAATGATTAAAACTCTGATATGGAGCATGGTGATGTATGGATCTGAAACATGGACCATGAGAAAGGAGGACATCAAGAGATTGGAGGCCTTCAAAATGTGGATTTGGCGCAGGATGGAATAAAGTTGGTTGGATGGAGCACATAACATATGAGGAGGCGCTGAAAAGCGTTGAGGAAGAAAGATCTATGATAGCTACAATAACGGGGCGAAAGAGAAAATAGATTGGTCACATATCGAGAGGGACTCACTCTTGAGAAACTCACTGAGGGCAGAATGGAAAGGAGGAAGACAAGAGTTAGACCCAGTAAGACCATTTGTTAACAAGCCATAACACCTGGAATGGGTGAAGACGGATACGGGAGGGTGAAAGAAAAATCTCAGCACTAAGAGGAGTGGCGTCATCGGACGTTTGAACTTGCCTCGGGGCAGAGAACCTGAAGAAGAAGGCTAAGGTTAAGCGTCACTTCACACTGTCGCAGAAAGATCTATGAAAGCCGTGAAGTTCAGGAAAAAGCATTTAAACATAGCAGTCATTATTACAAACGTTAGAACGTCACTTAAGTATATCGCAAGGACCTTCAAACAGCGTGCAGTGCAGGAAAACGTCCATTAAGAAAGCAAGAAAGAAAGTAAGTAAATAACGCATTTGTTAACACACCATAGCGCCTGTTATATATAAATGACCATATACTCGATGGAAGAAGAAAGTTCACTGAAAACGACTAACTGAAATCTACAGAGAAAATGCGTTGGCCGCGTATGATGAGAGGAATTTCCTCTGCGAACCTAAATTGAGGTGGGTGGCACCTATTCAAAAGTATGGCTGTCGTTAAGGATTTCATCCGATAAATTCCTTCATTCAAATGATTAATATCCGCAAGAACCGAGTTTTCGTTCTCAGCGTCGATTTCAGTGCCAATTAGCAACAACATAAAATCAGCAAAGCTAGCGGGGCGTACGTCTCCACGACTCCGCCACCGTTTGGCTCACAGAAGATGCCTATGCCCGTTGCAGCGTTTGCCTTGAACGAACAGCACATGTGGTTATAAAACGACTCGGTTCAAAAAGCTCACAGACATAATATTGTGTATGTTACGCTGCGTGCGGAGTCACGGTCGAGCTAACACTATCAAATGCCTTGCGCTGTTTGCTGATTAAAGCCTGCTCGTCAGCGTTTCGTAGGTACTCCTCTCATGCATCGCATCACATCACGAGCCATCGTGAGAGACCTCTTATGTGTGTCTGTTGCAATAAAGTTCGTGGGAGTTTTCAATCATGATACACATGACTCGCGAGTTATATTAAACTTGCACCGCAAAAATGCTGAAATGAGTTACCGCGCATCGTGCACGATTCGGTAAACTCGGAATCTAGATAACAATTAATATTAATATTTGGTAATTTCTAATGCGCCGGTGTCTAATCCACAAGGCATCAACCGATGGGGCACCAAAGCCAAGCCGCAATCAGGTCAATATCCAGGAGGTCACTCCACAAGACAGAGAGCCAGCCTATACGGTGGATAATCAATTTTAAAAAGGTAAGTTTTAATTGCGAACGAAATGACAGAAGCAACTGAACAGAACAAGCAGACACAGAAGAGAGTTCCAAAATGTAGGTTAATTAACCGAAAAAAGATTACTAATATTTCAAATACAATGCTCATGACCATAAAGTATTTGTTATCCGACGGCCGTCTTTGAAGACACTCTGTCGGATATTCCTTGTCTAATTACTGTGAAAGACCAATGACTCTCTGGCTCTAGGCCACAATGACTCTTCTTCGTTTACCTTTTCGTTCTCATGGAAATTTTGACTCCCTCAGAAAGGTGCTCTATATAAATTATTTCCAGGTACGTAATTAGATACGCACTTACATACGAACAAACATACAATAATATATATGTATGTATATATATATAATATCAGACATATAAATATTTATGTGCATACAAAATCTGCATACCTATACTAGACATATATATATATATATATATATATATATATATATATATATATATATATATATATATATATATATATATATATATATATATATATATATATATATATATATATCAGACATACATAAGTACATACACATTTAAGTAGTAAGTAAGTAAGCAAGTAAGTAAATAATCCACATCTAACACACTATATTTCCATCGACTGAGCGAGTAATCGTAGGCGTGGGTGGATAACAGCACACATATGCATATATGCATACACACATACATACATGCATGCCAGATATAAAACAAACATAAATGCCAGACATTTTTAACAGCTGCTTTAAATTCTCCACTGTCCCTAGACTTTACAGAGTGTCTCGAACTAACCATTGTCGTTGAGCGTTTGGCGAACGACAGAAGACAGGATTTTCAGATATAGCCCAGCTTACATCCAATAAGAGAAAGTCATCGCTGGTCAGGTAGAACACGCTGAAAAAACCGGCAATCTGACCACTTATTATTCGAATCTACTCAGACGACAGGACCTCGCAGTACAAGATTGGTCACGGATGGCAACTATCTCAGTCTTAATAGAAACTCATACGAATCGTTACGGACTGCTCAGTATAACCGTCTCGGATGGGTGGACACTGTCAAACGCCTCATGAGCTTGCTGTTTATGCCGACAAGCTAGTTTACCTTAGCTTTGCGATACGTGTGTGTGACGAACCGTGAAAGTGAACGACATGAGAACTTGGAGTGGGAGGTAACGCCAGATTCCTCTACGTGTAGGCGAAATTTTTAACACCGCCGTGTACCATGCGTCTGTAGTACACGGTGTTCAAATACTGGGATACACAGACAACGATCGCGCGATGGTCTAGATGTAGAGGAGGCTAAAGGAATGGTCACTATCAATGAAGAAATACAGTTGCTAATGGCTGTAAGATGTCGTAGAACATTAAGTACTTTAGATGTAGTAGTTAATGTAACTTGATCGACTGTCATCTCATAGGTCGCAGATGCAAATATTCGTCAGGACAAAATATTTCGGGAGTTCTCTTACACTACCGCCCCCTAGTGGACTCAGCAGCAATATGAATACATCTACTGTACATTGTAGGTGGGAAGATCAGGCGATGTGGGTGAGAACTTGCCACCACACTCAGGCTAATAAAATACAGTTGCTAACAGTTTATATCCATGACAGACTCTCGGGGCTAGCTTTAAAGATCTGCTTTTTCATCATCATCATCATTATCATCATTATCTTCTTCTTCTTCTTCTCCTTCTTTTTCTCTGCCTCTGCTTTTTCCTTCTTTACCTACTGCTCATTCTGCTTCTGCTTCTCCTTCTTCTTCTCCTACTTCCCCTCCCTCCTTATCCTTCTTCTCTTTCTCCTCCTACTACTCCTTCACCCTTTCGTCCAAAATAGTCCAGGATTTTATATCGCTAAACTCGATCGTAACTTATTCATTCACCAGGTGGCGTATATGACATCCCGGTTTAAATCTGGACGAGTTTACCTCTGTAATGTAATGTTATGAAGGTTGCTGTCTGTACATAGCTTCGCTAGATAAGTCAGTTGATAAATGTAAGTACTGAGCTGAGACCAAAATGCTATAAGTCACTGAACAGAACTGACAGATGCGGGGAGAGAATTCCAAAACTTAACGTCCAGCTACCTAAAAAACTCGTTCACCAAGACAGTTCTATTTCCCGGAACAACCAGAGAAAGGCAGCAATCAGATGACGCAGTTGCATAGTTTTAAGTCTGGCTGATTCCTTTAAGTGCTGTGTTTGGCTACAAAAGTCAATATTTTTTATAGTATTAGCCTCAACTTAAAACAGATCATTTTCTGAATGGGAAGACAATGTGGTAATTTACGTATAGGGACTATATGCTCATATCTAAATGTGTTCGCTGTGCCTCTGAACTTTCAGGAGTTTCTGCACGTTAGACTTTGTCATACCATTAAGAAGCGAGTTAAAATAATTGTGCCAACTTGAAACCAATGCATCTGCTAGAGATGTCCTTGAACACAGGGACATCATTCCTAATTCTGCGTGAAGAATATATGTTATGTGACGATTTAAAACAGCCATTTGAAAGTTGGCGAGAAACAGTAGAGTAAAAAAAACAAAACAAAACAAAAATAAAACGTCACCAGAGTTACGAATAAAAACAGCCAACTCAGTAATTAACTCACACAGTTTTAAAGAATTCAAGATCTCAAGCTGATTGAGCTGCTACGTAATGCCAAGTAACAGAAATTACGTTTTTAATGGTTGAGGAGGAGGAGGAGGTATATTAGCAGCCATCTAAGACTACATCTCACAACAGCATATAACAGATGCAAAAATGAATGACATGACAAATGGTCAAACTACATATGAATTTGAGTAGTCGATGTAGTCATTGTAGTAGTAATCGTTGTGGTTGTAGTCACGATTGTGGTTATGGTTACTGTTGCCGCTATTGTTATTGTTGTGGTTGTAATCAGAGTTGTGGTTGTCTTGAAATGAGACGCAGCTGAATGGCAGGCGATGGTTTGACGATTCCACGCGGAGCTTCAGGGGTGTCGTTCACCCTATGAACTCCCGACGGGGGTTTCACGTAAAAGCGCTGAACAAGAGCGGCCAGGAAGAGGAAGACCTCCTGGGAAGCCAAGACCTCCCCAAGACACGAACGCTTACCTGTACAAACAGGCATTTAACGGGCGTGATCAATTGCAAGTCAAAGAGCTATAGATGTACGTTTGCATGTATGTATGTATGTATGTAAGTATGTATGAATGTATGTAAGTGGATTTAAATATGTATGTGCTTGTATAAGTGTATGTTTATGTATATATTTATATATATATGTATGTATGAATGTATGCATATTTATGAATATATATATATGTACGTATGTATTTATGTACGTACGTATGTATGTATGCCCTGAACGTTATTATAGTGGCGCTATGGAAGTGCTCACATTAGAATATCCCTATGAGGGAACAGAAAACTTAATGAATCGCAGAATAGAATCGTTCTGAACATTGATGGGAACATGTCTTCTGATGAGAAATTTCCTGACAACAAGACTTTTGCTGACTACTTCCATCGTTGATGACAACTGTATTTTACGTTACATCATAAAAAGTTCAGCTCACCTGTATTAGCCTTGGAACTCAGAACATTCTTGTCTTCAAAGCCCTATTTTCTTGTCTTAAGGACCCGCCAGTGCTTGCTTACACACTCTAGCCTAATTTCTGGCTTCTCTGACCTATAGCTTCTCCAATGGGTTATGATTTTGATTACAATTGATGTTTTGGAAATTATGATAACGGCGCTACAGAAGTCATTGGATCGGATAACAGAAAAGATCGTTCCTGTTGTTACTTAACGGCATAATTGGTTTTAAAAACTTTATAAACAATTTATGCGTCCGAAAATAAGTGTCCCTATCTCAAAAATTGGGAGACACTTTTGTTGAGCTTTTCCTCAATACTCTGTCAGAAAGGGAACAATGCTTATTACGGTGAACATATCCAGCGTGCGACAGAAAATACACAGCTTAGAGCGAAAGCTGAAGTAAGCAACACAGCTGCGAACAAGAGAAGATAGAGAAGATTGCGAACTAAGCTGCCATCATACCAACTGAGAAAGGCATAATCAGATCTCGCCGTATTAAACTGTTCTCGGCATCTAAGAATCGCTCTGGTCTGAATTCTGTTGGATCCAGCCAGACCTTTGGGTCCATGTGAACACTGTACAGGTTCGGCAATACCTACAAACAAAGAATATACTGACGATGATACTGAGAGTACAAAAAATGAGCTATATAAATGCTTCGATAAATACATACATACATACATACACACATACCTACATACACACACATATACACATACAAATAACATACATACATACATATATACACACGTACAAACATTTTTTTATTTAATGCACTTATCACTCGCAGAGTCAGTAAATCTGAATCTGAGATGCGGATGCATTTTCGCTCAGAACACAGATGGAGTCGTGCGCACATACTTTGGATACATACATACACACATACATGTAGAAATATATACATACATAGATGCATGCACCCAGAGTACAAACATACGTACACACATACATCCATGCATTTGAAGTACCAGCACACTGATCACCTAAGGCGAAAGGAGAAAGAAAGAAGGGGAAAATAAAAGAAAGGTAGAAGGACTCTAGGAACGACGGAGGAACGGAAGGAAGGAGGGGTGAAAGAAAGGGAAAAAAGACGGCTGAAAGAAAGAAAGGGAAGAATGAAGAAATGAACGAATGAACGCATGAATCAACGAATGAATGCGTGAAATAACAAAATAGTGAATGAACGAATGAAACAACGAGTTAACGAATGAATGAGAGAACTTACGAAGCAAAGAACGACGGCAAAAAAGAAGCAAAAGAAACCGAAAAAAGTGAAGACGTACCATTGTTCCTGCTGGTATAAAATATCCGTTGATCTGCGTATCTGCCAGAATAGCATGTGCTGTGGAAAAGGGTACCAGAGTTCGAATCCTCATGGTCTCGAGAATCACAGCCTCCAGATAGGGTAGTTCGGATTTATCGTCGATAGATGCCAACCGGTCCCTCGGAACAACACTATCGATGTCCCTGCGAAGGCGTTCCTGGACGGCTGGGCTGTTAGCTAAGAGTATGAGACACCAGAAGATTGTGACGGAAGTGGTGTCTGAACCACCGATGAAGAGGTCCCTGATGGTGAACAAAAGCTGCTCGCGGTCAAAGTGAGGACCCTCTTCAGAGACGAATCGTTTAACTAGACAGTCGGCTGTTTCCCCGTCATCGTTCAAGCTGTTCACGATTTCTCGCTCCAAAAGACTCATGAGTTCCTCGTGTGCGTTGATTCCAGCCTCGAGACGTTTCCTGTAGAACGGAATGAACCTCGTGATTGGAGCTACGATCAACGCTACTTCGAAGCTGTCTTGGAATTTTTGGGTACATTCACAGAGCCTCTGCAGGGCTCGCTTTTTGGTAGCTGATGTGTTGTCGAAGGTTCGACCGAATAAAAAACCGGAAATGACGTTGGCGACGCTGTCCTTGAGAACTTGTTCCGGGTTGAACGGCTGGCCTTCCTTTTCTTCGATTGCCTTGAGCAAAGCGTCCATCTCGACCATGATTCTCCGCTCTGTGAGCCTCTTTACACCGAATCCAAACTCCTTCAAGATGGATAGCGTGAGCTTATGGTAGCGTTTAAAGTCGGCGTCAAAATGCTTCATCACGATCCCTAACGACATCAAGAAATGCTTCATTGTTATCCTTAATAAAGTTATGAAATGCTTAGTTGTTATCTAAAAATGTGTCTTTATTCTTCCTATTACTTTCAAAAAATTCTTGATTAGGGTTATTATGCTGAAGGTCACCAAAAATCGCTTCGTTATTTTCCCTAATAACATAAAAAAATTGCTTCTTGATATGGAGCATCAAGATTGGTTCAGTTATACAAATAACGATTTTAAGAAATGTTTGATTATGTCGAATAACATCAATATCCATAAGAATATCAAGAAATGCTCATTATAATCTGTAACAATATCGATCGAGTATCAAGTATGAATGTTACCTTGTTATTCTAATGTTTAAGTTGAGTAAGTTAATTATGATATTGTTTTGTATGTGTATTATATTCTTGTTTTGAATTATAACTAAGGCAGGTCTAAGTCATGATGTATCATAAAAAGGAAGTTCTAAGATATAACTATTATCCAATCTCGTTATTGTGTTATTTAGTCAGTGGTCAACCTTTGGCGTTCCTGTTAGTGTGAGTTTTTTCGATGAAGACATCGAGTCGATCTGCAAATGGAACGGAATGCTTCAGCAAAGCCTCTCGTATCGTCTCCTTGCCGTTCAACACCAAACAGAATCTGCAAACCGTTGAATGGTATTGTTATTGTTTTATGCATCGGCAACAATAGGCTCCTTTGTTAAATATTGTATATAAATTTAACGGTTTTTGAACGTTTTCTGCTATTGGTTTTGAGAACCTTTCGTGTCAGTTTATTGTTGAAATCTGTTTTCGAATAAAAATTGCAGTATCATGCAAGTAATTTGTGAAGTCGCTGAAGCACATTAGACCTATTACTTTCGTGTTACGATGCTCCCCCTTTCTATGGACGACCGTGATTATTAAACGTAAGACGCCAACAAATTTCGCAGAAAAAAATTGACTCCATTGTACTACTTAGCTTCAGAATTCCAACGTTTTTACAACGTGTTTGGCGGTTTTTATTGTTACAAAAAATAACGTTCTAACGTTCTTATTTCTTGATCAAAGCTTCTTCCAGGACTATAAGCAACGGCCCTCTTACTTTCTGCCGATGTAGAAGCCGAAAACTGGTCCCAGTTGATCGGCCTTTCTCATGAACTGCTCCGAAAGATTAGCAAAGTCTCTTATGAAGGGAACTGAACCAACGAGAGGAAGCGACGGCAAACAGGGCGGAAGGGGACGACGATTCCGAGGATTTCTTTGCAGCTGGCGGATGAGGATGTGCATAAGAACGAACGTCAACAAATAAACGAACACCTCTGCCAAAGTCATCTTAGAACCTAGAAAACAGCAGAACTAATTCCAGGAGAAATAAGTGCATCAGGACTCTGAAATGTCATTAACCCATCTAATTGAGCAATTCTTCGAAAATGTATCTTTAAATTGTATCTCTAATAGGAGATAGTAGTCCTTAACCACTGAATTGAATAAAGATTGAACAAGTGGGAAAAACAATTTAAATGAAGCAAAATGTGTGCAGGAATATACCTTCACTCGGAGACAATTTAAACCAGTGGGAAAGGCCAAGGGGCAAGAGAGAAATGCATAGAGAAAGCTATTTTCAATGTAAATTCAGGAAAGTTGAGAAAGACCTAGTGGGAGGATTTTTCAACCAGTAAGGTAATCCATTTGGCAGGAATTGAATATTTTGAATGTTTCCATCTTCAATGGAAAATTTTCTGAACCAGTTTTTTGAGAGACCTATAGGAAAGAGCAAAATGTATGGAAAGTGATTTTATCTTCAGTCTACGAAGATAATCCGTAAAATTATAATTGGAACGAAAACATTATGCATACCAGTAGGAAAGTGTAGCAGGTCTTCCGCTCGGCGAATTCAGTCAAATGTAGGTAACTGCGAATTTGCTGTATGCAGTAAATAGGCCTCTCCGTCGACGATGTATGCAGGTCAAAGTCTGGGTTGATTTAGTTCCAGCAAATGTAGGTCTTTGAGCTCCAGGTCCTAATAACAGTAAACTAGTCTGACCTAAGATAAACCGAACTACTTCTTGAGCAATCTGCTACCGTACAATTCGACTTTTAGCGGGAGAGGGAACAGTCCTTTGAGGAGTTCCAATAGGCAGCCATAGGCACGGTGTTAGCAACTTTTGGGCTTTTGTTTTCTTAGGCTCGGCATATGAGGCCGGATAACCCTCATTTAAAAACCGACCAGGCAGCTATAGTATTTTCTCTTATCTAAAAAAAATTGTAAATTGTACACGTTTTTGTAAAGCGACCATATGAATTCCACCCGCGCACGGGTGAGATCCTTCACCACCGCTACACGCCATTTAAGGTCCCCGCGCACGGACCGCTGATGGCCTAGCACCGGAGATCAGCACCGGGCCCGACACTCGAAACGAGTATGGGCAAAACCTGCACGGACCGTACTAGCCCGAGATTCAAATCTCTGAAATAAGCCACGACCGGGACGCGAACCTGGGATCCTCACGCACCGAGGCTTCCTTGGCGTACGCGCTTACTGATGTAGCTAACTAGGCCAGTATCTAGGACATAAATACTCTGGCGCTAGCCCTGAACGTACGGTATGAGGCTAAACAACGAAGAGATAAAGGGAGAAGACAGGAGGGTATGCCGCCACATTGTGCAAACTGCTCAGCTGAGTTGGTCGTTAGACAAAGAACGTCAATATGTTGTCTTGCTCCATATTAGGTCTCCCTGTGTTGGCAGCCACTCGTCTCTGCGAATACAAGATAATAGACTACATAGTTCGTCTCCCTGTGTTGGCAGCCATTCATCTCTCCAAATACAAGACTATTAGACTACATAGTTCGTCTGTCTGATACACCGGTCCAGGCAAACATGTTGATTTGACACTAAAAATTTATGAACTGTACCATTTTCATGCTTATATAAGTGAACAGTCAATAAACATCATCACACTGAAGTTCCAAACAAAGCACTCACAGCTAGATTATAGTCGATTCAAGTTATATAGCTTCCATCGTTTGAATCTAAAGAAAACAGAATGATGTCGGTGGAGTTCCTTCTCTTCGGGGGACTATTCTTGTCTTCGTACCTCTTCATCCGTTGGTGGAACGATTTAGGAAAAACTAGTCGTCGCTATCCGCCTTCACTACCATCTCTTCCACTGGTGGGATCTTTGCCATTCATAAGGGGCTTCAATAACTTTGCTGATTTTTTAATGAGAAAAGCCGACCAGCTCGGACCCATCTTTACATTCAGAACTGGTAACAAGTAAGTAACAAACAATTAAATATGCTGTGGTATTTATCTGACGATATGCAATTGATTAGTAAAATCTCAATCTCCTGCTCCTCCGAGCCTCGTAATTAATTTACACAATTTGTGTAGCTGATTGTAGCGTTGAATTGAGGGGACATAGTGGCAATTTAAAATTTAAATATTTCTCTAGAACAATTATTACAATACTCCTATTGTCTTTGAGCTAATTATTCTCGGAAAGAATACAGACGCGTGATTTATAATTAGGTCTGATGGTTTCAAAACATTCCTATAGCGCCTCCTCTAGTCCTCCATAAACTGTTCCCGACACTGCTATTTATTTAGTCTATACAGTTGCCACTTAAGCTAAAGATAAAGTATACCACAGGGTATGGCCATGATTCGTGTTTATACGTCAGTGACGCCTCCTGTTATTTGCATTTGACGGGAATAAATCACAAGCACTTGTCTTAGAATTTATTCGTGTTTTGGTTCCGTTCCGTTGGTTAGCACTTTACTTTTATATAGTCGGTTAAGAAATGTTTGTCGTGCTTAGGCTTGGAAAATATTACGTTGTTCTAAATTACATCGAGCATTCAAACGCTTTTGCACGACTTCTTTTTCAGGCTTGTCCTAATTCTGAATAGCAAAGCAGTTATTGAAGATGCACTAGTTAACCATTCTTCTGCATTCTCAGGAAGAGCTCCAATTTACACAGAAACCGTTGTCAATCCAAATAATAAGGGTGAGTATACCTAACGTATTCTCCAATAATTTGAATAATAGGCTGTTTTTCGCTTGTACTCCGTAAAATTAATTTGACAAATTGCGCTTTGCGAATCGATTTACGTATGCCAACCTCTATTAAGTTTGTCTTTTTAGAACTACTGAACCCGCTATCCTGCCACAAGACGGCTTATCAACAAAATTGTGTCATACAAGCAACTCATAGTCATTTTTAATGCTCTTTGGCATATGCTTCCAGGTTTGTCATTAATGAATACTACTCAAGAGTGGAAGAAGTATCACCAACTCTCGCTTTCCATTTTAAAACAGCTGGGTTTTGGAGTGAAGAGCACGATGGAATCAAGGATCTTAATGGAATTTGAATTCTTCACAGATTATGTACTGAAACTAAATGGACAACATTTCAATCCCCGAGAACTCGTGTACCTCTCCACAACAAACATCATCATGAATATAATTTTTGGACGAAGACATGACTATAACCTGGGAATGAGTGACCTAGGATACCAAATTAAGCGAAGCCTTGATAGTACAGATGTGGCTTTAAATATTGCTCCTATACTTAGATTTCTTCCATTTCATCGAGATAAACTGCGTGATATGGTCAACTGTCAGAAGATTATGCATAGGATTCTTCAATTAGAGATTGAGAAGAGTCTAGAAGACGGCGCAGAAGATTGTTTTGTTCGTAGATATCTCGATCACGTAGGTCCAAATTACGACCAGGAGCAACTGAGATTCATGCTTCGAGACATAGTCGCAGCTGGAACTGATACAACGGCAAATACTCTTCTTTTGGCACTGGTCGCCTTAGCTAACAACCCCAATATACAGAACCGCCTCAGGGAGGAAATTAATGCCGTGGTTGCACGAGATAGACTTCCTTCCATGAATGACCAACCCAGACTGCCGTACGTCGAGGCAACAATCTTGGAGATACTGCGCTGGAAAACTATGGTGCCATTGGCTGTGCCTCATATGACACTGAATGACACAAATGTTGGCGACTACTTCGTACCTGCTGGAACTGGGGTAATTCCAGAAACAAACATGCAAAATAATTAAAAATTGTATTATATTAATTATTCTGATTGCTCTGGTGCAGAAATATTTATTTTAGAGTCTTTATTCAAATAACAAAAAGTTTTATTAATATTCCGGCACATTTGAAGAAACTTGCCTCGCTGAAAACTTGACTTTAGCCTTGATATAGGAGACAAGCAATTTGTAAACGAATTTGTTTTATAAAGATCATTATCATTAGCGGAATATGGTATCACCACATTTGAAAAAAAAACATTTCACAGAGTGTAATTCAAAATGTTTTATTCTTAGCATATCAAAATTAAAACAATTCTTAGTGTAGTTCAAAATCTATTTAAATATTAAAGGCCTATTCGGTTCTTCTGGATTTGCAAATATGATGCATCATATGAATTGTCCTGTATAATTGTGTGTTAAACAGGTCCTGATAAACCTTTATGCAGCTCACATGGATCAAAAAATTTGGAAAGATCCCGAGTCATTTCGACCGGAAAGATTTTTGGATACGGACGGCGAAGTAATCCACCGACAATCTGTTATTCCGTTTTCTCTTGGTTAGTAACTGAGATCAGTTATGGAGTTTGAATTTTGTAGATTGATATTGTTTTGTGAAAAACTCTAATTGCCAAGGTGAAATAAATGCAGATGGGTAGTGTGCTTTCTGAGTTAAGAAGCATTTTCCTACGTGTTGGTATTACTTATACGGGTCTTATCTCAAGTTTTGCTTTGCAACCAATATAAGTTGTTTGAATAGTAGGGCCTAGTAGTAGTAGAAGTAGCAGAAGTAATAGCAGCAGCAGCAGTAGTTGTAATAATAATAATGATAATAATAATAATAATAATAATATTCTTCTTCTTCTTATTAATATTATTACTGATAACAATTGAAACATTTAAAACAACTGGTTTTCCGGAACCTTTTCACGTTAAACTGACAAATATCCTAATTCGTCTGCGTGGAGTTCCGATGAGGATGCATCTTTAACCCCATCAACTAATGTTTAATGCAGTTGCCTTTTTATAATAATAATAGTAACAATAATAATAATAATAATAATATTTTTATTATTAAATAGTAATAATAATAATTATAATAATAATAATAATTGTGCGCCCCTCACGTTTGCCCTGCGGGTTTCTGGTCAATGCGGACGTCTCGCACGGTCTAGCACCCCCTTTAGGCCCAGGGAGAACAGCAAGACACGCCTGTATCAATGACATCGTGTGGCGCGCCCTCCTGAAGGCTGGCTTTCCATCAACTAAAGAACCAGCAGAATTGGTTAGGTCCGACGGCCGACGACCTGATGGAGCAACCCTCATTCCTTGGGAAGGGGTAAATGCTTGACCTGGGACGCCACAGTAATCGATACTCTGGCAGTCTCTTATCGATCCAGAACAGCCGTGGTCGCAGGTGCTGCTGCTGAGATAGCAGCAGAACGAAAGACCTCAAAATACAGTGATATTCTCTCGACACACTGCTTCGTCCCTCTGGCCTTCGAGACTCTAGGCCCCGTAAATCAAGAAGGCTTTAGCCTCCTCAAGAAAATCGGTCGCCATTTAACCCAAGTATCGGGAGACAAGAGGGAGACTTCTTTCCTGTTCCAACGCCTCTCCATTGCCATCCAGCGATCTAACGCGATTGCCTTTAATGGCACATTCTTGGAGCCAGATTTAAGCGAAGACTGACAATTCCAGAGAACAATCACCGGCCGGAAGAGAGTACCCAGTCGCAAATCAAGTTCTTCGTCGACAACAATACAACGAAGAACAAGACTGATGAAATCAAAGAAGGAGAGAAGGGCGTGCCTGAAGCCAAGATTAAAGAAAAGGAGAGAACCTGGAACTGGTCGTCGAGACCCAGCCGACGGGCCCCAACCGATCCTCTGGGTCAAGGAGCCACACCGCCTGTCGAAGGTCAGCCGGCGGGTCGAGGTCGAGGAGACGTCGACGCTCGGTTCAGTGAAGCCCACGTCGCAGGTGCCTTCGAAGCAGACGACGACGGCGATGAAGAGGAGGGAGTTGGTGGTGCTGGATGTTCGTCCGATCCACACCGGAAGTTCTTGCGCTCCATCGAAGAAACGCCCACAGAACGCTCTACACTTACGCGGCCGCTAACTCAGGGTTGCTTCTTCACCACGGCGCTTACAGATAAGATCACTAGAATCGGTGGCGCAGCTAGTCGACCTGTTTCCAGTGTGCCAACCTGGGCGCCACAGCAGCTCTACTTGCTCCAGCAACAATAGATTTGTTTCATAATTGAAGATAATAAACTACTACTACTGCTACTACTACTACTACTACTACAACTACTACCACTACTACTACTACTACTACCACTAATAATAATAATAATAATAATAATATGCATAAGCTCTCCCAGATTTCTTCAGCACCCTTGGAAGGACCGTGACCGGTGGAGGATATTAATATAATAATAATAATAATATTATTATTATTAATGTTATTGTAATAAGTTGTTGTTATACCGTTCGGTAATATAATTATTGATATTACTACGTAACTTCCAATGTGCCGATGACTAAAGCATATTATTGATAATATTACTATATTATTATTATTATTATTATTATTATTATTATTATTATTATTATTATTATTATTATTATTATTATTAATGTAACATTCCATAACGAAGCGCTGATAAAAATATGAGTTTTCAATATCTGTATTCACAAGGTCGGCGCTCTTGTCTTGGCGAAGTCTTGGCTCGTGCCGAGATATTCCTCATTCTCACCGGATTGGTGCAACGCTTCTTCATTCGACCAGCAGAGGGCCAGTCAACCGTTGATGCCAATCCGATTGAACCAATAGGACTCGTGCTGAGTTTACCCGCGTTTAACATAAGACTGATTGCGACCGAATAGATACTCCAACGGCCAAAATCTTCTTATCTTTTGCTAAGAGCAGAAGTTATTGTTAAACAGCTTTAGTTTGTCTCTATTGCCATTACCTGAATTTTGTGGATCATTATATTGGTATGCAGCTATACAACTGACAATCGAACATCTAACAACTCGAAGCCCATGAATGCCAGCTAATACGCAAAACACAGCAGAAAGCTTAAGGAATAAGGAAGAACACGGTTTCAATTTTACGAATAGGCCTAGTCAGTACAGAGTTTATTAAATTGACACACTTAGGCCTATTGGTAAAGATGATAACATTTTTGCGGTAATATTTAACGCCACTAGTAGATTCTAATTCAGACACATTACGCAGCAGACATTTTGGACGTTTTCATAACAGTCCCTTTAGTGAAATCATCTTTCAATGATTGCATTGGTTTTTCAGTTATTTTGTTAGCAGAAGCAAAAAACATATAATCGGCTCATTCGTACATGCTAAAACTGAGTATTGGATGCTTAGATTTCAACGGTGCTAAACCACATCTCTTTCTTAAGAGCTGATCTAATAAAATCAGAAAGAAATGGTTTGGAGAAGATAGCCACATCAATCTTGAACAACCCAAACCATGTCTTACATCAGCCAGCTAACAACCTCAGTTACACGCTGCGGCGCCACACCATGACCGTATTATTCCTCCCGCTGATAATTAATTTAAAGCGTAGATATTTTATTATTAGGATGGTGTATGCTGTCGCGACCCTCACAATCTGTCATCGTGGCCTCTAGAGGGCGCGGCACACCAATTCTCGAAACGGAGGTATATTCCTTTAATTTGAGACTAGCAAAAAACTACGCATAATTAACTACGCCGACGCATAATTAACTGTTTCTAAAGTTCTAGCAAAGTTCTCTACGAATCTGGTTAAAACGTCACAGTCTCTGAATCTGTGTGAGAACAGGTCGATGATGTTCTTTCGACGTCTGTGTCCGGAGCGATCCCTCTTCAGCGTTCCCTGTTGTTTTTATATAGCTAGCCGATCGCAATTTCTACATAAAGGGTGGCCCGAGTGACGTTGCCTCCCTGGATCCTTGACAGATTATCGTTTAATTCGATATGAAGCCCTTTCGAGTCCGCCCTGTTTGGTTCGTTCTCGTTGCGCGAAATTTGCCATTCTCCCGTTTCCCCAGATCGGATTTTGTGCCGTATGTTGGCCGTCCGCTCCAGGGTGGTCTTCGCGAGCGGCGTCTTCCTGCTTCTCCCACCCCACTCAGGTCGGTTGGTGATTCATCGCAGGCTGACACGGGCGTGTCCGTGGACTCGACCGTGACATATGCATATGAAGTTTTTCTTGTATTCTTAAATACTTATACGCTGATATGCGATTAGCTATTGGTTAATAAAGAATAAACTTACTTACGTGACCTCCTATATTTATAACTCATTCCAAGTGGGCATTAGGCCAACAGGGTATACTGCCATAATGCGTCTTATTTGTCAAATGTTAATGTTGTCTTGCACCTCTTACATAGAAGGCGCTCACAAACAATAGCGTAGGCCTAATTTATTCTCTGTCATCTATTCTAATTCTGTCACAGCTAATTTAAATGTAGAAGAAAAATAATAATGCAATGAAAATATCTCCTAAATGTCCCAACACCATACAGAAAAGCTGCGTCAAAGACCAGCTTATTCATCGGCGTTAAAATAATAAAAGGCAACATGACAGCGGTGCTGCACGATGGTGCAAGGCCTGTTCCTACTCTCCTTGCTTTTTAATTCAAACTGTCCGTCACGAAACAAAAGCTACTGCCTAACTAGAACACTGAACCACAGTCAGCCGTCACTCGAGTTGAGACATCGGAATAACAAGATCAGAAAAAAGTTACAACCATTATGCAAAAATCTATGTCCTACGAATAACACGCAACGACGCTTTGAAGGAACGAGACTGGTGAAATTTTGCTCAAGTTGTAGGCGTACTTTACAGATAAACCCCAATGTAGTCACAGAAAAGTATCCCATTTCTCAAAAGTGAGACATAGCGGAGACACTAATCTTCTTTTCCTAGGCCCTTCAGCTGGCAGTGGACGATTCCCAATGACCTGAACACGGGTCCAGCGCATCGCAGGACATAGGGCCAAAGTTTACTTCCCAAGAACCAACGGGTGTTGCTAAATCATTCAGAGAAAAATATTATTTGTTATTGCTACATAATTAAATAGTATTATTACCATTAATATATCATGTTACTAATATAATTATTGTATTATTACTATTATCATCACTTATCTACAGGCACAATTAAGGATTCATTTTATAAGTTTTTCATAAAAGTCAACAAGCCTTCTAAAGTGCTAGTACTTTATGCAGCAGAAGGACAAAAAGAGAACAAACTACTACTACGAGATGAAAATTACCTATTCGATACTTAAAGATCAAACCAAGTCCATTACGTTATTCGCATAAATTATACATCATACAGAGCAAGCTTAATGTGCTTGCGGGAAACATGATCTAGGTCAACTGATGTAATAAGCACATTAATCTTTTCGTTCATTCCTTCGCACATTTGTTCCAACTTTATGAACTGCATACAACTGGAGTCGAATGTCAGACTAGGAAATTATGCAAGACTCCCAGCAGCTGACACGATATCTGTAATTGTAATCGGAAATTTGTACAGCGCTGTTCAAGAGAAACTAATTCGAGGCTCTCTGACCTGCGCGCTCAAACCCAAAGTCTGGCTGAGACCAGAGATGGCAGCACAAGACTAAAAAAGCGGGAAGTTTGTACAGATGAAAATGTTCACAAGATGTAGTCTCTGCTACACTTCCTAATAGCTCAGAGTCGAGTCGTCCCATTCGAGGTCGCGTTTGACGACCTTTCCCGTCTCGCCCACCACCCCTTCCTCTTCCTCCGAACCTTCAGCCTCATTCTCGTGGACTGCCGTCTCCTCCTCCTCTTCCTCACTCTCCTCCGTGTCGCTGTTCCTAGGGGTCATAAATGGTTATAAGTATAGTAAATTGGAGTATAATTGAAATAATACTTAGCAAAACTCTGCATAAGCACTTAAAATTTGATAACTAACACAAGAGAGACATGCAAAGAATTCATTTTGACCCATGCATGTATGCACGCATGTGTCTATCTGGTCTGTTAAAAGCCTTAACATTTCTATGGAGTGAATATAGAATAGTAAAGCCAGAGAAATGGCTTAGATAACGCAACTGTTAAGTCACTGTTGACCTCTTGCTCCATGGGGTTGACCGTGATGGTCAACGCCGAGTTGTCCCACTCCATTTCTGGTTTATCGTCAACACCAACATCGCCAGGCTGGCCGTGAACAGTGCGCAGTTTGATGGCTCCAAGCACAGTCAGTATAACCAATGTGCCAACACAGAGCACAATCATTATCGCCATTCCCAGACCTATTCAGGAAAACAATCAATTGAAATCGTGAGCATGCAATTATGCAGTGCGTATCCATGAAAACCTTTTAGAAGTGTTTCCGAGTTGATAATACAAGACCATAATCGAACAGAATGGTCTTTGACTGCTGGCAAAATAGAATCAGAATAGCTTTTATCATCATCACAACCAACACTGCTGCCACCACCACCATCATCATAATTTATTACAAACCAGCATCATCATTAATATTATTCTTATTATTATAAGGGCATACTGATCATCATTATTGATTATAACTAATATCATATATTGTAACAACTATCATCATCATCAATTACAGTTAATACCATCATTATTAATTTAAACCAAAACAACAAAGGGTAAGGAAACAACTCCTGAATCATCTTCTTCTCCATATCTATCCTGCAGATCCAATTCCAAACACCATCCACTATGACCGTCTGATTGTCTGCCTACCTGCCTCTTGGATCTTGACCTGGAACCAAACCCTTCTTGCCTGTCGATTCTTTTACTGAGCGCCTGTAAATAAGTTGGTTCCCACAACTTAGCTCTCGTTGGGCGCTGTAGAAATCTCGAGATTAGATTACGACTACGAACTCGTGCTTCACTGAGGTTGAAATTCAACAAAAGATTCAAAGCCACTGAACGAAACTAAAAATGATCAGTAATCATCGAAGCGCAAGATGCTAACCGATTTCTTTTGAGCTAAAGGAGGTGGAGCTCATTTTTGTTGGCTTGACCAACTTATGGATGGCTGTCTGAAGAAATTTCTCATTTCCGTGAGCATCTGGAATTGCGGTGGCTCTTCTGTTCAGGTGAACAACTTCCAGCTGCCGAAGCCAAAGGAAATGTACTTGTTTCAAAAGATGAATTAACTGTATGTACATTTACTACACTTGAAGGACACTCCTTTTAAAACTATCCTTGGGAACCAAGTAAAGAAACACTAATCATAATTGTAATCGTAAACTCAAAATTTCTAAAGCACAACTTAAAAGCTAAGCAACAGCTTATTCACGAGCGCTTCGTCAAGCCAGTGGGGTTGTCCAACGATACCATGTCAAGAACAAAGTCCGGTTGCTAGAAGACCTGAGACAGAAGGTGGAAAGGACATGTTAGCGCGTGTTGTGTCTAAGCTGAGAGAAATGAGAAGGCAGGAATGCTACCCTCTGTAACCACATCAAGCATGGAACTTGCTCATAAAATGCCTTATGGAAACATACGATGCACAGAACACTTTGGAACACACCAAGCACGGAACCTCCTCACAAGCATATCGCTGGGAATCATAATATATTTACAAGTTGTTAATTTCATGTACACTGGGATTTTGAACCCCAGATCTAGGATGAACTAAACTGAGCAGCGAATTACAAAGCTTTGGACCAGCTACTGATAACACCTGAGAACTTCTGGGCTTCTCAAAACGATTACAACTGTGTCATCTAATCTAACCACTTCATTAGCGCATTTATCATATGCACAAGGGATCAATCGATGGTTGCTTCAAGCGAAACCATAGCCAAATCCTAATCCATTGGAAAAGCCCAGTCGAAATTTGATGGGTCAGGAAATCCAGCAGTCAGTCTACCATGGTTAAGCGAGATGTGAAAGACATTAAAGAACTGACAGAATCCACAGATGTGGGTCATGCATCGAGAAAACCCGAGTCTTGTACGATTTTGTACTGCGATTTAACGAAGTGACCATCGATTAACAGCTCGTGCAATATGATATTGGCGCTATAGAAATCATTAGATTAGGAGATAAGAGATTAGTCATACTGACCATTATGTCCAGCTTATTACTGATGAACTGACCAGTCCATTCTGTGCATCGAATTGTAAAGGTACGTTGATGTAGTTCATCTGGTTGAGTGTTGACGTATTCCACAGTTGACAGGGCCCTCTCATAGCTAGACACTGCATCAGCTCCTACACACCAGCAATGCAGTGGAAATTGTGAAATGCCATTGATGATGAAGTGACGAAGATGATGATGATGATGATGAACGACGATAATGCTGATGACTGGTTACAACGATGAAGTGGTAATGGCAAAGACAAAGAAGGTGTAAAAATGAAGAGGCACAGCACTGTTTATATGCCTCCAGAGGAACTGCTCAGAAGCATAAAGTTAGAAGTGACACACTTGCTTACATGCCTCTATAGATACTCCTCAGAAATTAGAAGTGATACACTAGTTTACATGAATCTATAAGAATTTTTCAGAAGCAAAAACGCAACAGTAACAGACTTGTTCACATGCCTCTACAAAAACTCACTAGCTAACTGAGCTTGTTTTGTCTTACTTCACTGCAAGTGTCGCTGTCATACCAACAAAAAAGCAGTCAACTTTAGATGACAATGAAATAATGATTGTGATGATGAAGATCAGTGGTGTATTCGGGGGTATACGCGGGTATACGGCGTATACCTACCTCTTACTCTTAGGAGTGGCGTATGCTCACCTCCAGAAAGTGAAATTTATTAGGATATACGCGGGTATACGCTACTGGAGGTCCAGATTAATGCGGGCCGCGACAGCGCACTAGGAAAAGCACCAGGTTAAACTTGCTTCGAAATAAAATTCACAAACAGGTATCATCTGCGGCGCACCTAGCTGCTTGTGAAACACGAAAAAACAAATAGGAAACGTTGCTAGAACAGCAGCTAGCTAAGCATGCAGTAAGAAGTGATCGCTGCACAGAAACTGTGTTTCGTACTGCCTACTACCTAGCCAAGTGCAATCGACCATTCACGGACCACGAAACATCATTAATTGATCTGCAACAACTGAATGGCGTGGATTTAGGTGTTATCCTGCACTCTCGTTTTACTGGGACCAACGTTGTCAATCATATTGCCAGTGAAATGAGGAAGAGAATCGTAGCAGACTTAGTTTCATCGTCTTCCAAACTGTCAGTTCCAATTGACGAATCGACAACATTGAGTCAAAAGTCAGTGATGGTCGTTTTCATTAAGGTAAGCGTAAATAGTGGTGATCCCATTTTTATCGTTCTTGACTTAGTTGACCTAGACAGTCAGGCCTCAGAGTTCGTAGCTGCTCAGATGGTGAAATGTTTAAAAAGCACTGGTTTCCCGGAAGAGTACCTTCAGAAGAATTGGATCTCGTTTGTCAGTGATGGTGCAAGTGTAATGGTTGGGAAGAAGTCGGGGGTCGCTACTAGGCTTCGTGCCTTGTATCCTTCATTTCTCTCTTGGCACTGCATGAATCACCGCATAGAGCTGGCTGTTGCAGACGCCATGAAAGACGAGTCAGCTGTCAACCACTTCAAGTGTTTTCTGGATTGTATTTACAGTCTGTTCAGTCAGTCAAACAAGAATCAACGTGCATTGAGTGGAGCCTGTAAAGAACTGGAGGACCAGTTTCTGCACATCGGCCGCATCCTAGATATGCGTTCGGTTGCCAACAGTTTGCGCTCCGTTCGAGCCGTTTGGACTTGCTACAATGCGTTGTTCACAATGTTCCCAGCAGCATCTAATCCTGACAATCGTGACTATGACCAACAAACCAGAACGAAATGAAGGGATTGGCAAACAAATTACGCAGTGTGCAATTCGTGAACGACATCAGTTTGATGTATGACATCCTGCAGGAGTTGTCTTTACTTAGCTTGTCACTTCAGGAAAAAAACGATGGCATTAGATCAAGCAGATCGACTTGTAAAACGCACCATTCGTGTCATATCTTCATACAAAGACAATCCAGGTGAGCACATAGCTGAAGCTGTGGATGCTGTCGACCGAAAGGAGTTCCACGGAGGAGCACTAAGTAATCACCCGAAGCTGGTTTCAATCAACAAGCAACAATTCATTCAGAGCGTTGTGGATAACTTGCGTAAACGACTCTGTGACCCAGACCCTGCCGATGCACAAATATTGGCTGACAGTCTGATTCTAGATGTTCAGACATGGCCGCAGGAACCAGACGTGCGTTATGGAGAGAAAGAAATCCGTCGTTTGGGTAATCGTTTTAACTTAGATGCCCAAGAAGCAGTTGGCGGAATGCGTGACTTCATTGCAGACAACAGCGCAATTCCCGATGCACCAAAAAGTCTAAGCAGCTGCCTAAAAACATTGCCTTGCAGTACAGCTGAATGCGAGCGCGGTTTTAGTCTGATGAACATCATCTCAACTGACCTCCGATCAACTCTGTTTGTGCAAAATATTGCAAGATTGATATTTGTGAACTTGAATGGGCCACAACTAAATCACTGGAAACCAGAACCTTACGTCACATCATGGTTACAGTCTCATCGATCTGGGACTGATGCACAGTCAAAGAAGCGACGCAGTCGTGATTCTGCAGAACTGGATGAACGTCGTAGTCTGTGGGAACTTTTGTAGTCTGTCTGCCGATATCTGTTACCTGACTGACCTTTAAACTTAAAAGTATGCAATCTGTTAATAATCTCTTTGTCACTTTGATAAAAGGGAGAGGGAGAGGAGGGAAGTGGAGGAAAGGGGAGGCCAGGGAGGGGAGGGATATGCCGGGAGGGGAAGGCGTATACAAACCTTTATTTTTACCAATACACCACTGATGAAGATAATTAATCTTGACGATAAAACAGTGACAGTGAGGACAGCAAAGTCGCAGTGATGATAATCAATGATGAAGTGATATGATGATGATGACGAAGACAATAATGAAAATGACATCTCTCTTGCCTGAAACAATGATCCCATCCTCACTGATATCAACTAGGAGACGAAGTTGACCGAATAATCCACTGGGAAACTGAAGGTATTCGTAACTCTGGTTAAGATGAGTGTCCACTTGAACGAGACATGAGTCAATCTTCAACCGGTCTTCAGAGTCACCACCTTCAGCTTCATCATTTACCTGAAAGAAAATAATTCACCCTTCATGCCTCACCTACGACCTAGCGGGAGGATATTTCCAACCAGTAAGGTAATCCATTTGGCAGGAACTGAATATTCTGAATGTTTCCATCTCCAATGAAAAATTTTCAGAACCAGTTTTTTGAGAGACCTATAGGAAAGAGCAAAATGTATGGAAAGTGATTTTATCTTCAGTCTACGAAGATAATCCGTAAAATTATAATTGGAACGAAAACATTATGCATACCAGTAGAAAAGTGTAGCAGGTCTTCCGCTCGGCGAATTCAATCGAATGTGGTAAATGCGAATTTGCTGTATGCAGTAAATAGGCCTCTCGGTCGACGACGTATGCAGGTCAAAGTCTGGGTTGATTTAGTTCCAGCAAATGTAGGTCTTTGAGCTCCGGGTCCTAATAACAGTAAACTGGTCTAACCTAAGATAAACTGAACTACTTCTTGAGCAATCTGCTACCGTACAATTCGACTTTTAGCGGGAGAGGGAACAGCCCTTTGAGTAGTTCCAATAGGCAGCCATAGGCACGAAGTGTTAGCAACTTTTGGGCTTTTGTTTTCTTAGGCTCGGCATATGAGGCCGGATAACCCTCATTTAATAACCGACCAGGCAGCTATAGTATTTTCTCTTATCTAAAAAAATTGTAAATTGTACACGTTTTTGTAAAGCGACCATATGGATTCCACCCGCGCACGGGTGAGATCCTTCACCACCGCTACACGCCATTTAAGGTCCGCGCACACGGACCGTACTAGCCCGAGATTCAAATCTCTGAAATAAGCCACGACCGGGACGCGAACCTGGGATCCTCACGCACCGAGGCTTCCTTGGCGTACGCGCTTACTGATGTAGCTAACTAGGCCAGTATCTAGGACATAAATACTCTGGCGCTAGCCCTGAACGTACGGTATGAGGCTAAACAACGAAGAGATAAAGGGAGAAGACAGGAGGGTATACCGCCACATTGTGCGAACTGCTCAGCTGAGTTGGTCGTTAGACAAAGAACGTCAATATGTTGTCTTGCTCCATATTAGGTCTCCATGTGTTGGCAGCCATTCATCTCTGCGAATACAAGACTATTAGACTACATAGTTCGTCTGTCTGATACATCGGTCCAGACAAACATGTTGATTTGACACTAGTTACTGTGTAAATATAATAAATTTATAACTGGTATGAACTGTGCCATTTTCATGCTTATATAAGTGAAGAGTCAATAAACAGCATCACACTGAAGTTCCAAGCAAAGCACTCACAGCTAGATTATAGTCGATTCAAGTCATATAGCTTACACCGTTTGAATCTAAAGAAAACGGAATGATGTCGGTGGAGTTCCTTCTCTTCGGGGGACTATTCTTGTCTTCGTACCTCTTCATCCGTTGGTGGAACGATTTAGGAAAAACTAGTCGTCGCTATCCGCCTTCACTACCATCTCTTCCAATGGTAGGATCTTTGCCATTCTTAAGGGGCTTCAATAACTTTGCTGATTTTTTAATGAGAAAAGCAGATCAGCTTGGACCCATCTTTACATTCAGAGCTGGTAACAAGTAAGTAACAAACAATTAAATATGCTGTGGTATTTATCTGACGATAGGCAATTGATTAGTAAAATCTCAATCTCCTGCTCCTCTGAGCCTTGTAATTAGTTTACAAAATTTGTGTAGCTGATTGTAGCGTTGAATTGAGGGGACATAGTGGCAATTTAAAATTTAAATATTTATCTAGAACAATTATTACAATACTCCTAATGTATTTGAGCTAATTATTCTCGGAAAGAATACAGACGCGTGATTTATAATGAGGTCTGATGGTTTCAAAACATTCCTATAGCGCCTCCTCTAGTCCTCCATAAACTGTTCCCGACACTGCTATTTATTTAGTCTATACAGTTGCCACTTAAGCTAAAGATAAAGTAGACCACAGGGTATGGCCATGATTCGTGTTTATACGTCAGTGAAGCCTCCTGTTATCTGCATTTGACGGGAATAAATCACAAGCACTTGTCTTAGAATTTATTCGTGTTTTGGTTCCGTTCCGTTGGTTAGCACTTTACTTTTATATAGTCGGTTAAGAAATGTTTGTCGTGCTTGAGCTTGGAAAATATTACGTTGTTCTAAATTATGTCGAACATTCAAACGCCTTTGCACGACTTCCTTTTCAGGCTTGTCCTAATTCTGAATAGCAAAGCAGTTATTGAAGATGCACTAGTTAACCATTCTTCTGCATTCTCAGGAAGACCTCCAATTTACACGGAAACCGTTGTCAATCCAAATAATAAGGGTGAGTTTATCTAACGTATTCTCCAATAATTTGAATAATAGGCCGTTTTTCGCTAGTACTCCGTAAAATTAATTTGACAAATTGCGCTTTGCGAATCGATGTAAGTATGCCAACCTCTATTAAGTTTGTCTTTTTAGAACTACTGAACCCGCTATCCTGCCACAAGACGTCTTATCAACAAAATTGTGTCATACAAGCAACTCATAGTCATTATAATTCTATTTAGAATGTGCTTCCAGGTTTGGTTTCATTGAAAACTACTCAAGATTGGAAGAGGTATCACCAACTCTCGCTTTCCATCTTAAAACAGCTGGGTTTTGGAGTAAAGAGCACGATGGAATCAAGGATCTTAATGGAATTCGAATTCTTCACAGATTATGTACTGAAACTAAATGGACAATCTTTCAATCCCCGAGAACTCGTGTACCTCTCCACAACAAACATCATCATGAATATAATTTTTGGACGAAGACATGACTATAACCTGGGAATGAGTGACCTAGGATACCAAATTAAGCAAAGCTTTGATAGTACAGATGTGGTTTTAAATGTTGCTCCTATACTTAGATTTCTTCCATTTCATCGAGATAAACTGCGTGATATGGTCGACTGTCAGAAGATTATGCATAGGATTCTTCAATTAGAGATTGAGAAGAGTCTAGAAGACGGCGCAGAAGATTGTTTTGTTCGTAGATATTTCGATCACGTAGGTCCAAATTACGACCAGGAGCAACTGAGATTCATGCTTCGAGACATAGTCGCAGCTGGAACTGATACAACGGCAAATACTCTTCTTTTGGCACTGGTCGCCTTAGCCAACAACCCCGATGTACAGAAACGTTTTAGGAAGGAAATTAATGCCGTGGTTCCACGAGATAGACTTCCTTCCATGACTGACCAACCCAGACTACCTTACGTCGAGGCAACAATTTTGGAGATATTTCGCTGGAAAACTTTGGGTCCTTTGGCTCTTCCTCATATGACCCTGAATGACACAAATGTTGGCGACTACTTCGTACCTGCTGGAACTATGGTAACTCCAGAAACAAACATGCAAAATAATTAAAAATTGTATTATATTAATTTTTCTGCTTTCTCTGATGCAGAAATATTTATTTTAGAGTCTTTATTCAAATAACAAAAAGTTTCATTAATATTCCGGCACATTTGAAGAAACTTATCTCGCTGAAAACTTAACTTTAGCCTTGATATAGGGGACAAGCAATTTGTAAACGAATTTGTTTTATAAAGATCATTATCATTAGCGGAATATGGTATCACCACATTTGAAAAAAAACATTTCACAGAGTGTAATTCAAAATGTTTTATTTTAAGCATATTAAAATTAAAACAATTCTTAGTCTAGTTCAAAATCTATTTAAATATTAAAGGCCTATTCAGTTCTTCTGGATTCGTAATTTGATGCATCATATGAATTGTCCTGTATAATTGTGTGTTAAACAGGTCCTGATAAACCTTTATGCGGCTCACATGGATCAAAAAATTTGGAAAGATCCCGAGTCATTTCGACCGGAAAGATTTTTGGATACGGACGGCGAAGTAATCCACCGACAATCTGTTATTCCGTTTTCTCTTGGTTAGTAACTGAGATCGATTATGGAGTTTGAATTTTGTAGATTGATATTGTTTTGTGAAAAACTCTAATTGCCAAGGCGAAATAAATGCAGATGGGTAGTGTGCTTTCTGAGTTAAGAAGCATTTTCCTACGTGTTGGTATTACTTATACGGGTCTTATCTCAAGTTTTGCTTTGCAGCCAATATAAGTTGTTTGAATAGTAGGGCCTAGTAGTAGTAGAAGTAGCAGTAGTAATAGCAGCAGCAGCAGTAGTTGTAATAATAATAATGATAATAATAATAATAATAATAATAATAATAATATTATTATTATTATTATTATTACTGATAACAATTGAAACATTTAAAACAGCTGGTTTTCCGGAACCTTTTCGCGTTAAACTGACAAATATCCTAAATCGTCTGCCTGGAGTTCCGATGAGGATGCATCTTTAACCCCATCAACTAATGTTTAATGCAGTTGCCTTTTTATAATAATAATAGTAATAATAATAATAATAATAATGTTATTATTTTTATTATTAAATAACAACAATAATAATAATATTGATAATAATAATTGTGCGCCCTCACGTTTGCCCCTGCGGGTTTCTGGTCTCTGCGGACGGCTCGCACGGTCTAGCACGCCCTTTAGGCCCAGGGAGAACTGCAAGACACGCCTGTATCAATAACATCGTGTGGCGCGCCCTCCTGAAGGCTGGCTTTCCATCAACTAAAGAACCAGCAGGATTGGTTAGGTCCGACGGCCGACGACCTGATGGAGCAACCCTCATTCCTTGGGAAGGGGGTAAATGCTTGACCTGGGACGCCACAGTAATCGATACTCTGGCAGTCTCTTATCGATCCAGAACAGCCGTGGTCGCAGGTGCTGCTGCTGAGATCGCAGCAGAACGAAAGACCTCAAAATACAGTGATATTCTCTCGACACACTGCTTTGTCCCTCAGGCCTTCGAGACTCTAGGCCCCGTAAATCAAGAAGGCTTTAGCCTCCTGAAGATAATCGGTCGCCATTTAACCCAAGCATCGGGAGACAAGAGGGAGACTTCTTTCCTGTTCCAACGCCTCTCCATTGCCATCCAGCGATCTAACGCGATTGCCTTTAATGGGACATTCTTGGAGCCAGATTTATGCGAAGACTGGCAATTCTAGAGAACAATCACCGGCCGGAAGACAGCCTCAGATCAGTGCGACGAACATTCTACCCATTCAGACCATGCTTCTTCGCTTCCTCATAATTTCCCTTGTCTTCTACCTGACCGAGAACAGTTGTCTCCGCGCGACCTTCCATCGATGGAAGAAGAAGCGATTGACTCCAGCTATGACAAAGCATTTACAATGGTTAACAGGAGAAAAGACGAACGTTATCTGAATGATTTAGTTCAGAAGAAGCAATCAGACGAATTCATGATCTTAGAAATCGCACTCGACGCAGCGAGCGAGAGTTCCCCAGTCGCAAATCAAGTTCTTCGTCGACAACAATACAACGAAGAACAAGACGGCTGAAATCAAAGAAGGAGAGAAGGGCGTGCCTGAAGCCAAGATTAAAGAAAAGGAGAGAACCTGGAACTGGTCGTCGAGACCCATCCGACGGGCCCCAACCGATCCTCTGGGTCAAGGAGCCACACCGCCTGTCGAAGGTCAGCCGGCGGGTCGAGGTCGAGGAGACGTCGACGCTCGGTTCAGTGAAGCCCACGACACAGGGGCCTTCGAAGCAGACGACGACGGCGATGAAGAGGAGGGAGTTGGTGGTGCTGGATGTTCGTCCGATCCACACCGGAAGTTCTTGCGCTCCATCGAAGAAACGCCCACAGAACGCTCTACACTTACGCGACCGCTAACTCAGGGTTGCTTCTTCACCACGGCGCTTACAGACAAGATCACTAGAATCGGTGGCGCAGCTAGTCGACCTGTTTCCAGTGTGCCAACCTGGGCGCCACAGCAGCTCTACTTGCTCCAGCAACAATAGATTTGTTTCATAATTGAAGATAATAAACTACTACTACTACTACTACTACAACTACTACCACTACTACTACTACCACTAATAATAATAATAATAATAATAACACTGGCCAACACATAATTTGTTGCCTCAAATGTTAGAACTGTTTCTGGGTATATTTGACCTGCTGATTCCAGAAAAGGCACCAGTTTTCTCCCAGCAGGTCTAGTTTTCGAGATATAGAACATTATGCCATATACCAGTCCTTGCCTCTGCTCGCCCATAAAACATAAGGCTATAGCTATAATTATGTAGTGCTCAATTTATTATGTGATACACTAAATAAACATAATAATACAAATACTTAAAAGAAAATGGTAGTACCTGAAACTGTACTTATATGACACCAAACAGAACAAGTTTGTTATAAAAATTTCAAGTCATTCGACACCGAAGAAGCTCCTTTTGTACGATTTCCGAGTGTGGCATCTGCCGGAACAATCGCGCATAATATTCCAGCAATAGTCTGCCATCATGTGTGCATCCCATCTTCCTTGATATCGATTTTCCATTGTTTTGATGTCTTGGTGAAATCTTTCACCTTGCTCTTCGCTGAAGTCACCAAGATTCTCTGGAAAGCGATCTAAGTGACTGTGGAGATAATGGACTTTAATGCTCATGTTGCAGCCAAGCTTGTTGAAATGAAGAAGCATATCCTCTACTAGTTGTGCATAATTGTCTGCCTTCTTGTTGCCAATCTTCTTATCTTTTGCTAAGAGCAGAAGTTATTGTTAAACAGCTTTAGTTTGTCTCTATTGCCATTACCTGAATTTTGTGGATCATTATATTGATATGCAGCTATACAACTGACAATCGAATATCTAACAACTCGAAGCCCATGAATGCCAGCTAAGATGCAAAACACAACAGTAAGCTTAAAGAATAAGGAAGAACACGGGTTCAATTTTACGAATAGGCCTAGTCAGTACAGAGTTTATTAAATTGACACAGTTAGGCCTATTGGTAAAGATGATAACATTTTTGCGGTAATATTTAACGCCACTAGTAGATTCTAATTCAGACACATTACGCAGCAGACATTTTGGACGTCTTCATAACAGTCCCTTTAATGAAATCATCTTTCAATGATTGCATTGGTTTTTCAGTTATTTTGTTAGCAGAAGCAAAAAACGTATAATCGGCTCATTCGTACATGCTAAAACTGAGTATTGGATGCTTAGATTTCAACGGTGCTAAATCACATCTTTTTCTTAAGAGCTGATCTAATAAAATCAGAAAGAAATGGTTTGGAGAAGATAGCCACATCAATCTTGAACAACCAAACCATGTCTTCCATCAGGCAGCTAACAACCTCAGTTACACGCTGTGTCCCCACACCATGACCGTATTATTCCTCCCGCTGATAATGTAAAGCGTAGATATTTTATTATTAGGATGGTGTATGCTGTCGCGACCCTCACAATCTGTCGTCGTGGCCTCTAGAGGGCGCGGCACACCAATTCTCGAAACGGAGGTTTATTCTTTTAATTTGAGACTAGCAAATACTACAGCCGACGCATAATTAACTGTTTCTAAAGTTCTAGCAAAGTTCTCTACGAATCTGGTTAAAACGTCACAGTCTCTGAATCTGTGTGAGAACAGGTCGATGATGCTCTTTCGACGTCTGTATCCGGAGCGAGCCCTCTTCAGCGTTCCCTGTTGTTTTTATATAGCTAGCCGATCGCGATTTCTACATAAAGGGTTGCCCGAGTGACGTTGCCGCCCTGGATCCTTGACAGATTATCGTTTAATTCGATATGAAGCCCCTTCGAGTCCGCCCTGTTTGGTTCGTTCTCGTTGCGCGAAATTTGCCATTCTCCCGTTTCCCCAGATCGGATTTTGTGCCGTATGTTGGCCGTCCGCTCCAGGGTGGTCTTCGCGAGCGGCGTCTTCCTGCTTCTCCCACCCCACTCCGCGGTCGGTTGGTGATTCATCGCAGGCTGACACGGGCGTGTCCGTAGACTCGACCGTGACATATGCATATGAAGTTTTTCTTGTATTCTTAAATACTTATAAGCCGATATGCGATTAGCTATTGGTTAATAAAGAATAAACTTACGTGACCTCCTATATTTATAACTCATTCTAAGTGGGCATTAGGCCAACATGGTATAGGCCTACTGCCATAATGCGTCGTATTTGTCAAAGGTTAATGTTGTCTTGTACCTCTTGCATAGAAGGCGCTCACAAACAATAGCGTAGGCCTAATTTATTCTCTGTCATCTATTCTAATTCTGTCACAGCTTATTTAAATGTAGAGGAAAAATAATAATGCAATGTAAAAATCTCCTAAATGTCCCAACACCATACAGAAAAGCTGCGTCAGAGACCAGCTTATTCATCGGCGTTAAAATAATAAAAGGCAACATGACCGCGGTGCTGCACGATGGTGCAAGGCCTGTTCCCACTCTCGTTGCTTTTTAATTCAAACTGTCCGTCAAGAAACAAAAGCTACTGCCTAACTAGAACACTGAACCATAGTCAGCCGTCACTCGAGTTGAGACATCGGAATAACAAGATCAGAAAAAAGTTACAACTATTATGCAAAAATCTATGTCCTACGAATAACACGCAACGACGCTTTGAAGGAACGAGACTGGTGAAATTTTGCTCAAGTTGTAGGCATACTTTACAGATAAACCCCAATATAGTCACAGTAAAATATCCCATTTCTCAAAAGTGAGACATAGGGGAGACACTATTCTTCTTTTCCTAGGCCCTTCAGCTGGCAATGGGCGAATCCCAATGACCTGAACACGGGTCCAGCGCATCGCAGGACATAAGGCCAACGTTTACTTCCCAGCTGACGCCTATACCAAATTATACCGCTTGGTGACAGAGACACGGCGCGTAAAACAACTTGCCCAGAGTCGTTACATCAGTGAAACTGTTGATCCAACTGGCAAAATAATGAACTCTTCTTTCTTTCAACATTTTGCCATCATTCTCACAGCACAACTAAGCACTTCAGCATAATATACAAAAAATTTACAGCTTCAAACAATATTTCAACTGTTTTAATTTACAAGCATCACCTACCGAAAATGACTACCACAACCCAGCAACACCATTAGTTTATCAAATACTGATCTGTTACATTATTTTTTACCCTAAATTGTCAAGAACCAACGGGTGTTGCAAAATCATTCAGAGAAAAATATTATTTGTTATTACTACATAATTAAATAGTAATATTACCATTAATATATCATGTTATTAACATAAATATTGTATTATAACTATTATCATCACTTATCTACAGGCACAATTAAAGATTAATTTTATAAGTTTTTCATAAAAGTCAACAAGCCTTCTAAAGTGCTAGTACTTTATGCAGCAGAAGGACAAAAAGAGAGCCAACTACTACAACTAGAAGAAAATTACCTATTCAATACTTAAAGATCAAACCAAGTCCATTACATTATTCGCATAAATTATACATCATACAGAGCAAGCTTAATGTGCTTGCGGGAAACATGATCTAGGTCAACTGATGTAATAAGCACATTAATCTTTTCGTTCATTCCCTCGCACATTTGTTCCAACTTTATGAACTGCATACAACTGGAGTCGAATGTCAGACTAGGAAATTATGCAAGACTCCCAGCAGCTGACACGATATCTGTAATTGTAATCGGAAATTTCTACAGCGCTGTTCAAGAGAAACTAATTCCAGGCGCTCTGACCTGCGCGCTCAAACCCAAAGTCTGGCTGAGACCAGAGATGGCAGCACAAGACTAAAAAAGCGGGAAGTTTGTACAGATGAAAATGTTCACAAGATGTAGTCTCTGCTACACTTCCTAATAGCTCAGAGTCGAGTCGTCCCATTCGAGGTCACGTTTGACGACCTTTCCTGTCTCGCCCACCACCCCTTCCTCTTCCTCCGAACCTTCAGCCTCATTCTCGTGAACTGCCGTCTCCTCCTCCTCTTCCTCACTCTCCTCCGTGTCGCTGTTTTTAGGGGTCATAAATGGTTATAAGTATAGAAAACTGGAGTGTAATTGAAATAATACTTAGCAAAACTCTGCATAAGCACTTAAAATTTGATAACTAACACAAGAGAGACATGCAAAGAATTCATTTTGACCAATGCATGTATGCACGCATGTGTCTATCTGGTCTGTTAAAAGCCTTAACATTTCTATGGAGTGAATATAAAATAGTAAAGCCAGAGAAATGGCTTAGAAAACGCAACTGTTAAGTCACTGTTGACCTCTTGCTCCATGGGGTTGACCGTGATGGTCAACGCCGAGTTGTCCCACTCCATTTCTGGTTTATCGTCAACACCAACATCGCCTGGCTGGCCGTGAACAGTGCGCAGTTTGATGGCTCCAAGCACAGTCAGTATAACCAATGTGCCAACACAGAGCACAATCATTATCGCCATTCCCAGACCTATTCAGGAAAACAATCAATTGAAATCGTGAGCATGCAATTATGCAGTGCCTATCCATGAAAACGTTTTAGAAGTGTTACCGAGTTGATAATACAAGACCATAATCGAACAGAATGGTTTTTGACTGCTGGCAAAATAGAATCAGAATAGCTATTATCATCATCACAACCAACACTGCTGCCACCACCACCATCATCATAATTTATTACAAACCAGCATCATCATTAATATTATTCTTATTATTATAAGGGCATACTGATCATCATTATTGATTATAACTAATATCATATATTACAGTTAATATCAATTACAGTTAATATCATCAATATTAATTTAAACCAAAACAACAAAGGGTAAGGAAACAACTCCTGAATCATCTTCTTCTCCATATCTATCCCGCAGATCCAATTCCAAACACCATCCACTATGACCGTCTGATTGTCTGCCTACCTGCCTCTTGGATCTTGACCTGGAACCAAGCCCTTCTTGCCTGTCGATTTTGCTTTTACTGAGCGCCTGTAAATAAGTTGGTTCCCACAACTTAGCTTTAGTTGGGCGCTGTAGAAATCTCGAGATTAGATTACGACTACGAACTCGTGCTTCACTGAGGTTGAAATTCAACAAAAGATTCAAAGCCACTGAACGAAACTAAAAATGATCAGTAATCATCGAAGCGCAAGATGCTAACCGATTTCTTTTGAGCTAAAGGAGGTGGAGCTCATTTTTGTTGGCTTGACCAACTTATGGATGGCTGTCTGAAGAAATTTCTCATTTCCGTGAGCATCTGGAATTGCGGTGGCTCTTCTGTTCAGGTGAACAACTTCCAGCTGCCGAAGCCAAAGGAAATGTACTTGTTTCAAAAGATGAATTAACTGTATGTACATTTACTACACTTGAAGGACACTCCTTTTAAAACTATCCTTGGGAACCAAGTAAAGAAACACTAATCATAATTGTAATCGTAAACTCAAAATTTCTAAAGCACAACTTAAAAGCTAAGCAACAGCTTATTCACGAGCGCTTCGTCAAGCCAGTGGGGTTGTCCAACGATACCATGTCAAGAACAAAGTCCGGTTGCTAGAAGACCAGAGACAGAAGGAGGAAAGGACATGTTAGTGTGAGTTGTGTCTAAGCTGAGAGAAATGAGAAGGCAGGAATGCTACCCTCTGTAACCATATCAAGCATGGAACTTGCTCATAAAATGCCTTATGGAATCATATGATGCACAGAACACTTTGGAACACACCAAGCACGGAACCTCCTTACAAGCATATAGCTGGAAATCATAATATATTTACAAGTTGTTAATTTCATGTACACTGGGATTTCGAACCCCAGATCTAGTATGAACTAAACTGAGCAGCGAATTACAAAGCTTTGGACCAGCTACTGATAACACCTGAGAACTTCTGGGCTTCTCAAAACGATTACAACTGTGTCATCTAATCTAACCACTTCATTAGCGCATTTATCATATGCCCATGGGATCAATCGATGGTTGCTTCAAGCGAAACCATAGCCAAATCATAATCCATTGGAAAAGCCCAGTCGAAATTTGATGGGTCAGAAAATCCAGCAGTCAGTCTACCATGGTTAAGCGAGATGAGAAAGACGTTAAAGAACTGACAGAATCCACAGATGTGGGTCATGCATCGAGAAAACCCGAGTCTTGTACGATTTTGTACTGCGATTTAACTTGAAATGACCATCGATTAACAGCTCATGCAATATGATATTGGCGCTATAGAAATCATTAGATTAGGAGATAAGAGATTAGTCATACTGACCATTATGTCCAGCTTATTACTGATGAACTGACCAGTCCATTCTGTGCATCGAATTGTAAAGGTACGTTGATGTAGTTCATCTGGTTGAGTGTTGACGTATTCCACAGTTGACAGAGCCCTCTCATAGCTAGACACTGCATCAGCTCCTACACACCAGCAATGCAGTGGAAATTGTGAAATGCCATTGATGATGAAGTGACGAAGATGATGATGATGATGATGAACGACGATAATGCTGATGACTGGTTACAACGATGAAGTGGTAATGGCAAAGACAAAGAAGGTGTAAAAATGAAGAGGCACAGCACTGTTAATATGCCTCCAGAGGAACTGCTCAGAAGCATAAAGTTAGAAGTGACACACTTGCTTACATGCCTCTATATATACTCCTCAGAAATTAGAAGTGATACACTAGTTTACATGAATCTATAAGAATTTTTCAGAAGCAAAAACGCAACAGTAACAGACTTGTTCACATGCCTCTACAAAAACTCACTAGCTAACTGAGCTTGTTTTGTCTTACTTCACTGCAAGTGTCGCTGTCATACCAACAAAAAAGCAGTCAACTTTAGATGACAATGAAATAATGATTGTGATGATGAAGATCAGTGGTGTATTCGGGGGTATACGCGGGTATACGGCGTATACCTACCTCTTACTCTTAGGAGTGGCGTATGCTCACCTCCAGAAAGTGAAATTTATTAGGATATACGCGGGTATACGCTACTGGAGGTCCAGATTAATGCGGGCCGCGACAGCGCACTAGGAAAAGCACCAGGTTAAACTTGCTTCGAAATAAAATTCACAAACAGGTATCATCTGCGGCGCACCTAGCTGCTTGTGAAACACGAAAAAACAAATAGGAAACGTTGCTAGAACAGCAGCTAGCTAAGCATGCAGTAAGAAGTGATCGCTGCACAGAAACTGTGTTTCGTACTGCCTACTACCTAGCCAAGTGCAATCGACCATTCACGGACCACGAAACATCATTAATTGATCTGCAACAACTGAATGGCGTGGATTTAGGTGTTATCCTGCACTCTCGTTTTACTGGGACCAACGTTGTCAATCATATTGCCAGTGAAATGAGGAAGAGAATCGTAGCAGACTTAGTTTCATCGTCTTCCAAACTGTCAGTTCCAATTGACGAATCGACAACATTGAGTCAAAAGTCAGTGATGGTCGTTTTCATTAAGGTAAGCGTAAATAGTGGTGATCCCATTTTTATCGTTCTTGACTTAGTTGACCTAGACAGTCAGGCCTCAGAGTTCGTAGCTGCTCAGATGGTGAAATGTTTAAAAAGCACTGGTTTCCCGGAAGAGTACCTTCAGAAGAATTGGATCTCGTTTGTCAGTGATGGTGCAAGTGTAATGGTTGGGAAGAAGTCGGGGGTCGCTACTAGGCTTCGTGCCTTGTATCCTTCATTTCTCTCTTGGCACTGCATGAATCACCGCATAGAGCTGGCTGTTGCAGACGCCATGAAAGACGAGTCAGCTGTCAACCACTTCAAGTGTTTTCTGGATTGTATTTACAGTCTGTTCAGTCAGTCAAACAAGAATCAACGTGCATTGAGTGGAGCCTGTAAAGAACTGGAGGACCAGTTTCTGCACATCGGCCGCATCCTAGATATGCGTTCGGTTGCCAACAGTTTGCGCTCCGTTCGAGCCGTTTGGACTTGCTACAATGCGTTGTTCACAATGTTCCCAGCAGCATCTAATCCTGACAATCGTGACTATGACCAACAAACCAGAACGAAATGAAGGGATTGGCAAACAAATTACGCAGTGTGCAATTCGTGAACGACATCAGTTTGATGTATGACATCCTGCAGGAGTTGTCTTTACTTAGCTTGTCACTTCAGGAAAAAAACGATGGCATTAGATCAAGCAGATCGACTTGTAAAACGCACCATTCGTGTCATATTTTCATACAAAGACAATCCAGGTGAGCACATAGCTGAAGCTGTGGATGCTGTCGACCGAAAGGAGTTCCACGGAGTAGCACTAAGTAATCACCCGAAGCTGGTTTCAATCAACAAGCAACAATTCATTCAGAGCGTTGTGGATAACTTGCGTAAACGACTCTGTGACCCAGACCCTGCTGATGCACAAATATTGGCTGACAGTCTGATTCTAGATGTTCAGACATGGCCGCAGGAACCAGACGTGCGTTATGGAGAGAAAGAAATCCGTCGTTTGGGTAATCGTTTTAACTTAGATGCCCAAGAAGCAGTTGGCGGAATGCGTGACTTCATTGCAGACAACAGCGCAATTCCCGATGCACCAAAAAGTCTAAGCAGCTGCCTAAAAACATTGCCTTGCAGTACAGCTGAATGCGAGCGCGGTTTTAGTCTGATGAACATCATCTCAACTGACCTCCGATCAACTCTGTTTGTGCAAAATATTGCAAGATTGATATTTGTGAACTTGAATGGGCCACAACTAAATCTCTGGAAACCAGAACCTTACGTCACATCATGGTTACAGTCTCATCGATCTGGGACTGATGCACAGTCAAAGAAGCGACGCAGTCGTGATTCTGCAGAACTGGATGAACGTCGTAGTCTGTGGGAACTTTTGTAGTCTGTCTGCCGATATCTGTTACCTGACTGACCTTTAAACTTAAAAGTATGCAATCTGTTAATAATCTCTTTGTCACTTTAATAAAAGGGGGAGGGAGAGGAGGGAAGGGGAGGGAAGGGGAGGCCCAGGGAGGGGAGGGATATGCCGGGAGGGGAAGGCGTATACAAACCTTTATTTTTACCAATACACCACTGATGAAGATAATTAATCTTGATGATAAAACAGTGACAGTGAGGACAGCAAAGTCGCAGTGATGATAATCAATGATGAAGTGATATGATGATGATGACGAAGACAATAATGAAAATGACATCTCTCTTGCCTGAAACAATGATCCCATCCTCACTGATATCAACTAGGAGACGAAGTTGACCGAATAATCCACTGGGAAACTGAAGGTATTCGTAACTCTGGTTAAGATGAGTGTCCACTTGAAAGAGACATGAGTCAATCTTCAACCGGTTTTCAGAGTCACCACCTTCAGCTTCATCATTTATCTGAAAGAAAATAATTCACCCTTCATGCCTCACCTACGACCTAGTGGGAGGATATATCCAACCAGTAAGGTAATCCATTTGGCAGGAACTGAATATTTTGAATGTTTCCATCTCCAATGGAAAATTTTCAGAACCAGTTTTTTGAGAGACCTATAGGAAAGAGCAAAATGTATGGAAAGTGATTTTATCTTCAGTCTACGAAGATAATCCGTAAAATTATAATTGGAACGAAAACATTATGCCTACCAGTAGAAAAGTGTAGCAGGTCTTCCGCTCGGTGAATTCAATCGAATGTGGTAAATGCGAATTTGGTGTATGCAGTAAATAGGCCTCTCGGTCGACGATGTATGCAGGTCAAAGTCTGGGTTGATTTAGTTCCAGCAAATGTAGGTCTTTGAGCTCCAGGTCCCTAATAACAGTAAACTGGTCTAACCTAAGATAAAATGAACTACTTCTTGAGCAATCTGCTACCGTACAATTCGACTTTTAGCGGGAGAGGGAACAGCCCTTTGAGGAGTTCCAATAGGCAGCCATAGGCACGGTGTTAGCAACTTTTGGGCTTTTGTTTTCTTAGGCTCGGCATATGAGGCCGGATAACCCTCATTTAATAATCGACCAGGCAGCTATAGTATTTTCTCTTATCTAAAAAAATTGTAAATTGTACACGTTTTTGTAAAGCGACCATATGGATTCCACCCGCGCACGGGTGAGATCCTTCACCACCGCTACACGCCATTTAAGGTCCGCGCACACGGACCGTACTAGCCCGAGATTCAAATCTCTGAAATAAGCCACGACCGGGACGCGAACCTGGGATCCTCACGCACCGAGGCTTCCTTGGCGTACGCGCTTACTGATGTAGCTAACTAGGCCAGTATCTAGGACATAAATACTCTGGCGCTAGCCCTGAACGTACGGTATGAGGCTAAACAACGAAGAGATAAAGGGAGAAGACAGGAGGGTATACCGCCACATTGTGCGAACTGCTCAGCTGAGTTGGTCGTTAGACAAAGAACGTCAATATGTTGTCTTGCTCCATATTAGGTCTCCCTGTTTTGGCAGCCATTCATCTCTGCAAATACAAGATAATAGACTACATAGTTCGTCTCTCTGATACACCGGTCCAGACAAACATGTTGATTTGACACTAGTTACTGTGTAAATTTAATTAATTTATAACTGGTATGAACTGGACCATTTTCATGCTTATATAAGTGAAGAGTCAATAAAGAGCATCACACTAAAGTTCCAAACAAAGCATCCACAGCTAGATTCAAGTCATATAGCGTACATCGTTTGAATCTAAAGAAAACAGAATGATGTCGGTGGAGTTCCTTCTCTTCGTGGGACTATTCTTGTCTTCGTACATCTTCATCCGTTGGTGGAACGATTTAGGAAAAGCAAGTCGTCGCTATCCGCCTTCACTACCATCTCTTCCACTGGTGGGATCTTTGCCATTCTTAAGGGGCTTCAACAACTTTGCTGATTTTTTAATGAGAAAAGCCGATCAGCTTGGACCCATCTTTACATTCAGAACTGGTAACAAGTAAGTAACAAACAATTAAATATGCTGTGGTATTTATCTGACGATATGCAATTGATTAGTAAAATCTCAATCTCCTGCTCCTCCGAGCCTCGTAATTAATTTACACAATTTGTGTAGCTGATTGTAGCGTTGAATTGAGGGGACATAGTGGCAATTTAAAATTTAAATATTTCTCTAGAACAATTATTACAATACTCCTATTGTCTTTGAGCTAATTATTCTCGGAGAGAATACAGACGCGTGATTTATAATGAGGTCTGATGGTTTCAAAACATTCCTATAGCGCCTCCTCTAGTCCTCCATAAACTGTTCCCGACACTGCTATTTATTTAGTCTATACAGTTGCCACTTAAGCTAAAGATAAAGTAGACCACAGGGTATGGCCATGATTCGTGTTTATACGTCAGTGACGCCCCCTGTTATTTGCATTTGACGGGAATAAATCACAAGCACTTGTCTTAGAATTTATTCGTGTTTTGGTTCCGTTCCGTTGGTTAGCACTTTATTTTCATATAGTCGGTTAAGAAATGTTTGTCGTGCTTAGGCTTGGAAAATATTACGTTGTTCTAAATTATATCGAACATTCAAACGCCTTTGCACGACTTCTTTTTCAGGCTTGTCCTAATTCTGAATAGCAAAGCAGTTATTGAAGATGCACTAGTTAACCATTCTTCTGCATTCTCAGGAAGACCTCCAATTTACACAGAAACCGTTGTCAATCCAAATAATAAGGGTGAGCATACCTAACGTATTCTCCAATAATTTGAATAATAGGCCGTTTTCGCTAGTACTCCGTAAAATTAATTTGACAAATTGCGATTTAAGTATGCCAACCTCTATTAAGTTTGTCTTTTTAGAACTACTGAACCCGCTATCCTGCCACAAGACGGCTTATCAACAAAATTGTGTCATACAAGCAACTCATAGTCATTTTTAATGCTCTTTGGCATATGCTTCCAGGTTTGTCATTAATGAATACTACTCAAGAGTGGAAGAAGTATCACCAACTCTCGCTTTCCATTTTAAAACAGCTGGGTTTTGGAGTGAAGAGCACGATGGAATCAAGGATCTTAATGGAATTTGAATTCTTCACAGATTATGTACTGAAACTAAATGGACAACATTTCAATCCCCGAGAACTCGTGTACCTCTCCACAACAAACATCATCATGAATATCATTTTTGGACGAAGACATGACTATAACCTGGGAATGAGTGACCTAGGATACCAAATCAAGCGAACCTTTGATAGTGCAGATGTGGTTTTAAATGTTGCTCCTTTACTCAGATTTCTTCCATTTCATCGAGATAAACTGCGTGACATGGTCGACTGTCAGAAGATTATGCAGAAGATTCTTCAATTAGAGATTGAGAAGAGTCTAGAAGACGGCGCAGAAGATTGTTTTGTTCGTAGATATTTCGATCACGTAGGTCCAAATTACGACCAGGAGCAACTGAGATTCACGCTTCGAGACATAGTCGCAGCTGGAACTGATACAACGGCAAATACTCTTCTTTTGGCACTGATCGCCTTAGCCAACAACCCCGATGTACAGAAACGTTTTAGGAAGGAAATTAATGCCGTGGTTGCACGAGATAGACTTCCTTCCATGACTGACCAACCCAGACTACCTTACGTCGAGGCAACAATTTTGGAGATATTTCGCTGGAAAACTTTGGGTCCTTTGCCTCTTCCTCATATGACACTGAATGACACAAATATTGGCGACTACTTCGTACCTGCTGGAACTATGGTAACTCCAGAAACAAACATGCAAAATAATTAAAAATTGTATTATATTAATTATTCTGATTGCTCTGATGCAGAAATATTTATTTTAGAGTCTTTATTCAAATAACAAAAAGTTTTATTAATATTCCGGCACATTTGAAGAAACTTGCCTCGCTGAAAACTTGACTTTAGCCTTGATATAGGAGACAAGCAATTTGTAAACGAATTTGTTTTATAAAGATCATTATCATTAGCGGAATATGGTATCACCACATTTGAAAAAAAAACATTTCACAGAGTGTAATTCAAAATGTTTTATTCTTAGCATATCAAAATTAAAACAATTCTTAGTGTAGTTCAAAATCTATTTAAATATTATAGGCCTATTCGGTTCTTCTGGATTTGCAAATTTGATGCATCATATGAATTGTCCTGTATAATTGTGTGTTAAACAGGTCCTGATAAACCTTTATGCAGCTCACATGGATCAAAAAATTTGGAAAGATCCCGAGTCATTTCGACCGGAAAGATTTTTGGATACGGACGGCGAAGTAATCCACCGACAATCTGTTATTCCGTTTTCTCTTGGTTAGTAACTGAGATCAGTTATGGAGTTTGAATTTTGTAGATTGATATTGTTTTGTGAAAAACTCTAATTGCCAAGGCGAAATACAAGCAGATGGATGATGTGCTTTCTAAGTTAAGAAGCATTTTCCTACGTATTGGTATTACTTATACGGGTCTTATCTCAAATTTTGTTTGGAGGTCATATAAGTTGTTTGAATAGTAGGGCCTAGTAGTAGTAGAAGTAGCAGTAGTAATAGCAGCAGCAGCAGTAGTTGTAATATTATTAATAATAATAATAATAATAATAATAATAATAATAATAATGTTATTTTTATAATAATAATAATAATAATGAAACAAATCTATTGTGTCACTTCAATTATGATACAAATCTATTGTTGCTGGAGCAACTAGAGATGCTGTGGCGTCCTGGTTGGCACACTGGAAACAGGTCGACTAGCTGCACCTCCGAATCGCGTGATCTTGTCTTTAAGCGCCGTGGTGAAGAAGCAACCCTGAGTTAGCGGTCGCGTAAGTGTAGAGCGTTCTGTGGGCGTTTCTTCGATGGGGCGCAAGAACTTCCGGTGTGGATCGGACGAACATCCAGCACCACCAACTCCCTCCTCTTCATCGCCGTCGTCGTCTGCTTCGAAAGCGCCTGCGTCGTGGGCTTCGCTGACCCGAGCGTCGACGTCTCCTCGACCTCGACCCGCCGGCTGACCTTCGACAGACGGTGTGGCTCTTTGACCCAGAGGATCGGTTGGGGCCCGTCGGCTGGGTTTCGACGACCAGTTCCAGGTTCTCTCCTTTTCTTTAATCTTGGCTTCAGGCACGGTGATTGTTCTCTGGAATTGCCAGTCTTCGCTTAAATCTGGCTCCAAGAATGTGCCATTAAAGGCAATCGCGTTAGATCGCTGGATGGCAATGGAGAGGCGTTGGAACAGGAAAGAAGTCTCCCTCTTATCTCCCGATGCTTGAGTTAAATGGCGTCCGATTTTAATAATTTAATAATAATTATTATTATTATTATTATTACTTTTATTATTATTATTACTGATAACAATTGAAACATTTAAAACAACTGGTTTTCCGGAACCTTTTCGCGTTAAACTGACAGATATTCTAAATCGTCTGCGTGGAGTTACGATGAGGCTGCATCTTTAACCCCATCAACTAATGTTTAATGCAGTTGCCTTTTTATAATAATAATAGTAGTAATAATAATAATAATAATGTTATTATTTTTATTATTAAATAACAACAATAATAATAATAATAATAATAATAATTGTGCGCCCCTCACGTTTGCCCTGCGGGTTTCTGGTCACTGCGGACGGCTCGCACGGTCTAGCACGCCCTTTAGGCCCATGGAGAACTGCAAGACACGCCTGTATCAATGACATCGTGTGGCGCGCCCTCCTGAAGGCTGGCTTTCCATCAACTAAAGAACCAGCAGGATTGGTTAGGTCCGACGGCCGACGACCTGATGGAGCAACCCTCATTCCTTGGGAAGGGGTAAATGCTTGACCTGGGACGCCACAGTAATCGATACTCTGGCAGTCTCTTATCGATCCAGAACAGCCGTGGTCGCAGGTGCTGCTGCTGAGATAGCAGCAGAACGAAAGACCTCAAAATACAGTGATATTCTCTCGACACACTGCTTTGTCCCTCTGGCCTTCGAGACTCTAGGCCCCGTAAATCAAGAAGGCTTTAGCCTCCTCAAGAAAATCGGTCGCCATTTAACCCAAGTATCGGGAGACAAGAGGGAGACTTCTTTCCTGTTCCAACGCCTCTCCATTGCCATCCAGCGATCTAACGCGATTGCCTTTAATGGGACATTCTTGGAGCCAGATTTAAGCGAAGACTGGCAATTCCAGAGAACAATCACCGGCCGGAAGACAGCCTCAGATCAGTGCGACGAACATTCTACCCATTCAGACCATGCTTCTTCGCTTCCTCATAATTTCCCTTGTCTTCTACCTGACCGAGAACAGTTGCCTCCGCGCGACCTTCCATCGATGGAAGAAGAAGCGATTGACTCGAGCTATGACAAAGCATTTACAATGGTTAACAGGAGAAAAGACGAACGTTATCTGAAGGATTTAGTTCAGAAGGAGCAATCAGACGAATTCATGATCTCAGAACTCGCACTCGACGCAGCGAGCGAGAGTACCCAGTCGCAAATCAAGTTCTTCATCGACAACAATACAACGAAGAACAAGACGGCTGAAATCAAAGAAGGAGAGAAGGGCGTGCCTGAAGCCAAGATTAAAGAAAAGGAGAGAACCTGAACCTGGTCGTCGAGACCCATCCGACGGGCCCCAACCGATCCTCTGGGTCAAGGAGCCACACCGCCGGTCGAAGGTCAGCCAGCGGGTCGAGGTCGAGGAGACGTCGACGCTCGGTTCAGTGAAGCCCACGACGCAGGCGCCATCGAAGCAGACGACGACGGCGATGAAGAGGAGGGAGTTGGTGGTGCTGGATGTTCGTCCGATCCACACCGGAAGTTCTTGCGCTCCATCGAAGAAACGCCCACAGAACGCTCTACACTTACGCGACCGCTAACTCAGGGTTGCTTCTTCACCACGGCGCTTACAGACAAGATCACTAGAATCGGTGGCGCAGCTAGTCGACCTGTTTCCAGTGTGCCAACCAGGACGCCACAGCATCTCTACTTGCTCCAGCAACAATAGATTTGTTTCATAATTGAAGATAATAAACTACTACTACTACTACTACTACTACTACTACTACTACTACTACTACTACTACTACTACTTCTACCACTACTACTACTACTACTACTACCACTACTACTACTACTACTACTACTACCACTAATAATAATAATAATATGTATAAGCTCTCCCGGATTTCTTCAGCACCCTTGGATGGACCGTGACCGGTGGGGGATATTAATATAATAATAATAATATTATTATTATTAATGTTTTTGTAATAAGTTGTTGTTATACCGTTCGGTAATATAATTATTGATATTACTACGTAACTTCCAATGTGCCGATGTCTAAAGCATATTATTGATAATATTACTATATTGTTATTATTATTATTATTATTATTATTATTATTATTATTATTATTATTATTATTATTATTATTATTATTATTAGTGTAACATTCCACAACGAAGCCCTGATAAAAATATGAGTTTTCAATATCTGTATTCACAAGGTCGGCGCTCTTGTCTTGGCGAAGTATTGGCTCGTGCCGAGTTATTCCTCATTCTCACCGGATTGGTGCAACGCTTCTTCATTCGACCAGCAGAGGGCCAGTCAACCGTTGATGCCAATCCGATTGAACCAATAGGACTCGTGCTGAGTTTACCCGCGTTTAACATAAGACTGATTGCGACCGAATAGATACTCCAACGGCCAAAATCTTCTTATCTTTTGCTAAGAGCAGAAGTTATTGTTAAACAGCTTTAGTTTGTCTCTATTGCCATTACCTGAATTTTGTGGATCATTATATTGGTATGCAGCTATACAACTGACAATCGAACATCTAACAACTCGAAGCCCATGAATGCCAGCTAAGATGCAAAACACAACAGAAAGCTTAAGGAATAAGGAAGAACACGGTTTCAATTTTACGAATAGGCCTAGTCAGTACAGAGTTTATTAAATTGACACACTTAGGCCTATTGGTAAAGATGATAACATTTTTGCGGTAATATTTAACGCCACTAGTAGATTCTAATTCAGACACATTACGCAGCAGACATTTTGGACGTCTTCATAACAGTCCCTTTAGTGAAATCATCTTTCAATGATTGCATTGGTTTTTCAGTTATTTTGTTAGCAGAAGCAAAAAACATATAATCGGCTCATTCGTACATGCTAAAACTGAGTATTGGATGCTTAGATTTCAACGGTGCTAAACCACATCTCTTTCTTAAGAGCTGATCTAATAAAATCAGAAAGAAATGGTTTGGAGAAGATAGCCACATCAATCTTGAACAACCCAAACCATGTCTTACATCAGCCAGCTAACAACCTCAGTTACACGCTGCGGCGCCACACCATGACCGTATTATTCCTCCCGCTGATAATTAATTTAAAGCGTAGATATTTTATTATTAGGATGGTGTATGCTGTCGCGACCCTCACAATCTGTCATCGTGGCCTCTAGAGGGCGCGGCACACCAATTCTCGAAACGGAGGTATATTCCTTTAATTTGAGACTAGCAAAAAACTACAGCCGACGCATAATTAACTGTTTCTAAAGTTCTAGCAAAGTTCTCTACGAATCTGGTTAAAACGTCACAGTCTCTGAATCTGTGTGAGAACAGGTCGATGATGTTCTTTCGACGTCTGTGTCCGGAGCGATCCCTCTTCAGCGTTCCCTGTTGTTTTTATATAGCTAGCCGATCGCAATTTCTACATAAAGGGTGGCCCGAGTGACGTTGCCTCCCTGGATCCTTGACAGATTATCGTTTAATTCGATATGAAGCCCTTTCGAGTCCGCCCTGTTTGGTTCGTTCTCGTTGCGCGAAATTTGCCATTCTCCCGTTTCCCCAGATCGGATTTTGTGCCGTATGTTGGCCGTCCGCTCCAGGGTGGTCTTCGCGAGCGGCGTCTTCCTGCTTCTCCCACCCCACTCAGGTCGGTTGGTGATTCATCGCAGGCTGACACGGGCGTGTCCGTAGACTCGACCGTGACATATGCATATGAAGTTTTTCTTGTATTCTTAAATACTTATAAGCCGATATGCGATTAGCTATTGGTTAATGAAGAATAAACTTACGTGACCTCCTATATTTATAACTCATTCCAAGTGGGCATTAGGCCAACAGGGTATGCTGCCATAATGCGTCTTATTTGTCAAAGGTTAATGTTTTCTTGTACCTCTTGCATAGAAGGAGCTCACAAACAATAGCGTAGGCCTAATTTATTCTCTGTCATCTATTCTAATTCTGTCACAGCTAATTTAAACGTGGAAGAAAAATAATAATGCAATGAAAATATCTCCTAAATGTCCCAACACCATACAGAAAAGCTGCGTCAGAGACCAGCTTATTCATCGGCGTTAAAATAATAAAAGGCAACATGACCGCGGTGCTGCACGATGGTGCAAGGCCTGTTCCCACTCTCGTTGCTTTTTAATTCAAACTGTCCGTCAAGAAACAAAAGCTACTGCCTAACTAGAACACTGAACCATAGTCAGCCGTCACTCGAGTTGAGACATCGGAATAACAAGATCAGAAAAAAGTTACAACTATTATGCAAAAATCTATGTCCTACGAATAACACGCAACGACGCTTTGAAGGAACGAGACTGGTGAAATTTTGCTCAAGTTGTAGGCATACTTTACAGATAAACCCCAATATAGTCACAGTAAAATATCCCATTTCTCAAAAGTGAGACATAGCGGAGACACTATTCTTCTTTTCCTAGGCCCTTCAGCTGGCAATGGGCGAATCCCAATGACCTGAACACGGGTCCAGCGCATCGCAGGACATAAGGCCAACGTTTACTTCCCAGCTGACGCCTATACCAAATTATACCGCTTGGTGACAGAGACACGGCGCGTAAAACAACTTGCCCAGAGTCGTTACATCAGTGAAACTGTTGATCCAACTGGCAAAATAATGAACTCTTCTTTCTTTCAACATTTTGCCATCATTCTCACAGCACAACTAAGCACTTCAGCATAATATACAAAAAATTTACAGCTTCAAACAATATTTCAACTTTTTTAATTTACAAGCATCACCTACCGAAAATGACTACCACAACTCAGCAACACCATTAGTTTATCAAATACTGATCTGTTACATTATTTTTTACCCTAAATTGTCAAGAACCAACGGGTGTTGCAAAATCATTCAGAGAAAAATATTATTTGTTATTACTACATAATTAAATAGTATTATTACCATTAATATATCATGTTACTAATATAATTATTGTATTATTACTATTATCATCACTTATCTACAGGCACAATTAAGGATTCATTTTATAAGTTTTTCATAAAAGTCAACAAGCCTTCTAAAGTGCTAGTACTTTATGCAGCAGAAGGACAAAAAGAGAGCCAACTACTACAACTAGAAGAAAATTACCTATTCGATACTTAAAGATCAAACCAAGTCCATTACATTATTCACATAAATTATACATCATACAGAGCAAGCTTGCGGGAAACATGATCTAGGTCAACAGATGTAATAAGCACATTAATCTTTTCGTTCATTCCTTCGCACATTTGTTCCAACTTTATGAACTGCATACAACTGGAGTCGAATGTCAGACTAGGAAATTATGCAAGACTCCCAGCAGCTGACACGATATCTGTAATTGTAATCGGAAATTTGTACAGCGCTGTTCAAGAGAAACTAATTCGAGTCTCTCTTACCTGCGCGCTCAAACCCAAAGTCTGGCTGAGGCCAGAGATGGCAGCACAAGACTAAAAAAAGCGGGAAGTTTGTACAGATGAAAATGTTCACAAGATGTAGTCTCTGCTACACTTCCTAATAGCTCAGAGTCGAGTCGTCCCATTCGAGGTCACGCTTGACGACCTTTCCTGTCTCGCCCACCACCCCTTCCTCTTCCTCCGAACCTTCAGCCTCATTCTCGTGAACTGTCGTCTCCTCCTCCTCTTCCTCACTCTCCTCCGTGTCGTTGCCATGGAAACTACACTCATCCACTGGCTCGTCGTACATCTGAAACAGTAAACATATTCCACATTTATTCTATATTACATATTGTATTCTATATTTCATTTTATTTTTATATGTGATTGGCAAAGTCTAAAAAATCAAAGCTGGGTATGATACTGTACTGGATTGGGCAGGAATTGCTAAATAATTAGGTGAAAACCGCATTTTTCTATCACAAATAGTAAAAAAGTTAAACTTTTTTTGAAAGATGTAGGTCTCTTCGTGGCTACTCTTGAGAAATCACGTGCAGTAAAGTTTACCATAACCATGATTTGACACAAGTCGCTGTTCCTAGGGGTCATAAATGGTTATAAGTATAGTAAACTGGAGTGTATTCATATGCCTCTGAGGCTGCTATCGATGAAAATCTCTAAAAAAACTGGTTTAAGATGAATATTTACATGATTTTTTCATTTGCATAATATAATCGATGCACAAAACTTCAAATCAGGGCACCAAAAGACATGTTAAATTAAGTGTCTGTTGCAGGGCATAATAATAAAATTGAAATAATACTTAGCAAAACTCTACATAAGCACTTAAAATTTGATAACTAACACAAGAGAGACATGCAAAGAATTCATTTTGACCAATGCATGTATGCACGCATGTGTCTATCTGGTCTGTTAAAAGCCTTAACATTTCTATTAAGTGAATATAGAATAGTAAAGCCAGAGAAATGGCTTAGAAAACGCAACTGTTAAGTCACTGTTGACCTCTTGTTCCATGGGGTTGACCGTGATGGTCAACGCCGAGTTGTCCCACTCCATTTCTGGTTTATCGTCAACACCAACATCGCCAGGCTGGCCGTGAACAGTGCGCAGTTTGATGGCTCCAAGCACAGTCAGTATAACCAATGTGCCAACACAGAGCACAATCATTATCGCCATTCCCAGACCTATTCAGGAAAACAATCAATTGAAATCGTGAGCATGCAATTATGCAGCGCCTATCCATGAAAACCTTTTAGAAGTGTAACCAAGTTGATAATACAAGACCACAATCGAACAGAATGGTTTTTGACTGCTGGCAAAATAGAATCAGAATAGCTATTATCATCATCACAACCAACACTGCTGCCACCACCACCATCATCATAATTTATTACAAACCAGCATCATCATTAATATTATTCTTATTATTATAAGGGCATACTGATCATCATTATTGATTATAACTAATATCATATATTGTAACAACTATCATCATCATCAATTACAGTTAATATCATCAATATTAATTTAAACCAAAACAACAAAGGGTAAGGAAACAACTCCTGAATCATCTTCTTCTCCATATCTATCCCGCAGATCCAATTCCAAACACCATCCACTATGACCGTCTGATTGTCTGCCTACCTGCCTCTTGGATCTTGACCTGGAACCAAACCCTTCTTGCCTGTCGATTTTGCTTTTACTGAGCGCCTGTAAATAAGTTGGTTCCCACAACTTAGCTTTAGTTGGGCGCTGTAGAAATCTCGAGATTAGATTACGACTACGAACTCGTGCTTCAGGTTGAAATTCAACAAAAGATTCAAAGCCATTGAACAAAACTAAAAATGATCAGTAATCATCGAAGCGCAAGATGCTAACCGATTTCTTTTGAGCTAAAGGAGGTGGAGTTCATTTTTGTTGGTTTGACCAACTTATGGATCGCCGTCTGAAGAAATTTCTCATTTCCGTGAGCATCTGGAATTGCGGTGGCTCTTCTGTTCAGGTGAACAACTTCCAGCTGCCAAAGCCAAAGGAAATGTACTTGTTTCAAAAGATGAATTAACTGTATGTACATTTACTACACTTGAAGGACACTCCTTTTAAAACTATCCTTGGGAACCAAGTAAGGAAACACTAATCATAATTGTAATCGTAAACTCAAAATTTCTAAAGCCCTACTTAAAAGCTAAGCAACAGCTTATTCACGAGCGCTTCGTCAAGCCAGTGGGGTTGTCCAACTATACCATGTCAAGAACAAAGTCCGGTTGCTAGAAGACCAGAGACAGAAGGTGGAAAGGACATGTTAGTGTGTGTTGTGTCTAAGCTGAGAGAAATGAGAAGGCAGGAATGCTACCCTCTGTAACCACATCAAGCATGGAACTTGCTCATAAAATGCCTTATGGAAACATACGATGCACAGAACACTTTGGAACACACCAAGCACGGAACCTCCTTACAAGCATATCGCTGGGAATCATAATATATTTACAAGTTGTTAATTTCATGTACACTGGGATTTTGAACCCCAGATCTAGGATGAACTAAACTGAGCAGCGAATTACAAAGCTTTGGACCAGCTACTGATAACACCTGAGAACTTCTGGGCTTCTCAAAACGATTACAACTGTGTCATCTAATCTAGCCACTTCATTAGCGCATTTATCATATGCACAAGGGATCAATCGATGGTTGCTTCAAGCGAAACCATAGCCAAATCATAATCCATTGGAAAAGCCCAGTCAAAATTTGATGGGTCAGGAAATCGAGCAGTCAGTCTACCATGGTTAAGCGAAATGTGAAAGACATTAAAGAACTGACAGAATCCACAGATGTGGGTCATGCATCGAGAAAACCCGAGTCTTGTACGATTTTGTACTGCGATTTAACTTGAAGTGACCATCGATTAACAGCTCGTGCAATATGATATTGACGCTATAGAAATCATTAGATTAGGATAAGAGATTAGTCATACTGACCATTATGTCCAGCTTATTACTGATGAACTGACCAGTCCATTCTGTGCATCGAATTGTAAAGGTACGTTGATGTAGTTCATCTGGTTGAGTGTTGACGTATTCCACAGTTGACAGAGCCCTCTCATAGCTAGACACTGCATCAGCTCCTACACATCAGCAATGCAGTGGAAATTGTGAAATGCCATTGATGATGAAGTGACGAAGATGATGATGATGATGATGATGATGAATGACGATAATGCTGATGACTGGTTACAACGATGAAGTGGTAATGGCAAAGACAAAGAAGAGGCACAACACTTGCTTACATGCCTCCAGAGGAACTGCTCAGAAGCATAAAGGTAGAAGTGACACACTTGCTTACATGCCTCTATAGATACTCCTCAAAGGTAGAAGTGATACACTTGTTTACATGAATCTATAAGAATTTTTCAGAAGCAAAAACGCAACAGTAACAGACTTGTTCACATGCCTCAACAAAAACTCACTAGCTAACTGAGCTTGTTTTGTCTTACTTCACTGCAAGTGTCGCTGTCATACCAACAAAAAAGCAGTCAACTTTAGATGACAATGAAATAATGATTGTGATGATGAAGATAAATAATCTTGATGATAAAACAGTGACAGTGAGGACAGCAAAGTCACAGTGATGATAATCAGTGATGAAGTGATATGATGATGATGACGAAGACAATAATGAAAATGATATCTCTCTTGCCTGAAACAATGATCCCATCCTCACTGATATCAACTAGGAGACGACGTTGACCGATTAATCCACTGGGAAACTGAAGGTATTCGTAACTCTGGTTAAGATGAGTGTCCACTTGAACGAGACATGAGTCAATCTTCAACCGGTTTTCAGAGTCACCATCTTCAGCTTCATCATTTATCTGAAAGAAAATAATTCACCCTTCATGCCTCACCTACGACCTAGTGGGAGGATATTTCCAACCAGTAAGGTAATCCATTTGGCAGGAACTGAATATTCTGAATGTTTCCATCTCCAATGGAAAATTTTCAGAACCAGTTTTTTGAGAGACCTATAGGAAAGAGCAAAATGTATGGAAAGTGATTTTATCTTCAGTCTACGAAGATAATCCGTAAAATTATAATTGGAACGAAAACATTATGCATACCAGTAGGAGAGTGTAGCAGGTCTTCCGCTCGGCGAATTCAATCCAATGTAGGTAACTCGAATTTTCTGTATGCAGTAAATAGGCCTCTCGGTCGACGATGTATGCAGGTCAAAGTCTGGGTTGATTTAGTTCCAGCAAATGTAGGTCTTTGAGCTCCAGGTCCCTAATAACAGTAAACTGGTCTGACCTAAGATAAATTGAACTACTTCTTGAGCAATCTGCTACCGTACAATTCGACTTTTAACAGGAGAGGGAACAGTCCTTTGAGAAGTTCCAATAGGCAGCCATAGGCACCAAGTGTTATCAACTATTGGGCTTTTGTTTCCTTAGCCTCGGCATATGAGGCCGGATAACCCTCATTTAATAACCGACTAGGCAGCTATAGTATATTCTCTTATCTAAAAAAATTGTAAATTGTACACGTTTTTGTAAAACGACCATATGGATTCCACCCGCGCACGGGTGAGATCCTTCACCATCGCTACACGCCATTTAAGGTCCCCGCGCACGGACCGTACTAACCCGAGATTCAAATCTCTGAAATAAGCCACGTCCGGGACGCGAACCTGGGATCCTCACGCACCGAGGCTTCCTTGGCGTACGCGCTTACTGATGTAGCTAACTAGGCCAGTATCTAGGACATAAATACTCTGGCGCTAGCCCTGAACGTACCGTATGAGGCTAAACAACAAAGGCAGAAGACAGGAGGGTATACCGCCACATTGTGCAAACTGCTCAGCTGGGTTGGTCGTTAGACAAAGAACGTCAATATGTTGTCTTGCTCCATACTAGGTCTCCCTGTGTTTGGCAGCCATTCATCTCTGCGAATACAAGATAATAGACTACATAGTTCTACATAGTTCGTCTCCCTGTGTTGGCAGCCATTCATCTCTGCAAATACAAGACTATTAGACTACATAGTTCGTCTGTCTGATACACCGGTCCAGGCAAACATGTTGATTTGACACTAAAAATTTATTTAATTTATCACTGGTATGAACTGTACAATTTTCATGCTTATATAAGTGAACAGTCAATAAACAGCATCACACTGAAGTTCCAAACGAAGCACTCACAGCTAGATTATAGTCGATTCAAGTTATATAGCGTACATCGTTTGAATCTAAAGAAAACAGAATGATGTCGGTGGAGTTCCTTCTCTTCGGGGGACTATTCTTGTCTTCGTACATCTTCATCCGTTGGTGGAACGATTTAGGAAAAGCAAGTCGTCGCTATCCGCCTTCACTACCATCTCTTCCACTGGTAGGATCTTTGCCATTCTTAAGGGGCTTCAATAACTTTGCTGATTTTTTAATAAGAAAAGGAGATCAGCTTGGACCCATCTTTACATTCAGAACTGGTAACAAGTAAGTAACAAACAATTAAATATGCTGTGGTATTTATCTGACGATATGCAATTGATTAGTAAAATCTCAATCTCCTGCTCCTCCGAGCCTTGTAATTAATTTACACAATTTGTGTAGCTGATTGTAGCGTTGAATTGAGGGGACATAGTGGCAATTTAAAATTTAAATATTTCTCTAGAACAATTATTACAATACTCCTATTGTCTTTGAGGTAATTATTCTCGGAAAGAATACAGACGCGTGATTTATAATGAGGTCTGATGGTTTCAAAACATTCCTATAGCGCCTCCTCTAGTCCTCCATAAACTGTTCCCGACACTGTTTATTATTTAGTCTATACAGTTGCGACTTAAGCTAAAGATAAAGTAGGCCACAGCGTATGGCCATGATTCGTGTTTATACGTCAGTGAAGCCTCCTGTTATCTGCATTTGACGGGAATAAATCACAAGCACTTGTCTTAGAATTTATTCGTGTTTTGGTTCCGTTCCGTTGGTTAGCACTTTACTTTTATATAGTCGGTTAAGAAATGTTTGTCGTGCTTAAGCTTGGAAAATATTACGTTGTTCTAAATTATATCGAACATTCAAACGCCTTTGCACGACTTCTTTTTCAGGCTTGTCCTAATTCTGAATAGCAAAGCAGTTATTGAAGATGCACTAGTTAACCATTCTTCTGCATTCTCAGGAAGACCTCCAATTTACACGGAAACCGTTGTCAATCCAAACAATAAGGGTGAGTTTATCTAACGTATTCTCCAATAATTTGAATAATAGGCCGTTTTTCGCTAGTACTCCGTAAAATTAATTTGACAAATTCCGCTTTGCGAATCGATTTACGCATGCCAACCTCTATTAAGTTTGTCTTTTTAGAACTACTGAACCCCCTATCCTGCCACAAGACGTCTTATCAACAAAATTGTGTCATACAAGCAACTCATAGTCATTTTAATGCTCTTTGGCATATGCTTCCAGGTTTGGTTTTAATGGAAACTAAACAAGAGTGGAAGAAGTATCACCAACTCTCGCTTTCCATTTTAAAGCAGTTGGGATTCGGAGTAAAAAGCACGATGGAATCAAGGATCTTAATGGAATTTGAATTCTTCACAGATTATGTACTGAAACTAAATGGACAATCTTTCAATCCCCGAGAACTCGTGTACCTCTCCACAACAAACATCATCATGAATATCATTTTTGGACGAAGACATGACTATAACCTGGGAATGAGTGACCTAGGATACCAAATTAAGCGAAGCTTTGATAGTACAGATGTGGCTTTAAATGTTGCTCCTATACTTAGATTTCTTCCATTTCATCGAGATAAACTGCGTGACATGGTCGACTGTCAGAAGATTATACAGAAGATTCTTCAATTAGAGATTGAGAAGAGTCTAGAAGACGGCGCAGAAGATTGTTTTGTTCGTAGATATCTCGATCACGTAGGTCCAAATTACGACCAGGAGCAACTGAGATTCACACTTCGAGACATAGTCGCAGCTGGAACTGATACAACGGCAAATACTCTTCTTTTGGCACTGGTCGCCTTAGCCAACAACCCCGATGTACAGAAACGTTTTAGGAAGGAAATTAATGCCGTGGTTGCACGAGATAGACTTCCTTCCATGAATGACCAACCCAGACTACCTTACGTCGAGGCAACAATTTTGGAGATACTGCGTTGGAGAACTTTGGGTCCGTTGGCTCTTCCTCATATGACCCTGAATGACACGAATGTTGGCGACTACTTCGTACCTGCTGGAACTATGGTAACTCCAGAAACAAACATGCAAAATAATTAAAAGTTGCATTATATTAATTTGTCTGATTGCTCTGTTGCAGAAATATTTATTGTAGAGTCTTTATTCAAATAAGACAAAGTTTTATTAATATTCCGGCACATTTGAAGAAACTTATCACGCTGAAAACTTAACTTTAGCCGTGATATAGGGGACAAGCAATTTGTAAACGAATTTGTTTTATAAAGATCATTATCATTATCGGAATAGGGTATTCCGACATTGGAAAAAACATTTCACAGAGTGTAATTCAAAGTGTTTCATGTTAACCATATCAACATTAAAACAATTCTAAGTGCCAAAATCTATTTAAATGTTGTAGGCCTAATCGGTTCTTTCTGGGCGATATGAGTTGTAATTTGATGCATCATATGAATTATCCTGAATAATTGTGTGTTAAACAGGTCCTGATAAACCTTTATGCGGCTCACATGGATCCAAAAGTTTGGAAAGACCCAGAGATTTTCCGACCGGAAAGATTTCTGGATAAGGACGGCGAAGTAATCAACCGACAATCTGTTATTGCATTTTCTCTTGGTTAGTAATTGAGATCGATTATGGAGTTTGAATTTGGCAAATTCAAATTGTTTTGTGAAGAACTCCAATTGACATGACGAAATACACGCAGATGGATAATGTGCTTTCTGAGTTAAGAAGCATTTTCCTACGTGTTGGTATTACTTATACGGGTCTTATCTCAAGTTTTGCTTTGCAGCCAATATAAGTTGTTTGAATAGTAGGGCCTAGAGTAGTAGAAGTAGCAGTAGTAATAGCAGCAGCAGCAGTAGTTGTAATAATAATAATAATAATAATAATATTATTATTATTATTATTACTGATAACAATTAAAACATTTAAAACAACTGGTTTTCCGGAACCTTTTCACTTTAAACTGACAAATATCCTAAATCGTCTGCGTGGAGTTGCGATGAGGCTGCATCTTTAACCCCATCAACTAATGTTTAATGCATGTGCCTTTTTATAATAATAATAGTAGTAGTAGTAGTAATAATAATAATAATAATAATAATAATAATAATAATAATATGTATAAGCTCTCCCAGATTTCTTCAGCACCCTTGGATGGACCGTGACCGGTGGGGATATTAATATAATAATAATATTATTATTAATGTTATTGTAACAAGTTGTTGTTATACCGTTCGATAATATAATTATTAATATTATTAAGCAACTTCCAATGTGCCGATGTCTAACGCACAAAACGTAATATTGATAATATTACTATATTATTATTATTATATGCTCTGAATGTTACTGTCCAGTTAGATTGTCTTACGCTGTTAAGTTGCCTTTGTCTATTCTTATCATCTTTCAGGCAGCTGCATTAGGCAGGCCCTTTGTCCTTTAGAATCTACCCTTTGTATTCCACAAAAGGACTGCATATATCCTGCATAATAATAATAATAATAATATTAATAATAACAATATTATTGTTATTATGAGAATAATAATAATAATAATAATAATTATTATTATTATTAATGTAACATTCCACAACGAAGCCCTGATAAAAATATGACTTTTCAATATCTGTATTCACTAGGTCGGCGCTCTTGTCTTGGCGAAGTGTTGGCTCGTGCCGAGTTATTCCTCATTCTCACCGGATTGGTGCAACGCTTCTTCATTCGACCAGCAGAGGGCCAGTCAACCGTTGATGCCAATCCGATTGAACCAATAGGACTCGCGCTGAGTTTACCCGCGTTTAACATACGACTGATTGCGACCGAATAAGTACTCCAACGGCCAAATTCATCTTATCTTTAGCTAAGAGCAGAAGTTATTGTTAAACAGCTTTAGTTTGTCCCTACTGCCATTTCGTGAATTGTGTTGATCCTTATGTTGATATGCAGCTAAACAACTGACAATCGAACATCTAACAATTCGAAGCCCATGAATGCCAGCTAATACGCAAAACACAGCAGAAAGCTTAAGGAATAAGGAAGAACACGGGTTCAATTTTACGAATAGGCCTAGTCGGTACAGAGTTTATTAAATTGACACACTTGGGCCTATTGGTAAAGATGATAACATTTTTGCGGTAATATTTAACGCCACTAGTAGATTCCAATTCAGACACAACATTACACAGCAGACATTTTGGACGTCTTCATGACAGTCCCTTTAGTGAAATCATCTTTCAATGATTGCATTGGTTTTCAGTTATTTTGTTAGCAGAAGCAAAAAAAGTATAATCGGGTCATTCGTACATGCTAAAACTGAGTATTTGATGCTTAGATTTCAACGGTGCTAAACCACATCTCTTTCTTAAGAGCTGATCTAATAAAATCAGAAAGAAATGGTTTGGGAAGGATATCCACATCAATCTTGAACAACACAAACCATGTCTTACATCAGCCAGCTAAAAACCTCAGTTACACGCTGCGGCCCCACACCATGACCGTACTGGCAAAATAATGAACTCTTCTTTCAAGATTTTGCCAGCATTCTCACAGCACAACTAAGCACTTCAGCATAATATACAAAATATTTACAGCTTCAAACAATATTACAACTGTTTTAATTTGTAAGCATCACCTACTGAAAATGACTACCACAACCCAGCAACACCATTAGTTTATCAAATACTGATCTGCTACATTATTTTTTACCCTAAATTGTTAAGAATCAACAGGTGTTGCAAAATCATTCAGAGAAAAATATTATTCGTTATTACTACATAATTAAATAGTATTATTACCATTAATATATCATGTTATTAACATAAATATTGTATTATAACTATTATCATCACTTATCTACAGGCATAATTAAGCATTAATTTTATAAGTTTTTCATAAAAGTCAACAAGCCTTCTAAAGTGCTAGTACTTTATGCAGCAGAAGGACAAAAAGAGAGCCAACTACTACAACTAGAAGAAAATTACCTATTCAATACTTAAAGATCAAACCAAGTCCATTACATTATTCGCATAAATTATACATCATACAGAGCAAGCTTAATGTGCTTGCGGGAAACATGATCTAGGTCAACTGATGTAACAAGCACATTAATCTTTTCGTTCATTCCCTCGCACATTTGTTCCAACTTTATGAACTGCATACAACTGGAGTCGAATGTCAGACTAGGAAATTATGCAAGACTCCCAGCAGCTGACACGATATCTGTAATTGTAATCGGAAATTTGTACAGCGCTGTTCAAGAGAAACTAATTCGAGGCGCTCTTACCTGCGCGCTCAAACCCAAAGTCTGGCTGAGGCCAGAGATGGCAGCACAAGACTAAAAAAAGCGGGAAGTTTGTACAGATGAAAATGTTCACAAGATGTAGTCTCTGCTACACTTCCTAATAGCTCAGAGTCGAGTCGTCCCATTCGAGGTCACGCTTGACGACCTTTCCTGTCTCGCCCACCACCCCTTCCTCTTCCTCCGAACCTTCAGCCTCATTCTCGTGAACTGTCGTCTCCTCCTCCTCTTCCTCACTCTCATCCGTGTCGTTGCCATGGAAACTACACTCATCCACTGGCTCGTCGTACATCTGAAACATTAAACATATTCCACATTTATTCTATATTACATATTGTATTCTATATTTCATTTTATTTTTATATGTGATTGGCAAAGTCTAAAAAATCAAAGCTCGGTATGATACTGTACTGGATTGGGCAGGAATTGCTAAATAATTAGGTGAAAACCGCATTTTTCTATCACAAATAGTAAAAAAGTTAAACTTTTTTTGAAAGATGTAGGTCTCTTCGTGGCTACTCTTGAGAAATCACGTGCAGTAAAGTTTACCATAACCATGATTCGACACAAGTCGCTGTTCCTAGGGGTCATAAATGGTTATAAGTAGAGTCAACTGGAGTGTATTCATATGCCTCTGAGGCTGCTATTGATGAAAATCTCAAAAAAACTGGTTTAAGATGAATATTTACATGATTTTTTCATTTGCATAATATAATCGATGCACAAAACTTCAAATCAGGGCACCAAAACACATGTTAAATTAAGTGTCTGTTGCAGGGCATAATAATAAAATTGAAATAATACTTAGCAAAACTCTACATAGCACTTAAAATTTGATAACTAACACAAGAGAGACATACAAAGAATTCATTTTGACCCACGCATGTATGGATGCATGCGTCTATCTGGCCTGTTAAAAGCCTTAACATTTCTATGGAGTGAATATAGAATAGTAAAGCCAGAGAAATGGCTTAGATAACGCAACTGTTAAGTCACTGTTGACCTCTTGCTCCATGGGGTTGACCGTGATGGTCAACGCCGAGTTGTCCCACTCCATTTCTGGTTTATCGTCAACACCAACATCGCCAGGCTGGCCGTGAACAGTGCGCAGTTTGATGGCTCCAAGCACAGTCAGTATAACCAATGTGCCAACACAGAGCACAATCATTATCGCCATTCCCAGACCTATTCAGGAAAACAATCAATTGAAATCGTGAGCATGCAATTATGCAGCGCCTATCCATGAAAACCTTTTAGAAGTGTAACCAAGTTGATAATACAAGACCACAATCGAACAGAATGGTTTTTGACTGCTGGCAAAATAGAATCAGAATAGCTATTATCATCATCACAACCAACACTGCTGCCACCACCACCATCATCATAATTTATTACAAACTAGCATTATCATTAATATTATTCTTATTATTATAAGGGCATCCTGATCATCATCACTGATTATAACTAATATCATATATTGTAACTATCATCATCATCAATTACAGTTAATATCATCATTATTAATTTAAACCAAAACAACAAAGGGTAAGGAAACAACTCCTGAATCATCTTCTTCTCCATATCTATCCCGCAGATCCAATTCCAAACACCATCCACTATGACCATCTGATTGTCTGCCTACCTGCCTCTTGGATCTTGACCTGGAACCAAACCCTTCTTGCCTGTCGATTTTGCTTTTACTGAACGCCTGTAAATAAGTTGGTTCCCACAACTTAGCTTTCGTTGGGCGCTGTAGAAATCTCGAGATTAGATTACGACTACGAACTCGTGCTTCACTGAGGTTGAAATTCAACAAAAGATTCAAAGCCACTGAACGAAACTAAAAATGATCAGTAATCATCGAAGCGCAAGATGCTAACCGATTTCTTTTGAGCTAAAGGAGGTGGAGCTCATTTTTGTTGGCTTGACCAACTTATGGATCGCTGTCTGAAGAAATTTCTCATTTCCGTGAGCATCTGGAATTGCGGTGGCTCTTCTGTTCAGGTGAACAACTTCCAGCTGCCAAAGCCAAAGGAAATGTACTTGTTTCAAAAGATGAATTAACTGTATGTACATTTACTACACTTGAAGGACACTCCTTTTAAAACTATCCTTGGGAACCAAGTAAGGAAACACTAATCATAATTGTAATCGTAAACTCAAAATTTCTAAAGCCCTACTTAAAAGCTAAGCAACAGCTTATTCACGAGCGCTTCGTCAAGCCAGTGGGGTTGTCCAACGATACCATGTCAAGAACAAAGTCCGGTTGCTAGAAGACCTGAGACAGAAGGTGGAAAGGACATGTTAGCGCGTGTTGTGTCTAAGCTGAGAGAAATGAGAAGGCAGGAATGCTACCCTCTGTAACCACATCAAGCATGGAACTTGCTCATAAAATGCCTTATGGAATCATATGATGCACAAAACACTTTGGAACACACCAAGCACGGAACCTCCTCACAAGCATATCGCTGGGAATCATAATATATTTACAAGTTGTTAATTTCATGTACACTGGGATTTCGAACCCCAGATCTAGGATGAACTAAACTGAGCAGCGAATTACAAAGCTTTGGACCAGCTACTGATAACACCTGAGAACTTCTGGGCTTCTCAAAACGATTACAACTGTGTCATCCTTTTTGTTTGTTCAAGTCGGGAGCGCCACTGTTTCCTAAGTGGCGCTTTATAAATGTTCGTTTACAATTACAATTACAATTACAATCTAATCTAACCACTTCATTAGCGCATTTATCATATGCACAAGGGATCAATCGATGGTTGCTTCAAGCGAAACCATAGCCAAATCATAATCTATTGGAAATTTGATGGGTCAGGAAATCCAGCAGTCAGTCTACCATGGTTAAGCGAAATGTGAAAGACATTAAAGAACTGACAGAATCCACAGATGTGGGTCATGCATCGAGAAAACCCGAGTCTTGTACGATTTTGTACTGCGATTTAACTTGAAGTGACCATCGATTAACAGCTCGTGCAATATGATATTGGCGCTATGGAAATCATTAGATTAGGATAAGAGATTAGTCATACTGACCATTATGTCCAGCTTATTACTGATGAACTGACCAGTCCATTCTGTGCATCGAATTGTAAAGGTACGTTGATGTAGTTCATCTGGTCGAGTGTTGACGTATTCCACAGTTGACAGGGCCCTCTCATAGCTAGACACTGCATCAGCTCCTACACACCAGCAATGCAGTGGAAATTGTGAAATGCCATTGATGATGAAGTGACGAAGATGATGATGATGATGATGAATGACGATAATGCTGATGACTGATTGCAATGATGAAGTGGTAATGGCAAAGACAAAGAAGGTGTAAAAATGAAGAGGCACAACACTTGCTTACATGCCTCCAGAGGAGCTGCTCAGAAGCATAAAGGTAGAAGTGACACACTTGCTTACATGCCTCTATAGATACTCCTCAGAAGGTAGAAGTGATACACTTGTTTACATGAATCTATAAGAATTTTTCAGAAGCAAAAACGCAACAGTAACAGACTTGTTCACATGCCTCTACAAAAACTCACTAGCTAACTGAGCTTGTTTTGTCTTACTTCACTGCAAGTCAACTTTAGATGATAATGAAATAGTGATTGTGATGATGAAGATAATTAATCTTGATGATAAAACAGTGACAGTGAGGACAGCAAAGTCGCAGTGATGATAATCAGTGATGAAGTGATATGATGATGATGACAAAGACAATAATGAAAATGACATCTCTCTTGCCTGAAACAATGATCCCATCCTCACTGATATCAACTAGGAGACGAAGTTGACCGAATAATCCACTGGGAAACTGAAGGTATTCGTAACTCTGGTTAAGATGAGTGTCCACTTGAATGAGACATGAGTCAATCTTCAACCGGTTTTCAGGGTCACCATCTTCAGCTTCATCATTTATCTGAAAGAAAATAATTCACCCTTCATGCCTCACCTACGACCATTATCTTAGATATTGCAATAATGTCATAAAAATTATATAGAATGTATGCCCGTATGTAAGTACAAACATATGGCTGCATGCATGTATGAACACGTATGTAAAATATTCAAAATAACTGTTTTAAATAATTCTCAAAAGTGCTTATCAATGACAGTCTAGCTGAACAAAATAAGCCTATTTAAGGCAGTTTAAAAATTGTGCAAAACTGAGCCCAAAACAGCAGTAGGTATATATAAGTATAGATATATGCATCTGGTTATAAACTCCTCGCATTTCTATGACCCCACGATTGCATTTCTGAGTTTTATCCAACCATAGAAACTACCCAGCTGCCTAAAGTCGACTCATTTGCAATACAAGTATTTATTATTAGTAGTTCAAATACTCATTGCCTAATTTCAATTTTTCTTGAAAAATTAATGATTTAGAGTTCATACGGTTTAGTTAATTTCAATTTTCTAAGAAATATTTTTGAATAGTTCATATGCTCAAATGCCTATTTTTCAATTTTTTCATAAATGTTAATGATTAAAAAGTGTGAAGGCGAACAAACCTTCTGGTCAGTCGTATTCTGATTGTTTTCATTAGAGTGAGCAAGTGTCATGGACAGGTTAGTGAAAAGGTTAACTCCCTTGGTCAGCTGGTCTGCGTCGATAAACAGTTGAGTTACAGGGGCCTTCAGCATGAGTGTCGGCCTCGCAAATTCCACAACGGTCATCAGAATGCTAGTCGTAGCAATCATCAACTGTTCGTGATTAGAGCAACTGTAAACAGTTTAGGTATCACTGAAGATTTTAATTTGTAACTGTTGGAAAACATTTTTATAACATTTCTTGGGAATCTTACACTCATTTTCACCAACACTTGAAAACTGTTCTCTTTCATTGGCTCCTATAAACCACGAAAACATGTCACTGATGCAATCAACATGATTTCATTCGATATGGCTCAGAGGTGGGCTTAATAGTCAGTTCATATAGCGCCACTATATATGACAGATGGCCACAGTACAAAAGCAGGACATGAGAAATTAAAATGTCTTCTGCAGTTGGTTTAGCAAAAATACAACTGCAACAGAGGCATTACTCCAGTTAGACAGGTCCAGAATCCAGGTCTACTAATACCTCAGTAGGTAGAGCTCAATGTGTCTAAAATTACCCATTCAAATGGGCAGCAGTGGTGAAGGACATAAGCCTCGATAAAATGAGCAGGGTCGAGGTTATACTGTAGCTATATAAGACCGTGTACATTTACATTTACCCACATTTGATACTCATGTCAATGCGCTGTATGAACTCGCCTTGCATGGGAGTTGATGGTGAGTGGTCGGTGTCCAGTGACTGGCTTTGTTCTTGTGTTGATGTAGCTGACCCTGCGCAAAAGACTCTGAGCGGCACGCACTGAAGTGCCGCTGATTGTCACTGAAGACATTTCGCTGTTCAGCGACACGGACTGAAGAAAGACACAAAACAACAAAACAAAACCTTCCATCATCCAGTTTCCATCTACCGTAGCTGTCTGCCTACCACCTTCGGATCTGGACTTGGAACTTGAACCTGATCAGACCTCCCTCACTGCACCCGTGAATAAGCTGGTTCCCACATTAGCTCTTCAGGACACTGGATAAATCTGAAGATCATGATTACATTGCAAAATATATATAAAAACTACATAAAAAAACGAGCACAAGTACTTCTATCATTCAGCCACTACATAAATAAAACACTGAGTAAATACGAATAGAAATTTAGTAAAAATGAATGACATTATTGTCAACACCAAATATGAAGCACAAATACCCTCCAAACCTCACTGATCGTTCAGACAGTCCTCAATACAGTTACGCATATCATTTGTGTTGTAGTAGTAGTTCCAATGTTTAACGACATCTTATGGCATCAAAGGCCGTTGACATCGCCCTCCTCCTTTATCCACGCTTGGGACTGGCACTACCCAACTAAAGGCAGTGGCGGAGTTACTTGTATTGTATTGCCGTTAGCACTTATTCTTAACCTGTGAAGCTTGATACTTTAATTCTTAAAGATATATAACTCCAGACATACACACACTCAGCAGTGTCCTTTCTCAAGTTAGGTGCTTCACTTAAAATGTTGAAAGAGCCGTCCTTGAGTTAACCTCGTGAGGCTGTAAGGTATGCAAGTTTAGCGACTTTGTATTCCTAACCTCAGCATATGATGGTGGTTGACTCCTCATCATCTCTTACTGTGTGTGGTCACTAAACTCATTTTATGGTGCAGTTCACAAAAGGGTGCAATTGGAGAAAATTTTTAACACATTTCTGTCCTGGTGTGCATTTGAACCCCTGACCTTTTGGCTGACCATCCTACACTAGACATTACACTAATGTGCATCCCTTAATCATTCAAAATTGATGTCCCCAAACAACTTATTCTCCAAATACCGTTCCAGTTTCCATATCATCCAACCGGGTAAAGTCAAGTTTTTCTTGGCAGCTGTGCAGACAGTGAAGAACTTGGTCAGTCTCAGTTGCATTTACAAGAATGGACAATCCAGCCAGCTGACCGCGAAAGTGTTCACCCATGCGATGGTCCTTGCCTGAACATTCACCAAAACTATAATCATCACATCACCAGAAATAGTAACTTTCATTTGCATGTATGTATTTACTCGTGTAGGTACACATGAATATGCATGGAACCTCCTTATAAGCATAAGTGTAAGTATAAGCATTAGCATAAGCAAAAGTGATGCACAAACACAGCTATCTAACTGACATAACCATGTGCAGTTTAAGATAGTTTTAAAATGTTTTTTGAACAGAATCAAATACAACAGTCAGTAATACGCTGCAAGACGGAAGGTACATCACCAATGAAGGCTCAAACTCACGTTTTGCCTAAGAAACTATAAAAATAGAAGCCATCTGAACAAAACAATGTTTTCAGTACACAACAGGATATACTTTTCTTTTTCACATTCAAAATGACTCCAACTCATCATGATGAAATTTTACAATGTTTAAGAAACTTCACTTCTGACAAACTATATCTCCGTTTTGCAACTATGAGACGTAAAAATAAAAATCCTCAAATAATAGCTAATATGGTCTTTTGTAAAGTCAATCATATCAAGCGTAATCCAGCATTTCACATAATAAACAGTTGAACACAGATACCTAAGTTATGTTTATGTTCTGCCTGTTAATTTATCAACATAAACAAACAACAACAGATAAACATAAAAGATAAACACAAACAGTTAAACATAAACAGTCAACATTTAAGTAAACATAAAAATACAAACATAAACATTCAAAGAAAATAAACGTTCACATTTACCACCAGACAAAAAGAAACAAATGAACAGTGCAACAACACAAGATGGAAATAATCACATAAACATAAGCAGTTTAAACCTAAACATTCAAACAAACTCATGTTTATCGCACAAATAAACATGCCCAGTTCAACATCACAAGCAAATAAACAAAAAGCAGATAAACATAATCATATCAACATAAAAAAGCTGACAAAGCAGACATACCTGTTTACTGTAAAAGATTTTCAGCTCACCGTGCCAACATGCTCCAATCACGAGTTTCGTCGAGTGCACGAAGTTTGTTGGATGAAGCGGCCAGTCATCTATGATCACCGGATTATGCCGAGTTTCCACAAACTGTCTTCCATCGATGTACAGGCGAACCTGAAACAGATTTTCAACCTTTTTATATTATGAATCAGGAAATTCACCTCCATTAAAGCCAGCAGACAGCTAGAGATGACAGGAGTAGAGAGGAATCCGCTCAAGAGGAAGCTTTCCTACTTCGGGCATGTGCTGTGAAAGAGTGGAGACTGCTTAGAGAAAGAGATCATTCAAGGCACAATTCCTGGACCCAAGCTGGAGGAAAACCCAAAATGACATGGATCAATAACATCAAGTCATGGACTGAATTATCATTGGACCAGTTATTACAGGAGACAACGGATAGAAGCAGGTGGCAAAAGACTGTTCATGGTGCAGCCAATGGTTAGCTCAAGAACAACTGAAGACAAGACAAGATGATGTCAGCAGGTATAAAAGAACATAACACAGCGGCAGAACCAAAAGTTTGCACAGCAGAGGGTAAGGTACTACATTTTTCTCAGTTTTTCAAAGTTTTAATGACGAGTTCTTTGATTCCCGATTTTCGTGACCCTTTTTACTTTCCAAATTTAGCAGGCAGTGCTCACTCAAACTACTACCTAACCCAAAACCTCAAAGAGAGGCCCCATGAAAGACTGGCCCTTGGATCCACCCTTCCACAACAGAAGTTTTAAGTTTTAAACAGTAACATAACTATGAGCCCACAGGACCTGCAACTGTGGGGCCCAGGCCCAAATCTGAAAGAACACGAACCTTCTCAGAGCGTGATCAAGTGCAAAAAGGGCCATGTAAAGTTACGCTACTCGTTTTAAGTAGTTCAGACGATTTTTCACCTGTGCTAGAACTACTGCAGTTTACAAGGTATACATAACAATAGCTAATTCATCCTACTTTCCTCTTAATACCATGCTAACTGGCGCCCACTCAGCCCTCCATCCAGTATTAGTCGGTAAATGAGGACCAAGTAAGTAAGTAATGCATTTGTTAACATGCCTTATGTCCAGTGACTGAGTGAGGAATCGTAGGCGAACCAGGCTTTTGTGGAGTTTCAATATACAGCATAGTTGAATAAAAAATTTGTATTAACTCTACCACTTTACCCTATTTTGTCAGTAAATCGAAGAATAGAAACAGCCACCATACCTCTGGTAGGTCAAAGCTGATGGCATACTGGTGCCAGTTTCCATCACACACCTCTTCCAGTTTCCAGCGCCACTCCGTCGGCTGGAATCGGCTCATGTCCGCCTCACCACTTGACTCTTTCCTCAGCAGCAGGATTAGGTGACAGTTGTGAAGGAAGAAGGAATAGTGATGGCGGTTCATGGCTGAAACAGAATCCAACATCAGGAGAATTAAATGTAATACTAGCCTCTCAAAAGCAAAGCATCTGTGCAATAGTTTGGCAAAATACCCCTTCTAGGGTGATCCCCTGTTGTTCCCGTTAGCTATGGACCAAGAAAGCAATTTAGGCAATTGTTCCTGATTTTACCCTTCATCACAATGTTGCTTCTGGAGATAATCTGTTAGCTACAAGCCATGAGTCATACTCATAATTCCTAGTCTCCTACAGCGCCCAACGAAAGCAACGTCACGAGGATCAGATTATCTACAGGCTCTTGGTCTAAATAAAATCGATAGGCAAAAGGTTTCGGTTCCAGGTCAAGATCCAAAAATCAGGCAGAGAGACAGTGTGACAGCTACAGTGGGTCGTGTTTGAGATTGGAGCAGAAAGAGAGATAAGAGGAAGAAGAAAGCTATTGTCAAAACCTGTCCCAATGTTGACAGTTAAGAAGTGCACAAAACACCATAAACAGAACAGAAGAGGTAAGTCTTGCATGGCATGAGGCATCAGCAACCCATTTTCTTAGACAGTCTATAGCAGATGTACGCATTTTACAACTGCATTCACTAGGGGTGCTAGTGGAACAGAAATTTTGAAAATCTTTGTCCTGGAGAGGGCGATTTGATTCATACCTACATGCATATAGATAAAGACACAGCACTGCTTTTCTCTAACCCACTTAATCTAATCTAATTTAAAGACTTCCATAGCGCCGTTATCATAATGCCCAATGCATCACTTGATGGTCACTTCAAGTCAAACTCGCAGACAAAAATCATAAACTGTTGGAGAAGTCAGGGCAAATTCCAATAGTTCAGTGAAACCAGAAGCCAGGCTATGGTGGGTAAGCAGTTGGAAGAGATGTGTCTTAAGTTTAGACCTAAATGACATCAAAGAATTAGCAGAACAAACTGAACTGGGCAATGAATTCCAAAGCTCTGGACCAGCTACAGAAAGCCCGATAGCCCAACACTTACACACACAGTGACCAACATCGTCGCCTACCTTCACCATCTGAGTGACAAAGGATGTGTTCCTTGTTGTAGCCTGTTTCGCCATTTTCCGAATGCTTCATCCAGGTCAGAAGGGTGAAACGACTTCCAAGATCTGGTTTGAACTTCTCAGCTGGAATTAAGATAGCATCCTCCATACCATCAAAGTCCAAGACGCGATTCAGTCCTTCAGGTTCCGACTGATTCTGACTCCAAGAGCCAAGCGAAGGCAAGTCAATGAAATCTTCTGATGCACCTGATTTAAAGCAGTCACGAATATACAATAGCAGAATTAGGTACCATGTTTATAATTACATATTTAATATAACATTAATATATATTTAATGTCTCTGGACTAATTTTTTCACCACCTGAGCGATTATACCTACCTAGGGTAAAAAAATAACAATTATTACCATTATTATAATTATGTTTTACCCAAGGTATATAATAGTATGATTTCTCAGGAATTAAAAAATTCTCCAGAGATTGAAAAAATTAAATTATTATTACGAAAAAATTATTACTATTATTTAACAGTTTTATAATGACATTATACTAATAAATTCCTGAATAGTTTACCACACAGTTTGAGTTGCGACTCAACAGACGCTGTATCCCTGTCACAGTCCCTTTCCAAATGATTCGTGTCGAGTTTAACGGTGACGCCAATCTCGGTCAGATTACAGGCTGAGTCACAGATATCCAAGTGGGCACGTGGAGCAAGCATAAGAAGGTGAGTCCCAACAACAAAGTCCACACGCTCAGAAATATCTTTGTCAAACATAAAACATTATGATGGTATTATAAATTCAGCAATTTTTACAGCGTCATAAGTAGTTGCTTTGACTGAGCGTCTGTGAATAAGCTGGTTCCTGCGACTTAGCTTTTGTTGGGCGCTGCAGAAATCTCAAGATTATGATTACAATTAGCGAGTTACTTCTAGCAACTATATGGCCTTGACCCTGCTCATTTTTCATTAAATTAATCGGGTGAGAACCTTCAACACCACCACCCATTTGAATGGGCACCATGCCATTTAAGATCCAAGTGTACGAACTGTACTAACCCGAGCTTCAAATCTCTGAAATAAGCCACAACTGGGATGCGAACCAGTATCCTCACTCTCAGAGGCGCCTTAACGTACTCATGTAGCTAACCAGCTAACAGGCTGAATAAAAAAGAGAACCAAAATAAAGAATGTCCAATTTTGAAACAGCCTGCAATAAGCTGCATACAGATTAACGACAGGGGAAGTTAGAAAACAAGGAATGAAAACCAAGGCTGCTCACTTGTCCATCGAGGAACACAGACCGGGTTAACAGCAACTGTGACTAATGCAGGATCAGATAAGAGACCTCCACAATCCTCGGCTGTCACTTCAAACACATAACTCTGTTTCTGCTGGTAGTTTAGTGGCTCCGTATTGTGAATAAAACCTACACAAGAGAAAACCTGTTCAGATGCAATGAGAAGTGTTGACTCATGTTTAAACAGCATAACAAAGCGTGTCATAATAAATAGGCAGCAAGGTGGTACATTCGGTGCAGTCAATGATTGCAAGTTTGAGCCTGCTGAGGGGACCCTGGGTAACTTTTATCGACAAGTTGTTCCTACACTCCTTTTCCGCAGATCCTATCCTGATACCTCTTCTTCCCTTTATCTATCCTGCAGATCCGATTCCAACCACCACAGACCGTAGCCATCTGACTGCCTGCCTGCCTGCCTGTCTGACACTTGGATCTAGACCTGGAACCGAAAATTCTTGCCTATTGATTTTGCTGAGTGCCTGTGAATAAGCAGGTTCCCGCGACTTAGCTTTTGCTGAGCGCTGTAGAAATCTCGAGCTTACGATTACGATGCGCAGAAGTACATAAAACAGTTGAATATAAATGTGAATACTGTGACTGCAAGGCCATTTTCCCCCCTTTGGAATTGATTTAAAGCCAAAAAACTCGACTGCAGCAACAGAATGCATCCACTCTATACATTCACTTGTCTCTAGGTCGGCCATCGAAGGACAAAGGCCGAGCTACAGCGAGAGGATCATAATTTCCACTCAGTTGGTTCTCCTGTCTTTCCGGCGTCTCCTGACCATCTGTCACAACCCGTTTTTTAGTCTAGGCTTTTTCTGAGCTCAAGGCATGGAACTATGCTAGATGGATCGAATGCCTGGTAATATCAGAAACTACCGATGGCCACTTGGTTTTGTTGATCTGATTCTGACAAGCACAGTTGAGCTAACAAAATGAAGCCAGGTTAATAAATGCATGTGGATGTTGCTCCGTGGCATCATTTAACAAGTCTAGCAATAAAGTCACAGCATAGGGATAGCGGGTTACATAGTCTTCCTCCAATTCAAGCCACGCCACAAGGTGGTATTGCTAAATTACCAAAGCACCTTTTAAGATCATAATCATAAACTCAACATTTCTAACGCACTACTTAAAAGCTAAGCACAGGGCACCAGCTTATTCATGAGCGCTGTGCCAAGTCAGTGAGGTTGTCCAAAGATGCCATGTCAAGACCCAATCCCGGTTGAAGATCAGACAGAGACGGGGGAGTGGAGCTGTTAGGGTGGGTTGTGTTTAAGAGAAATGGGAAGGGCCTCTAATAAACACTAAATGAGTTCTTCTGCTAACCACACACCATGTGCATAAAATGCTGGGACAGTTATTCAGAGCCTGTACTCTATTATATACAATAAGATAAAACACACTGACGAGCATTCTCACCACATTGGTGTATGCTATTACCAGAATATAAGATGTTATTATCTCCAGCAGACACTAAACATTATTATGACTTTTAGTGGTCTATGATTTTTCACTAAAATTTCACTTGAAGAGACCATCATTTGACGATTTTTCATAATGGCATTAACGAGATCCATATTTTTCCCTCTCCCCTACTCTCTAGTCTTCTGGCAATTGGACTTGGTTCTTCACATGGCATCCTTAGACAACCCCACTGACTTGACGCAGAGCTCATGAATAAGCTGGTGCCCACGCTTGGCTTTTAAGTAGCACTTCAGAAATTTCGAGTTTACGATTACGATTACGAGATCAGAATCATTTTCCCACATTAGTCTGTGTTGTTACCAGACATGAGACATTATGCGAAGCGATTAATCTCCAACCAACCACTTGTGTCGGCCTCGAACGGCACGTCCTTCGTAACGACATGGTAGCGGCAGATCTTGGAGAAGGCGTCTGAGCCGTCAGCATCCGTTGCGTCCAATCGGATCAGACGGTCGTAAATTCTGCCTTCGTTGGCTTCAGCGGAGAACGAAGAACGCGTCCACTCAGGTCTGTTGTCGTTCACGTCCTCCACTTCGATGAGCACCAGCTCCCTTGAAAAATAACAGAGCAGGCAGAACACTCCACTAGCCAGAAAATCATAATAAATATTATATTATGCTCCACCGCCTGCAATTTCTGCTTTGGCCTTTCACTCAAAACATTCCTCTTTCACAGATCCTATCCCGACACCCCTTCTTCCTCTTATCTCTCTCTCCTCTCCAACCCCAAACACCACCACCCCGTAGCTGCCACGCTGTCTCTCCGCCTGACTTTTGGATCTTGACCTGGAACCGAACCCTTTTGCCTATCGATTTTATTTTGACTGAGCGCCTGTGAATAAGCTTGTCCCCGCGGCGTGGCTTTCGTTAGGCGCTGTAGAAATCTCGGAATTACGATTATGATTACTTATTTTGCTTTACCCAACGTAGAAATGATCCATCAGGATTTTAACAAATATTTCCAGTGAATAAAAACAAATTTTTTTCTTAATCTGAAATGGAAATGATCCATCAGGAATTTAAAAATTAAGTTGAAGGGTTGATATGTTATTAATATTTTTTTACTATTTATTTATTATTATTAACATCACAGTTTATATTTACTACACTATTTTTTCCCTGAGCTACCTATGATCCTTCAGGAATTCAAAAAAAAAATTATGTTGAAGGATAGAGGTGTTATTATTATAATTTTTTATTACTATTTTATTTATTTATTATTAAAATATTCCTATTTACTATTTAATTAACTAATTATTATTAGTTTTTAATTACTACATTATTGTTGTTCTTGTTGTTATTATTATTATATTTTTAACCCAAAGGTAGATATAATCCTTCAGGATTAATCATTAATACTGTTATTAATACTGCTAAACTTTTCAATGTTACTTTTCAATGTTGTTTCAGTGTAACACCATAAGCATTCAGCAACTACAGAGTGATTCACAATTCTCATGCCACATGGTTTCTGTGCCCAGTGGTGGTCTTAGAATTTTACACTGGGGGTGGGGGCAAGTAACCATGGCCATATCTTCACCAATTTTACATTACTAGGGGTTTAGTAAGGATAAAAATGCTGTTTATTATAACCCCTGTTTAATCATCAGGATTCTCATATGCCTCTTTTGACTTCCCCCAAAATTCTGATGAAGTGTTTTATTTCCAAAGTTTTCTGATGGTCTTGATACGTCATCAGGATTCTTCATAACAGTTTCTTAGTTGATGTTTGTAAATTATCAGTTATTTTAACTTCTCATTCTTATAACAACATTTTTACTCTACAAGTTTAGTGGCCAACATAACCAGTTTGGGGGCCAACTCAATGGTGTGGTTGATGTTAGTAAATTATCAGTTATTTTAACTTCTCATTCTTAAAACAACATTTTTACTCTACAAGTTTAGTGGGCAACATAACCAGTTTGGGGGCCAACTTAAGGATGTGGGCTACAAAAATTAAACATGGGGGCACTGTAAGATTTCCCTCTCTGGATTCATCCTTTTTATGGCAAAGCCATTATGCAAATGGTCCGACTGTGCGGAGTATCAGCAAGCTGGCGTGTTGCTGTGCAACGCTTATGCTGCGGGCAGTGTATTCGAAGACATTATGCTATGCTCGCAGTGCAGTTTCGATGTTTTATCCCTGCAATTCGGCGGTTATTGATCACCAGCAGACGACCACCGCAGATAATTGCGTCTACATGGAAGGCAGTAGGAATTTAATAAATCAGTTGCCAGCCATGGGAGCTCATTTGTCGTCTGCGATTTCGTTTGATGGTTATGAAGGATGACTAAGGGCAAACAGTCGAAGCAGAGATATAATGGGGCAAGGTTGTTAGGGAACAAGGAGCAAAAGTGATCTAGGAACAATTGGGAAAATTGATGGCAGTTAGCTGTCTGTGTGTGTGTCAGTCTGTCTGTGTGCTGGTCTGTGTGTATGTCTGTCTGTCTGTCTCCACGTTTATTTACTTCTGTAATTTATAGTGCTTCCTGTATTCTAAAATTAGAAGCGAAGGTGTTTATGACTACTGGTCTGTTGAGTGTATGATTTGCTACCACTGGGCATGTCTCTCCAGCTGCCTTTCTGATCGTATCATTAATTCTGTCTTGCTTGATCTCAACTATGATTTCATTCACTAAAAGGACTGTTCACTCACATGAGATATACACTACTATTATTATTAGTATTATTATTATTATTATTAGTATTATTATTATGATGATGATGATGATCATCATCACCATCATTACAGTTGTTGTTGTTGCTGTTGTTATTATTATTGTTATTATTATTATTATTATTATTGTTACTATTCTTGTTATTAATATTACAAAACCTTGTAATGTGTGCCAAATCATGCAGAAATGTGAATCTCAGGTCAGATATATGTTTTGACCAGGAATCATCACGGCAGAATAGCTGTAGATGCCATGGCTGTTACTATATCTATACATGATTCAGCCTAACTCAGAAAACTTTTCCAGCTAAAGTACATCCCATGCACCGGTATTATAGATGCAGTAAGGAGAGATTGGCAATTGTCAATATGACAAAGAATTTCCAAGAAGCCTAGAGATCATCTGCTCAACACAGTCACAGCTGCACTCATATCTAACAGAGGAAAAGCTATCGATCACCCATCCCTGTATGACAAGAAGTGGCTGAATCCCAATAGGTCAACAAGTCTATCGAGACACAGAACTGCCTACAGGGATGTATTTGCAAGAAGAAGAAGATAGGCGTTGATCAGATTAGAACGCAGTCCAAAGCAGCCGACCAAACGATCAAATGGAGAGACACACAGATACACATAGCATTGCAGGAAATGGACCATAAAACTTAACTTGTAGAAACAGCTGCTGCCAACGACCTATGCACCAGTAGGGGGTTATTGAGGAATTCTGTTGAGCTAATGCATGTATGCATGCATGCATACATGTGTATGTATGTATGTATGTATGTAATACTATGTATGTGATTGTATGTATGTATGCATGTACTTACAGTATGTATGTATGTAAATGTACTTACATGTACAGTGGTAACATATGTAGTATATGTATGCATGTATGTATGTCTGTGTACATACGTATGTATGCAAGTGCATGTATGTGCATATGTGTATGTATATTATGTGTATGTATGTATGCATGTAAGGATGTGTATGTATGTACTGTATGTACATATGCCAAGTACATGTAAGTGTATGTATGTATGTGTGTGTATGTAAGTGTATGTGCATATGTAATGTATGTACGTATTTTGGTTTTGTAGAGTGCATTTTAAGGACCACTGAACATGGCTGTCTACAGAATCTAAACAGGAACAACTCAACAGGAGAGAATGTAACTAGGGCCAAGTAATAAGAAGGAACAGTATCTCTCAGGATGACTGTTCCAAAAGGATGGACCAATACAAGATAGTGCATGGCTTTCTTGTGCTAATGCATGGAATCAAGGTACCAGAAGATCTCCATGGGCAGCTGAGCAAAGAGATCAACTCCTGGACTGGGCTGAATCCAGCACAAAAGGCTCCCACGTGTATGCCACAGAGGAGCCACCCTCCGATGCCCAACCCCGGAACAGGATGCTGAACCTGTATCTTTCCTCAATGCAAATGGAATCTAGAGACTTCTAAAGCACCACTATCGTAAGGCACGAGGCAGTGTAAGAGTAATTGTAAACTGGACATTTATAAAGCACCAGCACTAATCACCTTATGAAAGGGACAATGATTTTTCAAACACATACACATGACTAAGTGAGTCCGTGACATCCTAGGCCTTAAGGGCTATGAAATAAAAAGTCTGATTACTAAAACAAAATAATGTATGTAAACAATTTCTCTTTGCAGTTTTCTGACCCATCATACAAACTCATCCATGCTCCACCTCTTGCAATTTCTGCATTGGCCTTTCACTCAAAACTGAAAACATTCCTCTTTCACAGATCCTATCCTGACACCCATTCTTCCTCTTATCTCTCTCTCTCTCTGCTCCAATCCCAAACATCACCCACCGAAGCTGCCACACTATCTCTCTGCCTGACTTTTGGATCTTGACCTGGAACAGAACAATTTTGTCTATCGATTTTGTTTTGACTGAGCGCCTGTGAATAAGCTGGTCCCCGCGACTTGGCTTTCATTGGGCGCTGCAGAAATCTCGGAATTACGATTACGATTACTATCAAAACACATTTGCCATAAAACAGCATCGATTAAATCAAGTTAGGAGAAAGCACAGATATAGTTGCTTATTTCAGAGATTAATTCACTAAAAAATGACTAGGGTTGAGGCAATACAGTCACTGTATAAAAACATTTACATCAATAGTCTGAACGCAGTCACCTCCATCGATTCTGTTCCTGCTTTCTACAGAGATAGAGATGCCACTAACAGCACTGGATGGCATCCGAATACAATGCTGCTTGTTTCTGTGCATTGTTTTCAACATCATGCCCTCCGTCAGCACCATCAAATGCACCAGCAACATCAACTCCAACTAATGAATGTAACCGAGACTCTGCTGCAAGTTGTTTATGCGCACTGTGCCTCTGTTGCCAAGCAGTATATAATCTGGTACTGGCATAAAGTTTGAAAGTAAACGGCAAGTCCTGTGATGCACTGGCCCCATGTCTAGGACCTTTGGTTTCATCCAATTCCGGCTCAAGGGCCTAAAGAAAAGGCAATAAGTGCCTCCTATACATCTCACTTGTGGGATAGGGGACACTTTACTTGTTACTTCCAAAGACAGTTATATAAGGAGCTTCCAGTGTGCTAAGCAATTATTCAGTCATTACATTTACCTCTCTGAGCGTGACATGTTGCTTCCAACGTTGCAATCGTGTGCAGCGATTTCAAACGAGTACTGGCGCTGCTTCTCATAATCGACATGGCTGCCGTCAGCTATGACAATCTTGGCACTACCAGTCAGGGGTTCGAGCAGCACCATCTTAAATGGGAGATCAGCAGGCGCCTTGTAAATGGTATAACCACAAATCTCTTCTGCTGCAACAACACATGAACAAATCAGGTTTATTTCTTCATTTCTAACTGTAATTGAAATTGTATAGTGACTTTTCAAAATAAACTCATGCTCTCTGTGTTAACAATGTTAAATGTTATTAAGAATAGAACATTCATCAGTAAGTAAATAATACTCAAGTCACCAGTGGCAAGCTTGTGCACACGCAGAGCCCAACAGGTTCCCAACTAGAGTCAAAGTAGAAAAAGTATCCCATATCCCACATGCGACATGTAGGGGAGGCACTCATTTCCTTTTCTTTAGGCCTTTGAACCGGCAGTGGACAAATCCCAAGGTCCTGGACATGAGGCCAGTGCATTGCAGGACTTGCCATTTCCTTCCCAGCTTAAGCCGGTACCAAATTCTACTGCCTGGTGACAGAGACATGGTGTGCGCAAACAATTTGCCCAGGATCGTTACATGAAGTCGAACCCACAACCGCATGATCATTGACCAAATGCATTACCGATATACCACTGCACTGCAGATTTAACAAGTGCCACTATTTAATGACTAAGTTATTATTTCTGCATTTATTAAGCACCACTATGAAACAGAGCAGTTGTGAGTAAAGGACTTGCTCAAGGTGAATACACAATGACCGTCTCAGAGCTCTAAGTCTCAAACCCCTACTCTGTGTTACAAGCCCGGCACTCTAACCAATTGCTACTGTGCTTGGTAAGCATCGTCCCTGGGCAAGCATGCATGTGAGTGCAAGTTAAGTGTCTGGATGGGCGAGCGAGTAAGATAGCAGGTGAAAGTTAAAACAAAGCCTGTGGAATAGCATGTCACCAGTGCCCACTCAGCCCTTCTTCACATAACAGTCAGTAAATGATTACCAATGCGAGTTCAGAGGTTAAAGAAAGGAGTCCTGCGGCAGTGTGTGCACCTCAGCCAAATAATCCTTTGCCATGTCTGGATGACCCCTTAATCTGACTATGGCTTGGTTTGGTAAGCCTTCGGGCTGATGACTTGTGTGTTAGACACCGGCACTATAAAAGTCGCAAATTACAATTACAATTGTCCTTAATTGGGACCACACTTCTGGGGAGTTTCTATAAATGTAAATGTGTTTTACAAGCATTTTAAATGTATTTTAAAAAACATTTTTCTACAGCGACCTTGTGACACGGACCTTAATTAATCAGTTAGAGGCAGATAAAAAAGTATATGTAGTCAGTTTTGTCAATTTTCAAGAACACAGATCTATGCTAAAACCATTCCAGATAGATGGATAATGTACTAGTTCCCATGCAGTACTTGTCAATGCTTACCTCTGGCAAGACCATTTCTATTTCGAACGTAAAGAGGCGAGTCCAGGTCAACATTGTCACCCTCCATAGCATCTTCTTTGATCATACCATGGTAAACGTGGCCTCGAAAGGACTCTGCATTTAGAACCACACAAGATCAACAACTAACTTCAGCACATAATGAACATCCTGCCTCATAACCTCCTGCTGTAAATAATTTCCTTAATTAGTAATTGTAATTGTATCGCAATTGTAAACTCGTGATTTCTACAGTGCCCAAAGATAGCTAAGTCGTGAAAACAAGCTTACTGATAGGCGCTCAGTCAAAACAAAATCGATATGCAAGAAGGGTCAGATTCAGTTCCAGGTCAAGATCCAAGAGTCATGCATGTAGACAATCAAACGGCTACAGTGGATTGTGTCTAGAATTGGAGCCCCCAGAGAGAAGGGGAAAAGGAGGAATCAGGATAGGATTTGTGGAAGACAACTGTTTTCAGTTTAGATTGAAAGACCTATGCAGAGATTGCCAGAGGTGCAGAGTTGGTGAGTTTGTAGGATGGGATAGATAGCTGTCCTAATTCTGGAGTTTATTCTAGAGGGATGGAATTGTTTTTCTCAGTGCTCCACAGCTACTGCTCCTTCCCTTCTCATACCCTGCAGTCTGTACCCACATCGGTGTCACTCATTAACAGGCTGTTACTTTCAAAGATTCCCACTTTAATACAAAAACAATTTCCAAGCACTACCCCAAATAAGCAGCACCGCTAACTGGTTCAGAAGAACCACACGTATAGGGCTGTAGGCCTATACATGTATGGGCCTATATAATTATGAGCTTTTCCGCTCTTTTGAACGCTCGATTATTCAGCGGCCTTGACGTCAATAAATTAAACCTTGCAGTGACTCAGGCCAATGATTATGACCGGAAAATGTAAAACAATACTAAATCAGTTTTTTAAAATTAATTTTTCATTCTGTATTTCACTTTGAAATTATCTATTTTACGATAGCGCAACGCAATTTCGGACAGTCGCACAACATAAGTAAAATTGGAATAAACTGCGTGCACGGTTTCTCACGCCTGTCTACAGCTTAAATCTACTATTTCCGCCAGAGAAATTAAGCTTAAACATGCTCGCAAATTAAAAATAATACAACACGCAATTGGCCAATTGATTAGCTGGTGAATTTAATAGAAAACGCATAAAATAAACAATCATCACACCCTGCATAACATTAATTTGCAGAAGAAACAACATCTCGATTGTCGTCATTAAATCTTTGGCCGATTTTCCTATTAATTACCTGACTGAGAAGAATCAATAACGATGCTGCAAACGAAAACAACACTTAGGAAATTTGCTCTTTTCCAGGACATCTTAGCAGCGTTTTGTCGCAGAAATTCGTCGTCGACTGCTACCAAACACGCATTCCCTCACTCGCGAATCGCTAAGTAGTCACGTGACTAGTGACGTTGCCAGTCAAATAATCGTAAGTAAGTAAACTAGAGTGCGCGTTACGGTCTGCATTGCTTTTCATCTGCAGTAAGCAGTACTTGTAATCTACACAATCCCCGAGAGATAGGCATGGGCATGAAGTAGTTGCTAGTTTATTTTCTTAGACTCAGCACATAAGGGCAAGTTGCCAGTCTTCTTCATGGCCGTGTGATCACTGAAAATGAGGAGAGCCGAAAACCATACGGTTGCTATCGAAAACCGCGTCCATATATATATATATATATATATACATACATACATACATACATACATACATACATACATACATACATATATATATATCCGATGGTCGCTGCTTTTGAGCATATGCATGAGAATGTCGAGAGTCTGAATGGTTACACATACAGACCGTGGCAGGAATCTGAACTCCTGACCTCTTGGTTGACAGCCCAGTACACCCCTTCCTCCTCTTATCTCTCTTTCTGCTCCTATCCCAAACACCACCCACGGTTGCACGCTCTCTGTCTGACTTTTGGATCATGACCTGGAATCGAACCATTCTTGCCTGTCGATTTTGTTTTGACTGAGCGCCTGCTGTGATAAGCTGGTCCCCGTGACGTGGCTTTCGATGGGTGCTGAAGAAATCTCGGAATTACGATTTTCTAGATTATATTGCACCTCCCTAAAACCCTTTTCGTCTTTCCCCTTTTTAACAACTATTAAAGTGTCGTCAAAACAAGAAAACTATCACGTCTTCTTCTGTCGAACGAAGCTAGGCGGCTGTGGTGGATGGTGTATACCCAACTCACGTTTGTTGGACCCACAGATAGCCTATAGTAGCACAGTGAGGGCCTACGATGGGCCCAATCAAAGTGGTTGTCTGGGTTGGAATTGCGGCAACAAGAAAATTTAAGCAACTGGGAAGCCTGAATACAAGTAGGTTATTTAAACCACTGATTTTAGTTTTGATGCAAAGAAATTGAAGGAATTGCAACATATCTTAACAATTAAGCTACATGTACTCACCATAGAAATGCTATGTTGAAGAGCTCGTTTTCATAACACTATTCTTTGTAGTGCTGAGAAACTTTTTATACTGATTATACATGTTGCATTTACACTTTTGTGTGATTTGTGCCTCAAACAATGTGTCAGATGGACTGACATGGAAATTGGCCTTATTTTCATATCCTGGATGACCATCTGGGATTTAAAAACAAGGTCCACTGATACTGAAACTATTGACCAATGTTTCTCCTAAGCTTGAACTCCTTTTCTTCCTTCAAGAACTGCCAGAAAACTCACTATTTCTCATTGGCTTTCAAACATCTGGATAGCTAAATCTTTTCAACTAGTGACTGACTATCAGCGCCTCCAATTCGCATTTCTGTGTGACTTTGCATGTGTTAAAAAATTTTTGTAATAATAATAATAATATTAATAATAATACTGACAACTTCAAAGATCTCTAGCTATGCAAATGAACCCATACGAGTTGAATTTGAAATTTTAAAATTAAAGATTAATGTGTTCAAACATTTGGAAATTCAGTGAAATTGGATGTGTTCTTAATCATTTTTTGTCGAAAACTAACAACAGATGCCATTTGATCGTATAAGAAAAGAGCAAAGGGCATTAAAAAGGCACTTGCAAAGATAAATCTCACAGAGTAGATTAAGATTACATTATAAAAATGAATAGGGTAATAATAGTGTGGCCTGCTATTGCATCAATGGGATAATGCTCAAGTCATCAGTCGAAGGTAACTGTTAAGCAAAATCATTGTGCAAACCAAATTCAGGGCAAGGTCCAGCCAAAAACCAGGAAGGGAATCCAAGAAGACATGGAAAACAGGCCACAAAGGAAAAGGATCCAGGAAATGTTTTTAGTCAAGATCTGAAGGTCGACACATTTTGGAAACAGATGCTGGATTCTGAAAAACCGTAAAAATGTTGCTGTTACAATTAAATTAAAGATTATGTACACCCAAAAATGATTTAGGGCAACAAACACAGTTTGTTATAATTCTGTTATAATACTCCCTGGAAATGAAACCACACAATCTCCTATTGTTCACATTGTTCATACTGTTTATTGTTTCTAATTGTCAGTTGGACTGTCTGAACTTCTGAACAGTCGGATGTGTTTGTCTTCTCCTCCGCTTATCATAAACTCTGGCACCGACCAATCGCAACAGAAGATCTTTCCCTCGTGACCAGTCATGTCGTAAAGTGATGCCTTCGGGCTGCAATAACAAAAAACAGCATCAGCAACACAAGCTTTTATACTTCAGGGAATTTTTGTTTGTATGTATACATACATAGATACAAACGCACACAAGTACATACGTACGTATGTATGTTCAGCAGTAACCATTGACTGGCGAGCGCTATTACTCTGACAATTAAACCTAAATACAGAAACACTGCATTAAACTACCTGCATGAATTGGTAGAATTAATGTTTCTCAAACTAATTAGAATGACATTACTGGGAGAAAATGGCCTAAAACTGGACAGAATCAACTACTTCTAAACCCAGAAACAACAAACTGACCTTCTTGTATCCCACAGTTTGAACACAGAGTCATGTGATCCAGAGATAAAATGATATTCGCTGACAGGAGACCAGCAGACGCAAGGCACCCAGAGCGAATGTGACGTGTAAGAGCATTTCGCCAAAGTAGCACCTGGGTCGAGATTTAAAAAAAAACAAAGCCAATGAAATTGCATGTCATAAAAATTAGGCAAGATAAAATATCTGTAGATTATACAGACAATTCACAGTAAGAATAAAGTAAGCAAGTAATTCATTTGTTAGCAAACTTCCATGGAATACAATTACTGCCTCGAATGATTTAGCTCAACAAACATTTTGCACCTATTCAGAGCATTTTTATAGCCATCCCATATGGATTTTCAAAGGTGCTGTACATATATACCTGTATGGTAAAAAAGCATAGATTATAAAACAGTGAATGGAAGGATGGAGCAATTCACTGCCCTCGAAAGGGAGTGAATGCTTTAAATCATCTCCTTTCACCTCCCTGTCTGTGGTTCAAGTCCTTGTGTGATAACTGCACTGGTTACTTTTGACCTATGTAACCCGTAAAGTAAGCTGGACCTATTGTTAGCAAGGTTGTGTTTTAGTCATGATACCCTTAAATACCAGTATTACGCTGTAATTCAGCTCATAGATTCTCACTCCCTGAGAGATTCAGTTTTATACAAAAGTTCTGTTCTGTCAAGTTCCCAAACAACTAAAGCAAGTAACAACTGTAATTGAACAGTTTTACGAGAAAAACTCAAAAGTCAAATCTGGAGGTTCCGAAAACTTCTTGGGACTTAGGCAAATTAAAGTTTAAAAAAATCTAGGGGTTTCCAGCAAATCCAGAGGTTTTTAAAAGTGCTAGGGGCTTCAGCAGATCGAGGGGTTTCAAGTAAATCACAAGGTTTCAGAAAAATCCATGAGCTTACAGAAAATCTAGAGGTTTCAAAGAATCAAGTGGTTTCTGGCAAATCTTGAGGTTTTGAAAAATCCATGGGCTAATCTATAGGTTTCAAAAAAATCTAGCAGCTTCAACAAATCTTACGATCTCAAAACAGCTAGGGTTGCCAGAAAATCCAGGGCCTTCAAGTCAATCAAACAACTGTAAACTGACAAAATAGAAAGCAAATCACGACTTACCTGTAGTTCTGGGGTCAAAAATTCGAACGTTACGATCAGTTGAGCCTGTCACGAGCAGTTGACTGAGTGGGGAATACTGAACATCAAGGAAAACTGTTGGCCCCATCTGTTTAATATTTAATGTAAAATGTAAATTTTAATGGCAAAATTGATGTATGCATGCATGTATGTATATTGGACACTGATTACATCACACTGTATTTTACCACAAATTCTGCTGTAAAACGGATCAGGAATTTATAAAGCACCACTTCAAGACAGGCCCATCAGGGGTGCCCCTGGCCGGACAACCCAGAGCCACTGGGGAAAAATTCCAATAGGTCAAAAAAACCGACTGGTCTAATTCCATGACATCAATTAGTCTAATCCCATTACATGAAAACTTATACAGTGTCTTTTCTGAACCTCGCAAAGATATCAATTACTCACGATTTGTTTATTAAACGTCAAAAAAGTTAACTTACGATGGTGGTCTTGTGAACACCCTTTTTAACGTCCCAAAGCCGAAGAGTGTGGTCCATTGCAGCACTGCAGACGGTCTTGTTGTCCATCCAGCAGACGGCGGACACACTATCCGTGTGGCCTTCGAGGGAGATCTGAGGCACCTGCAAGAAACGTCACAGGAAACAAATAGAAATGGACTTCAATCGACACCAAAAATTCCTGCAAGTACGGCAGGAAAATCCCTATTACTATCACAACATGATTTTGAAGAAGCCAACAAGATGCATTCTTGAGGCAATACTTCCTAAACCTTCAGACGTACCTCACTCGTTGTAACTGGTTTCTCAGTCTTCCGCTTCTTCTTTGGTTTCTCACTGTCACCAGAGGGCTCTGCGAAAATAAAAATAAGCAGCTTGCGCACAACAATTTGGCAAAATCAAGCACAATTCAAAAGTAGTCAAGAACATTTTGCAGCCATTGTACAGTCTCTTCCTCTTGACCTATCAATTGACCATCCAATAGTCATATTATGTGTTTACAGCAAGCTGACAGACGTCAAAAGATGAAACTGGAAAGACAAGAAGTCCTGCTAAGTGGTTCATCTAATTACTCACAACCAATTTAAACATGTACCAACAATTCACATTCCAGCAGCCATAAACACTCTACGCAAAGCTGAAGGAATCAGTTTTCTTCTGGTGCCCTGTTCCTCCACAAGTTCACATGCACAAGATACTGCTCCTCAGGAAGCTGCTAGGTCTCTAATTTCAGCCTACTGTACCCATTAGCACTGTCCAGTCTAACTGTCATCATTCTCAGCCTTCTGCTTGTTTTCTTTCCCTCCGATCCTCCCTTTATGATTTATCCTGACTTCATATCGGATTTTGTCCAGGCTCCTCCAATGGATTCTGATTTTGTACTGCGGTAGAAGCTACCATCGACTGTTGTCTTATGCTTTATAATAATGGTGCTATAGAAGTCAACAGATAAGAGTAGGTGAAAATGGTGCTTTAGAAGTCAACAGATAAGATTAGATGATAATGGTGCTTTAGAAGTCAACAGATAAGATTAGATGGTAATGGTGCTTTAGAAGTCAACAGATAAGATTAGATGATAAAATGTGCTTTAGAAGTCAACAGATAAGAGTAGGTGAAAATGGTGCTTTAGAAGTCAACAGATAAGATTAGATGGTAATGGTGCTTTAGAAGTCAACAGATAAGATTAGATGATAAAATGTGCTTTAGAAGTCAACAGATAAGAGTAGGTGAAAATGGTGCTTTAGAAGTCAACAGATAAGACTAGATGATAAAATGTGCTTTAGAAGTCCACAGATAAGAGTAGGTGAAAATGGTGCTTTAGAAGTCAACAGATAAGACTGGATGATAAAATGTGCTTTAGAAGTCAACAGATAAGAGTAGGTGAAAATGGTGCTTTAGAAGTCAACAGATAAGATTAGATGATAATGGTGCTTTAGAAGTCAACAGATAAGAGTAGGTGAAAATGGTGCTTTAGAAGTCAACAGATAAGACTAGATGATAAAATGTGCTTTAGAAGTCCACAGATAAGAGTAGGTGAAAATGGTGCTTTAGAAGTCAACAGATAAGACTAGATGATAAAATGTGCTTTAGAAGTCCACAGATAAGATCAGGTGATCGATCTTCTCATTTTATCTATAGGTGATCTCTGTTCTTTCACATTCACAGCCATCCATCGCCGTTATGTAACATACAAAATTCACACGAATCACAATGCAACACTGCAAAAACAATTCTACGCACCAGTTGACCAGATGTTTACAACGTAGTTCTGTGAACCGGTGGCAAACTAAACAAAAACACAAAAATGATTATTAATCATTACTAATTTAGCTATCTATGTTAGGCTAATATATGAATTCACCTCGAAAGCACAGGTCATTGATAAAAGATAAGTCTTTAAGCTATTGCATGTTATAGCGCCATCTGGGGCTGTCTTGCACTTGGATCATCATCTGAGGTTGTCTTGCACTTGGATCATCATCTGAGGTTGTCTTGCACTTGGATCGTCATCTGAGGTTGTCTTGCACTTGGATCATCATCTGAGGTTGTCTTGCACTTGGATCATCATCTGAGGTTGTCTTGCACTTGGATCGTCATCTGGGGCTGTCTTGCACTTGGATCGTCATCTGTGGGGCACAGCAACCCATTCAACAGAGCACTCAGGGGTAACGAAGAGCATGGCTTTTAGCCACCCATAGGCAGCTGCTGTTTAGGGACCTTCAGCAAGTTCTTCATGCACAGTTGCTCAGAGCCTCTCATTGACGCTTAGTCGTGGTATCACAGAGTTCAACAGAGTGAGTAAACTGTTGTAGCATAAAACACTTTGCAGTTGGCCTGGCCACCACAGAGGTTATAGGCTTTGGCACTAGTCACTCGAGCAATTTTCTGCAGCTCTCTAGAAGCATTTGATAAGGATGTTCTACTGTACAGATGGATCAGTTCATTCATTTTAATTATCAGTTTTATTAAGGGCACTAATTATGCACCCAAATTCAGTAAATCTGAATCTGAGATACATTGTTAACTGATCACGTGCATTTTAAAATATGTTGAAAATGTTTCTCGAGCTATACAAATTTCTGCTACAATCACGGCACATTTATTCAAATTATTTGGACGTACCATGGCTTTGTTTGGGCTGACGGCAACACCATCGATGCTCCTTGAGAGTGTTGCACGGCTTGACGCTGGCACGGCATAGATGCCAAGGCATTGGACGGACTTGGCCTTTTGATTCCATTCCCAGAGTCTGGCAGTTCCATCATGAGATGCGGAGACAAACGTTTTCTCAGAATCATCTTCTTCTGTAAGAAGAATACCAAACATGTAATAAGGAAATAAGTAAGTAAGTAGCCTTTCTTAGTGTAAGCCAAACGCACAAAATGTAAAACCTAGATCCAGTTACGAGTTGCTGTCAAATGGGAAATGCTAAAAATAGCCATTTTTAACAGCCACTACCAACACTGTCTTCATAGTAGTACACAGTTTAAAGAATGGCAAATTATCAGTAGCCGACTGAAGCTTGCAACAATGATGTAATTCGAGTTTAATGCAAGGCTAGCACAGCAATTCCTTGAGCTAAATCTAAGACGCATGAAGCACTAGTGAATCCAGTCTTAATTACTACTAGGGGATAACATATTTGTTCATTCATTCATTAAGTGAATTTATAGCACCAAGCTATGATATTGACTCAACAGTTTTAAAGCAGTAATAAAAAAGTGGATGGAGCATCCAAAGAAAAAGATGCAGCTCTTTTTAGTTTCATCTGAACCATACTGTAATGTAACAATATTTATATTTTAATTTGAACTGTCAAAAACTCGTCATAACCGAGGAAAAACAAAGACGTACCATCTCTAATCCACGCGACACTTTTGATGACTGCCTTGTGACCACTTACGGCATGGACCAACTGACCACTGATAGTCCACACTCTCACCACATTGTCGTAGCTTCCACTGAGAATACTGCAAAACAGAATTAGTACACCACTCTTCTCATATACCTGCTTTTAAATTCAACAATATGGCAAAAAGTCATGGGTAAATTGGTGTTTCATGTGTCTTGAACCGTTCTCAAGCTGACAAATGGCCGTACCATGGACAATTTCATTCCATAGAATCGTCATAGCACAAACTATTCATAACAAACTCACTTAACATAAACTTGTCAAAGCATAAAATCATAGCAAATCTGCTTAACATAAACTCATCAAAATAAACTCACTTTTACATGAACTCATCAAAGCATAAAATCACCAGAACAAACTCACTTTAACACAAACTGATTAAAGCACAGAATCATCATTAAAAAACTCATTTTAACATAAATCCATCAAAGCATAATCTCATCATAATAAACTCACATTAACATGAACTCATCAAAGCATAAACTCAAAACAAACTCATTTTAACATAAACTCGTCATAGCACAAACTATTCATAACAAACTCACTTAAACATTAACTCATCAGAGAATAAACTCATCATAACAAACTTTAACATAAACTCTTCAAACCATATAATCGTAACAAACACAAACTGATAAAACCATAAACTCATAACAAACTCACTTTAACATGAACTTGTCAAATCATATACTCATCATAACAAACTCATTTTAACATGAACTCATCAAGCACAGATTCATCATAACAAACTCAATTTAACATGAACTCATCAAGCACAGATTCATCATAACAAACTCATTTTAACATGAACTCATCAAATCATAAGTTATTCATAACAAACTCATTTTAACATGAACTTATCAAAACATAAACTCACTATAACTCATCACTTTAACACAGTCATCAAAACAAAAACTTGCATACCAATTCAGTTTAACATAAGCTCGTCATCACAAAAACTATTCATAACACAAACTGATTAAAAAAATACAGTACTTGGCATGGTGACAATGTAACAGAACAGACCTTTTTCTCAACAATGAAAGACTATGATTTTCATTATTCTTACTGTCCATTAGATGCTCTGACTGCCATCACCCAATCATCTTGCATGATCGAATCTGATGGAGTTGGTGGACTGGCCGACTCAACATACTCTATCTCAATCCTGGTGTCCTACAAACAACAATTAAAACATTCCAGTAAGAAACATTGCACACACAAATCCAACAGATCTGATTTCCATGACCTACGAATTTCGACCTGAATTCTCCAGCGGATTACAATTTGAGACTATGGCTTCACTTCAAGCAACCATCGACTGATGCCCTATGAAAGTGATTAGATTTCATAACAAATTAACAAGTTATTAAAAGCTTCTAGATTTAGTTAACTAACTTCTCTGTTCATTAGAATCACATATCAGGTGATGCACCATTCTATAATCTAATCTAAAGACTTCTACTGCAAAGCACGTCTACGGTCACTTAAGTCAAAATCGCAATCCAAAATCATAATCTGTTGGAAAAGCCAGGTAGAATTCCAATAGGTCAGAGAAACTAGAAGCCATGATACAGTGGGTAAGCAAGATAATTATGCATAAATAAGCATATTATAATTATAAAAACTATGCATTATAATTATTTCGTTCTTATTCAAACAGTGCAACTGGCAATTAAACTAGACTAGACTGGAAAAGCTACTAAAGTTCCAAGTCTTAGATAAGTAATTTCCTGTTTATTCACATATCGGACGATACGTTAAACTAATGCTTAACTTACTGATTTAAGTGTCTCGAGCGAATTTATTTCCAGAAGATGTTCTTCAATACTATCTCGAAGAAACTTGCCATCGATCAGAAATTCGAAATGTATTTCAGGTTCGGTTTCACCTGAAAAAAAATTCATATTTTCAAATATTTCACAATTTTACTGTTGCTTATTCTATCTAATGACATTTGGCTGAATCTCACAGGATTTTTTAAAGTTAATCTATATAACGATAGCCTTTAGTGCATCGGTGGTCTGGCCATGTACACTCAATGCTGAACACACTATCTGTTGAATAATAATAATGATAGTAATAATAATAATAATGGGGAATATTCCTTCTCCTTCTTCAAGTTCCTCCCTGGCAGGTTCGAACGTCTAATGGCGCCATTCCTGACATTGTTGGGCCTCCTCTTTCCGTTTAATGTATCCATCCACAATTATCCAGTCTAGTAGCATCTGTCTAGATCTTCCTCTTCTTTTGTTTCCCTCCATTCTTCCCTCTAAGATATCTCTCAGAAGGAATAACATGAGAACCAAAAATGGTTCTGCATGAAAGGTGGCACGCTGGAATGAAGTTCTCAAAATCGGGAGAGTTTTTGGCAACTGCTTCCATGGCCCAAAGCTAATGGGGAGCCATAGGTTATTATCACCAAGGCCCAAAGGCCAAATCTAATGGGGAGACACAGGCAATTTTCCCCAGAGGTACATTCTGCTCTTTATGGGAGAGGCTACTCTAATCTTCGACCTTCAATAGCATCAACAGAATGCACAAAATATCAACCAATGGAGCGCCAATACCTAAAAATTAAGCCGCAGTTGTAAACAAGAAGTATTTAGCATACAAAGCATTCTGTTGGTTGCATTCTCAGCTTTACATCTGTTGGTTAACGATTTGTGTACTGTACAGCATATGTATTGGGCAAATTTATTGCATCATACTGGGTAAAACTGTATTTCTGAATGAATATATTTGTTAGTGAAACATATGCTAATGACAATCTCATCTATCATTGGATTGTTCTCATTCTTGTACATCAATATTCTTGTAACTTTATTTTCATAATACGTTTGAACAGATAAAGCATCTAACAAATGCCAAGATAAAGAAAGTTCGACCAGACACGATTACACAAGTTCACACAAAAATGAATCATAATCATAATCTCCAAATTTCTACAGCACCCAGACATGGCAAAGTTGTGGGAACCTTATTCACAGGTGCCCAGTCAAAACAAAATCATTGCACAGGTAAGGTCAGATTCAGATCCAGGTCAAGATCTGAGAGTCAGGCAGGGAGGAAGAAATGGCAGATGAATAAATTACACAAAGTTAGTTAATTATCTGGACAATTACTAATTAGATTAATATTAATATTTCTTGAACTAAGAAGATTAAGCTGGATTCTTACCTCGTTTTAGCAATCCATTAACGAATTTATTTAGTTGTTCAACATCAGAACTTAATGAGATATGCACCTCATTATCTGGAACAGAATATCTGGAAAAAACAGACATAATTTTTATTCCAGATTAAATGTGTGTTAAATAACATGGTGTTATCTAATTCAAATGAAGCAGCAAGCACACACAAAGGCACCAGTCTCCTAAGCTGGCCCCCAAGAGGTAGTCGTGGGCATGAAGTGTTAACGACTTCATTTTTCTTAGCCTTGGCATATGTGGCAGGTGGCCAGTCCTCTAACTCACTGCCTCACCTTTCCACTGACGGTGTATGGTCAGTGTACTCATTATAGCCGAGTTCACTAGGTGGTGCAAGTGAAGCCAAAATCTCGAAACTAACCTTTGCATTGGCAGGGATTTGAATCCTGACCTCATGATTGCCAGTCAAGCATACTAACCACTAGACTACTGCACAGTCCATACATATATTCTATATAAAAACAGGTCAGTTCACAAGCAAATCCTCAACATAGCTGGTAGCTATCATTGGCATTCAGAAGCCTTGGTATGTAGCTGCATAATAGATGGAGGGCAGTTTCATTGACACAGTATTGTACAGCACATGATAAGCCAATGTAGATGAGTTTGTGACATCACAGTCAAAGAGGAAGGTGAACACCTATTTTCTTGGATATTATACAATCTGATAACTTGTATGCCAGCACTGTAGTAGTGTAGTTTATTTGCTCCAGAAAAAAAGAACAGAATAAAACATTGCAAATGACAAAAAGAATATACTTGTTAGGATGCAAAAGGTCTACCCAAAAGGGACAAGGTCCCACTAATTTAGGGCAGCCTATTACATGATAATATAACAGTGGCTAATGTCCAACCGTTGAGCAGCTAATCAAGTCTTAATTAAATCAGAACAACTGTCAATAAAGAAAAAAATAGCCTAATACTTTGGCATAACAAAAATTCAAATAAATTATACATTATAGGGATAGTTAATATCTTATATACGAGCAACTAATCAGTTCTTAACTAAAACGAGAGCAACATCTATTCATAAAGAAAAGAAATAGCCTATTCCTTTGGCATTACTAAAACTGAAATGGATTATACAATGTTCAGTCGCAGGAGATACTAAAATACCGAATAATCTGCTTCTTAAAGTAGCAATAGTAGTAGTAATAATAATACTGATAACAATAATAGCAGAACTTCTATAGCGCCATTATAATAATGCTCAAAGCATCAGACGATGCTCGCTTTTAAGCAAAATTATTGTGCAACACAATAATAATAATAATAATATAATAATATTATAATGATTATGTAATATAATAATAATGTAAACAAAACACTTATGATATTTATTACGCTGCATTCTCGAGCCTTTAATATCTTTTGGTGTCACGATTTCATTTGTCAGTTTATGGTTGTGGCTAAACCCACAAATGATGCCCACGTGCTTCCATATACCGAAAATAAAGCAAACAGCGAATGGTACTAAGATTTCAAATAAGGAATCCATAAGTTCAACTGGACGAACTTACTGTTCCTGCCTTGTGAAAAATTTTGCTTGTATTTTCGCCATTCTGTTTAACCCTTTGAGGCAAAGTACCGACTAACAAAATATGTGTCACTCACTAACAGCGACAAACAAACTCTTCCAGCGATTGACTGCCATGACAGTCAATTATAATCTTTGGTCGGTAGATGGAACATCGTATGTGGTTTATTTGGCGCTATTGTTACTGCTCTGACACTTGCATGAAAAATATGAAACTATTACGTCGTTGTACAAAACAAACATTAGCCTATAATAACTTAGTTTTGTATTGGTTCTTCTTAAAGCTAAAGAAATAAGAAATGTTTAATGACACTGTCTTCTCAACATTTCTGCTGCTTTTGACACCATCGATCATAAACTAACATTCTAATCTACTTTCCACCTAGACTTGGCATTTCTAATATTGCCCTGCTTTGGAGCTCCTCTGTTTCCCTTCCGGTTTGGTTTCCTGACAGCCGGATCTTGTTCATCACAAATACGTGTTAGTGTGGTTTCCGCTAATGAATCATCCTGTTTTAAACCAGCTCAGACGTGATAAGATAACAAGCGTGTGTAGCGCAAATTCCCTATGTCAAAACGTTGATGAGTCATCAGGTTGTTGAGGCACGTCTGGGTCGCGCGCCTGTGATTGGTTAGCGGGCGAGCTGGTGCTTAGGCGGAGGAGGACGTCAGCAGTGATTCTTGCCCGGGTGCCTATACATAATGTGTCAATGATTGGTGTGTTACGCCGCCCCCACACCATTAGGGGCTGTGACGTGTTGTTGTAGGGGGTAGAATTGCCGTGATTCAGTTCCGTAACTTCTTCTACCTGGATTCGAACCCTGATCGTGAGAGGTGGCAAATTGTACCCGATGTCCAGCCTCTCCATAATAGGTTGGAATCTTATTCTGTAATCGTGCACTACGCCGCAGGGTTGGTAATTCCTGTGGGGCAATACCTTTAGTAACCTTACCAGATGCCGGTTCGATTCCCGAACTTAGAGTGGTGTCCGTGACCTTCGGGCAGAAGGTTATCACATCTCCTGATGGATAAGGGTCCTTTTCCCCTACAACAATCTTACTTTTCTCTTTTGTACAAGTTTCTTGAGAAGACTGGCGCAACATAAAATCTTTCATTGTTCTCAAGATTTCCTCCGATAATCTTTCATTTATGTTTGACTGGCGCTCTAAAAATGCTTCTTCTCGGCGCTCCATTCTTTCCTCCATTTCTTCCTGAAACTCGGCCTGGCGCTGCATAAAGGCTTCCTCTGGGCGCTCTATAAATGCCTCAAATATTTGTGTTTGCCAATTTGTCTGGCGCTACAGAAATTCAGTTTCAGCCTCGGAAACTGATGTTGACGAAGACTCCATTGTCAATTCTTCTACCTGCTCTAGAGTTACATCACAGCCGAGTGCCTCAGCCATTTTACAACAAACACAGTTTTAATTGTTGAATTAATAATCAACTTTATTTACATTAAAACCAATCAAATTGTCTTTAATTTCTTTCTTTAAACTTAAATTAATTCTTATTTATTAACTCAGAGCATTTAATCAAATTTCCAAGTATATAGTAAATTATAAAACTCCCTGCTCGATGCATTCCAACGCAACAATTCGTTGTGCCTGTCCGTCTTGACTGAGCGTAGAATGTTGAAACACCCAATCGAGTCCAACAACTCGAAGATTCAGGCTTCGAATCCAGAAAATCCAGTAAAGAATCTTCTGAGCAATAGATTCACGCTTCGACTCAGCGCGAACCGAATCCGAGAATTTAGAATTTTAGATCGACTTGAACTCCAGAATATAATTTCAACTAGCCGCTTTAAATCCACAAAGAAACATTAGAAAAATCGCCTCGGATTCACACTACAGGGTTCAACACCTATACCAAAAGAAACTATCAAAATCCATAAGATTCGAACTATCGACTAGGGTCTTTACCAGTCGAGAATTCACAAAGAAAGCGGCACTCTTTCAACCGCGCAAATCCTTTTATACTGCTCCCTCAGCTCTCGCTCGCCTTCAGTCGCTGTATGCGGCCTACCGCAGTCGCTACAGGGACCTCTGCCTGCCTCCATCTACGCTAGGGCGAAGTGACCTCGCACGGAGCAACCTGACGAACTCACACGCAGCGATCTTTACCTGCCTCCATCCTTGCTAGGGCAAGGCGACCTTCTACTTAGCGATCTCTGCCTGCCTCCATCTACGCTAGGGCGAAGCGACCTCTACCTGTTGGCTATCTGCCGGCTAGGGCAAAGCGACCTCTACCGAACAAACCTACGTATCGGCAAAGCATTTAGATAGCGCCACGACAAAAGGCTGGTTCGCTTCAGGTGCAGTGGCGTAGCTAGCCTTCTGAGGGCCCTTGTGCAAACTGAACTTTGACTGTTTCGCTTTAAGTATTTGAGCAACCGGGCCTTAGCTCCTTGGGTCCCAGGCAGGCCCGGTCTCGTGGGCCCTTGTGCTTTGCACAACCTGCACAACCTATTGCTACGCCCCTGGATTGGTGGACGCTCGTGCGCATAAAGCATTCCAATGGCATCAGTTCAACGGTGACTCATACTCTTCCCCGGGTATGAATTTGCTGATACAGCATGTTTCACCCTATATAAGGCGGGTAGCAAAGACAATGAAGGAACAATTTACGCCTATCATCTCGTAATGAAGGCGTTGTTAAATGATTGTTATCAAATAATGAAGGACAGTGTTCATGAAGATGCTCTGGTTTATCGCTGATAATTGATGATGATAGCAAGCACACAGAAGTGCACTTAAAAATCTTAGTATCAATAGAAATAGGGTACTGTTATGATTGAACTGTTGATTTAATTAATAACACAAGAAAAGAAGACTGCAAAGACTGTTTCCTTAGTCGAATTAACAGTTTAACGCTACGCTACAAATTGGATGGGTCTATTCAAAGCTGGGTCGATTGACAACTTCGAAAAGTCTCTGAACAAGCAGAACAACCTTGATTTAACGCAGCTCTCGCGAATAAGCTGGTGCCACGCGCTTAGCTTTTAATCACTGCTTTTATTAGCTTTGCCAATAAAAGCGTATACATTTAACATGTGTTAACTTGTCGTAGATAATAATGATCGAGACCTTGTGAGAACATGTTATTAAATAAATTTGCGCTACAAAAGTTTAGTGGTGACGAGACCAATGAAAATGTGAAATGCGGCGTGTTAGGAGAACGTGGCCATCTTGATTACGTGAATCAACGAAATGTGAAAGATGCGGGTTTAGCTTTTGCAGTACTATCGACTAAAACATTCGCTTTAACTGAGGTGGCTTGAGAGGTGAGAGTTTGATATTTTTAATATCTGAAAATGTTATTTTTCTTCGAGGACTCTATATGAAACGGTCAGAAGTTTACTTTATGTGGTGCTGAAGGATCTCGCCCAATTGATTTATTGAGCAGGGTCGAGGCCATACGGTTGCTATAGAAAAACGTTTACATTTACATTTATTTTACGTTACGCTGTGTCCAGTGAGAAGGGTTGTTCAGGTATACTATGTAAAGAACAGACTTCATTTACCAGGGATCAGAGAGAAGGACAGGGACAGGCACAAGAACAGTCTATTGATATAACTCTGAGAGGCAGCCAAAGGTAGGTGTTAGTGACTTCATTTTTCTAATCCTCTGCACGCAAGGAAGGATCACCAGTCTCTCCTTTGCCATCTGATCTTCCCATGGACAGTATGTGCAGCACGGTAGCTGATTGGTTAGAGCATCTGACCTGTAAATGTACACGTTTTTCTATAGCGACCATATGGCCTCGACCCTTCTCATTTTCAATGAATTTATTGGGCGAAATCCTTCACCACCACTGCCAGTTTGAAACATTACGTTACACTGCGTAATGTTTGTCAGAACCTCAAACCTTGGGGTTGTAATGTAGAGACTACAGGTTTGAGCCTCCCTGAGGTGGTTACTGTGTAGGGACCTTGAGCTAGTCCTTCATGCACACCTGCTCTGCGCCATCATTTCTTATTGTATCATATCATCATGCGTGTACTTCTGAGCTTTGGAAGGAGGGCAGTATCAAATCCAGTTATAATGTACTGTATTGTTTGAACGGTATACTCATTCTTCTTCCTCTTATCTCTGTTTCCCCTCCAATCCCAAACATCACCCACCGTAGCTGCCATTCTGTCTCTGTCTGATTTTTGGATCTTGACCTGGAACCGAACCCATTTGCCTGTGGATTTTGTTTTGACCGAGTGCCTGTGAATAAGCTGGTCCCCGTGACGGGGCTTTTGTTGGACGCTGTAGAAATCTCGGGATTACAATTATAATTATGGCTGAGTTTGCTAGCAGACATAAGTGGAGCAGAACCCCTGACCGTGGGTTTGACAGTCCAGCGTGCTTACCCCTAGACTGACTCTTGGATCTTGACCTGGAACTGAACCTTTCCTGCCTATCGATTTTGTTTTGACTGAGTGCCTGTGAATAAGCTGGTTTAGTTGGATGCTGTAGAAATCTTGAGCATAAGATTACAATTACGACTATCTTTTATCTGTTTATATGGTTAACCTTTAGTATAAATGCATGTATGTGTTTTATGAAAAGTTTTGTCATTTCTTTTTTAGGTTGTACTTCATTTATGATCATCCACAAGCTGCGATTAAGGAAAAGCAATTATGGTTACTCTTCATTATCAACACATCCATGTCAAAATCGCGCATTTATTGCATTATTTCATAAGCACCTTCTATATTTTAAGTATCTCGTTGCAAGCCATCAAAATTGTCCATGGTGAGCATCTTAGTGCTTTGAATTCCACAAACCATACCAAACATGTGAACCTTTCCTCGAAACTAGGAGTCCAGCGATGCATATCTGGAGGGTTGTACCTAAAAGGTCTCAATACTTCACGTTTCGAAAGCAGCTTTAAGGTTTCACCGATGAGAAAGAAAATCACTGAGGCTGTCTTGAGCAGGCTGTTTGAGAAATACGGACAAAATCGAGGAGAAATATCCATCGAAGGTTTAGAAAATCTGCTAGCAAACATTCGACTAATCGGCCATGGGGACATTTGTGAAGACTCGAGTAATGTTTCTAAACAGAAAACTCAGCCCAGTTATGGAAACTTTGCAAACTCAAACAATCACGAAAGATCGGACGATGATCGATGGACAGATCGTAGAAGGTGGAGACACCACCGGAGATTTACCGGTCGATCTGTTGATGATCTTGTTGCAAACTCTGGAGGAAATTTCTCTTTACAAAGTGCCTCGGAAGCTGGAGATCATGGCAAATCTGGAAACGCAGGGATCGATTGGAACTCGGATGAAGCTGCAAAGGTTTGTAGTTATTGTAGTGATTTTTGTGACTATTATGTAGCATCTTTTGTAATTGTAATTGTAAGTGCACTTTTTTACAAGCATTTTCTGGAAAGTATGTTCCTGTCATGTCTTTGACCGGTGCTCATTTCAGTTAATTGTCCCTTTGGCTGTAACTCTGTATCTCCTTTTGTTTATTTTATATATAAATATCATAACGCCTCTGTATCGTCATAAATTTATATAGAGCAACTTTTAATTTTCAAATAATATTATAAGCACCTTTTTAGTACATATCTCAAAGTATTTTCACTCATGAATTTGCTGTCATTTGGGTTAGTAATGATCACCATAGCTCCTATAATGGTTGTGTGGTGACCATGGCATATATAAAGTTGCTAGGGTGACCATGGCGACTTTTTTGTTGCTATGGAGACCATAATTAAACATTCCCAGAAAGCCTTTTTCCCACTGAAAAGGACACTGGCAGGTGCAGTGAAGTTAAGAGATGTTTAGCCAACAGAGCCGTATTAGTACTCCGATGGGTGACTCTCTGGGGAATATCACAGCACCTGGCACCCACTCAGCCCTCCATGCTTCAGTGGTCGGTTGATGGGTACAAATGAAACTATACAAATGCTCTGAATAAATAAAATAAGTAAGGCAGCTATATAAGTGCTCTGAATAAAGGAAATAAATAAGAATGCCATGTCACTTGGCTCTGCTAATGTTTTCATGCATAATTTATTTGTTGCTCATACTTTTTGTCTCAGTGCCTTGATGCTCAACGCTTACTCCATGTTCATGGGTTGAACTCCGGACATCTTAAAACCGACGACTTTTTCGCCATCTGTCCTTCGATCGTTTTTCTTCTGGATGCGGCAGACTGTTCCAGAAGAACGTCGGAGAAGAAAGTGCGCCGTTCTGCAAGGGATCTGCATTCGAACGAAGAATGCATTCATTTGGGCTGCGGTCCTTCAGTTTCTCACGTCCACGCTACGGATGGTGATGCTGGCCATTTAAATTTGTCAAATGCTACCGTGGTAGAAAAGGGGAACATGCCTACCGGAGCAGGTACGATGATTCCTAAGAAAAACTGATTGTAAGGCATGCTGCTTGGTTAGAGTGCTTGGCTAGTTATGCAGAAAGTACGGGTTTGAGCCTCCCTCAGACGGTTACTGTGTAGAGACCTTGAGCAAGTCCTTCGTTTACTCACAGTTGCTCAGTGCCATTGATTGATGCTTAGTCATTAGATAGTTCTTGGGCTGACTACTGACAATGTAAAGCACCTTAGAAGTAGCCTGCTACTTACGATGCTGTATAAGTTGTTGCCATTACATAGTGGCACCTAATAAATGCACAAGTAATAATAACACAGTTGGCCTTTTTGAGTTGGATTTTTGGTTAGAAGTCAGAGTAACTAGGTAAAACTAAGCAGGTCACATACTTGTTCACATGGCCCTACAGAAGCTGCTTAGAAGCATAAAAGTTAAAGGTAACACACTTCTATGCTCTCCTCTAATCCTTAAAATCCTCAGAACTGTGGTCCTTGGGTCAAAGAATCGTTCTTGTGGGACGCAAATGCGACCGCAGCAGTCCAAAACAGGAAACGTTTTTAATAATTTTTGCTAAAACAGGAAACGTTTTTAATAATCTTTGCTAAAACAGGAAACATTTAATAATTTTGGCTAAAACAGGAAGCATATTTAATAATTTTTGCTAAAACAGGATATGCTTTTAATAATTTTGCTCTGAATCTTTGATTTAGAGCAAAATTATCCCTGGGCAAGTTGTTTACACACACCATTCCTGTATCAGAAGCAGTATAACTTGGTACCGGTATAAGCTGGGAAGTAAACGGCAAGTCTTGCGATACACTGACCCTGTGTCCAGGACATTGGGATTTGTCCATTGCCGGCTAATGGGCGTAAGGAAAGGAGATGAGCGCCTCCCCTACGTCTCACTTGTGTGATATGGGATACTTACTTTAATTGTTATGTTATGGTACCATTCCGGATCTTAGCCAATTGGTTCAGATTATCTTTGACTGGAGATACATTTTCTCCATACATTTCACTTATGCGTTGAAGGACTTTCCTTCACTGCTAACTGTGGTAATAAACTTTAATTTATATGCATGATATCAGAGTATAGTAAACAAGTGATTTCTTTCTGTTGCTTTGCATATGTGCCGTATGTTTATAGTAAGTGACATGTGATGTTTATAGTAAACAATGTGATATTGTTGTTTGTAGTAAACAATGTGATGTTTGTTTTAGTAAACAGTTTGTGATGTTTATTTATAGTAAACAAGTGATTACTCACCATGTTTGTTTATCTGTGTAGTCTGGGGTTATGCCATCGCAGCCTGCACCGTGATCAGCGCCGTTGGACTTGTGGCGGTTGGCATCATTCCTCTGATGCACAAAGTCATCTACAACCACCTGTTACAGTTCCTTGTGGCGCTTGCAATCGGATCCCTGACTGGAGATGCTCTTCTTCACCTGTTGCCACACGTAAGTAAGAACGTTCGATGTTATCGCGGAATGTTCTTGGGAAATTTCCAGGTTTAATGTGCATTTGTTTACTGTGAGTGCAGAGTGTTGAAGTTTTGCGTTATTCATCTGTTCACGCTGGATTTGGATTCTTCTGCTGCTGGGTGGCTTGGAAGTCATTTGATATTATTCGCATGTTTTCGCAAAATTGTGTGAACCTTTCTTGCAGGTAATCGTCTTTAAGTGCAAGGGACACTCGTTTTAATGCTGCTTTTGGTGGTCACATCTAGCGCTGTTTTAATGAGATTGTATTATAATGGGGCCATATTCTAAAGCTGATAGCCGATGCTTCATTCTGAAATACACTCTCTGACAAAGCAGAAGTAAAGTAAAGTATTCCATATACCACAAGTGAGACATAGGGGAGGCGCTCATCTTATTTTATAGTCCCTCGAGCCAGCAGTGGACAAATCCCAAGGTCCTGGACACGGGGCCAGTGCATCGCAGGACTTACTGTTTACTTCCCAGCTTACACCAGTACCAAATTATACTGCTTGATGGCAGAGGCACGGTGTGTGCAAACAACTTGCCCAGGGTCATTACACAGAGTCGATGCCGCACAGACACAGTTGAAGCATGACAATATTAGAATTATTGAGCCAATTCTTTGTATGATGAACTTATCTGTTAAATTAAGTGAGAAGCATAACAGTGATCATTGTGGTTTTGGACATGTGCAGTATCTTGATGTATATCCAGAGTCTGTGGTCCAGATTGCATCAAGGATAAAAATTTTCTTGGTGTTTTGCTAAAGGCTTTGGTTCCGCATAATCACAAGAGCACGTCAGGACATCATAACGGAACTGAATCCCACCATCACGGTTCCCATGACAACAATGAAGAGATGGAGCATAATGTCATCTGGTTGGGTCTAACGTCCATAGCAGGGATCTTTCTTTTCTTCATCATTGAACGACTTGTCGGCCTTTACTCAGAATGGCGACGGATTCATAAAGATTGTAAGCCAAAGCCAGTGAGTAGCAGACATCTTTCAGTTCTTGAAAGGCTCTATATAAATGCTCAGATACATACATAATGCATACATAAATACATACATACATAGATATATAAGTACATACATGCATACATAAATGCATACATACAGATATATAAGTACATACATACATAAATATGTAAGTACATACATACATAAGTACATTCATACGTACATACCAGTATACACATACATACTTGCATTCCAACTATGTCCCAGCATTGCATTATGTTGGAATGTTCCTATGTTCCAATAACACGGAATGTCTGTCATGTTTCCACTCTTCATTACAGGCAAAGTCTAATGTTCCAACATAACATTACAACAGAATGTCTCCAATGTGCCAGAATCGCCTTACGACAGAATGTCTCTAATGTGCTGGAGTCACATTATAACAGAATATTTCTAATGTTCCAGGAATACATTACGACAGAATGTCTCCAATATGCCAGGATTTTGTTACACAGAATGCCTCCAGTGTGCTGGAATCACATTAGAGCAGAATATCCGTAATGATCCAGAATTACGTTACAACAGAATATCTATAAAGTTACAGTTTTGCTTCGAAATAAAATGTGTGCAACATTTCCTTTAATGTTTCTGCAGAATCCGTTGGTCTCTGCAGATGAGCCACCTACGACAACCGTAGCAACTCCACCATGCGACGAAATGAGAAAGGTTGGCGTGAAACTTGCTCAGCACACGGACATGCAGTCTTGCGAGGAAAAGCTCATGGTTGTGCATTCAAGTAAAGGTATTGTTAGCTGATCTACTCCAATCCAGCCTGATCTAGTCTCATCAGATGTAATCTAATTGTAATCAAGTTTAAAGTAATCTAGTGTAATCTAATTTAATGTAATAAGCTAACTATATCTAATCTACTGTCAACTCCAATTCAGTCTACCAGTAGTCTAGTATCTCATGTGGCTTCATCTAATGTAATCTAGTTTAATCTAATTTAATGTAATAAGCTAACCAAATATAATCTAATGCAAAATCCAGTTCAGTCTACCAGTAGTCTAGTATCTAACGTAGCTTAATCTAATGTAGTTTAATTTAATCTGAGTTTAGCCATGTCTAATCAACTCTAATCTCATCAAGTCTACTCTAATCTGCTATTCCAAATATTACAGGCAGGGCTAAATGTAAGGTTTTCTTAGAGTGTATTTACAAAAATTCTTCACAGCATCCAATAAACTGATGTATTGCGTAAAATCGGCTGCCACTATCCAAACAGAGGACGTCAACCAGTTGTTAATAGAAATTGAGTGACGCTTGACCTCAGGAGCACACTTCTGCACTTAAATTTATGCTTCTAGGGAGTTTCCACAGAGGGGTGTAAACGAGTATACTACATTTAACTTTATGCTTCTGCGGAGTTTACACAGAAACATGTAAATGAGTATACTACATTAACTTTATGCTTCTGCGAAGTTTACACAGAAACATGTAAATGAGTATACTACATGAACTTTATGCTTCTGTGGAGTTTACACAGAAACATGTAAATGAGTATACTACATTAACTTTATGCTTCTGCGAAGTTTACACAGAAACATGTAAATGAGTATACTACATTTAACTTTGTGCTTCTGCAGAGTTTACACAGAAACGTGTAAACGAGTATACTACATTTAACTTTATGCTTCTGTGGAGTTTACACAGAAACATGTAAATGAGTATACTACATTTAACTTTGTGCTTCTGCAGAGTTTACCCAGAAACGTGTAAACGAGTATACTACATTTAACTTTATGCTTCTGTGGAGTTTACACAGAAACATGTAAATGAGTATACTACATTTAACTTTATGCTTCTGCGAAGTTTACACAGAAACATGTAAATGAGTATACTACATTTAACTTTGTGCTTCTGCAGAGTTTACACAGAAACGTGTAAACGAGTATACTACATTTAACTTTATGCTTCTGTGGAGTTTACACAGAAACATGTAAATGAGTATACTACATTTAACTTTGTGCTTCTGCAGAGTTTACCCAGAAACGTGTAAACGAGTATACTACATTTAACTTTATGCTTCTGTGGAGTTTACACAGAAACATGTAAATGAGTATACTACATTTAACTTTGTGCTTCTGCAGAGTTTACACAGAAACGTGTAAACGAGTATACTACATTTAACTTTATGCTTCTGTGGAGTTTACACAGAAACATGTAAATGAGTATACTACATTTAACTTTGTGCTTCTGCAGAGTTTACCCAGAAACGTGTAAACGAGTATACTACATTTAACTTTATGCTTCTGTGGAGTTTACACAGAAACGTGTAAACGAGTATACTACATTTAACTTTATGCTCTGTGGAGTTTACACAGAAACATGTAAATGAGTATACTACATTTAACTTTGTGCTTCTGCAGAGTTTACCCAGAAACGTGTAAACGAGTATACTACATTTAACTTTATGCTTCTGTGGAGTTTACACAGAAACATGTAAATGAGTATACTACATTTAACTTTATGCTTCTGCGGAGTTTACACAGAAACGTGTAAACGAGTATACTACATTTAACTTTATGCTTCTGTGGAGTTTACACAGAAACGTGTAAACGAGTATACTACATTTAACTTTATGCTTCTGTAGAGTTTACACAGATACATGTAATTGAGTGTACTACATTTAACTTTTCAGAGACTAATAAACAAATGTGTTACTTTTTCCTCTTTCACTGTGTATTTTTGTATGCTAGGTGTTCAGAAAATGGCAAATGAAGCCCACGAAGAGATGCACAGAAACTGCGACCCAGCGATGACCGAAGATCTGTCATCTTGGGGTCACAATCGCAACACCAGAGGGCACCAGCACAGTCACTCCATTCCGGGATCCGTGGCATCTGTCGCGTGGATAGTCATCATCGGAGATGGATTTCATAACTTTGCAGACGGAATGGCAGTTGGTCTGTGCCGTTGAGAATTATTTCGGTTGTTGCATAGGCAGTACTGAAATAACTATGTACCAAATTTAGATGTGGACGTCTGCATTGGGCTAAACCCTTCTTTCCCACTGTCTGCATTTGTGTAACCCATCCCTGAACCCTCTTTGCAGACTTCCTCTTTGGACGACCCCTGACCTTACCTTCCCTTATTTATTTATTGCGCTTATTATGTGTGCAGAGTCTGTATATCTGAATCTGAGGTGCACAAGAGTGTGTGCAAACACTTTTTCCAGAGGTGTTACATGGAGCTCACACAGCAGGCTCAAACTCGCAATCTGTGGATTACAGACCCTCTGCACTACTAAGTTAGATGCTGTCACTGTTCTGGGTATCTGATGTCTTCCAGACTTAAACAATATATAAACAATATACCACCCCAGAAGTCGATTGGTGAATTGGGAACATTTCTTAAATCTGCTGTTTGTTATTTTGATCTGAAACATAGGTTCTGCATTTGCGAGTAGTTTTTCCGATGGACTGAGCACAGCAGTCGCTGTCTTCTGTCACGAACTTCCACACGAACTTGGTAAGTTCAAACACACTGAAAGTCTCGACAATTACTTCAGTATAATTTTAGACAAGTGTTAAGATAGTTTTGGTTTAATGCTGATGATAGTTATGATGGTTATTTAAATATGCTTATGTATGTGTGTTTATTTCTAGGCACTTAATTTAGCGTCATTAAAGTACGTTGCATATTCCAGCTTAGACGATGTTACAGCTCGTTACAGACCACCACTGGTGGGTCCCTTGCACATGCAAAGCCTAAACAATGGATTCTCATCCAGGGTTGACAGTTAACACCATATTCAGATTTTCTGGACTGCATTGCATCAAGGGTGACATCAGCAGCTTATAAAGTTATCTCACCATACAGCTTATAGTTATCTCACCATCCAGCTTATAAAGTTATCTCACCATCCGGCTTATAAAGTTATCTCACCATCCAGCTTATAAAGTTATCTCAACATCCAGCATTTCCTTATAGATGATGGAAGACAATGTCCAGATATCCCTGAGGTCACCAGGTTGGTGTTGGACAGGCATTCATCAGCGACTGGCCCTCGTTGGTCATAAAACCTCACTGCGATTCACGCTGGTAGCCGCTTCACCCTCTGATAGGTGGGCCAGCCCAAAGTGGCAGGTGGGCATCGATAGCATGCGAACGATGGTGTCCAGAAACACTTGAAATCCATGATGGATTCAAGAAATATAAGTGTAAACAAATTTAAGCCCAGCTTTTTTCTGAAGTCCAGTTCTGACTTTCCCGAGAAGTTCTGTCCCTCTTCTGGAAGAGGAAGATTCCACTCTCAGAAGAACCTACCATTTATAGAAGAGGCCTCTTCTGAAAGTGATAGATCCGGAAAATGTAGGCCTGGTCTTCCCAGACATGTTTGTTGTGAAAACTGTTTTTGGTTATTGTCCATTTCTTTTTGAGGTGACTTTGCAATGCTGTTAAATGCTGGAATGTCGGCCAAACAGGCGCTCATCTACAACTGTGTCTCATCCATACTCTGCTTCTTCGGAATGGCCTGTGGGGTTGCTCTTGGCAACATTGCAACCTCTAGTCAGTGGATATTTGCTCTGATTGCTGGAATGTTCCTCTACATTGCGCTCGTTGACATGGTGAGTAAAAATCCACACTTAATTTGCAGTGTTAACACTTATTGACACACTTAGTCAAGTCATTTAAGATACTGTAATAGTTGTTGGATTATTATTATAATAATTATTATAATTATATAATTATCCTAATATTGTAGTTTCATAGTAATAGTTATTATTATAATTTATTATCAGTTATTATAAGTCAGTTTATGAAGCATAGGATAATGTTAGTAAATGCATCACAAATTAAAGTAGCTATGCACTAATAAGATGACAAAGAAATGATTAGATGACAATGAAATGATTAGATGACATAAAGAAATGATTAGATGACATGAAGAGATGAATATCCATGTGCATGCATCATGCACTTAACATAGCTTTTTGACGTGCACCTGCTGTCTTTTCTAGCTTCCAGAGATGAAATCGGTTGATCCAAAGAAGGGTGAGCATCCCCTCATTCATCTTGGCCTGCAGTCAGCTGGAATGTTGTTGGGCATTGGAGTCATGTTAGTCATTGCAATTTTTGAGGGCAGTATTCGTCTTGGATGACATCACGAAGGTCTGCAGACTGAACCAACCTACATCACTTAAATGGCTGGTTAACCCTTCTGTCTCGGTGGCGTGATTCTCAGTCAAATTGGCGAAAAGTCGAGGTTGCTTAAGTATCAATGCTCAGTGCTTGTTTTTGCCTTTTATGCTGTGTTTCTTGCGTATTTCGTACCACTTATATGTTTTGTCCATTTTGATATGCATTTGCTGAGATAAATTTTTGTTCCATAATCATTCCGAAAGATTTTGAAGTCAGGATTTCAGGTTTACAGGCCAGTTAGAAAGTAAGAGAGTAAATAACATAATCAGTTTCCTCCATTCCTTGAGTAAAAGCATATCAGTAACTTTTCCCTTTTGTTCTATTACTCAAGAAATCTTAGTTATTTGACCCATTTCCTCCATTACTTCTGTTAAGAAATCAAAAATATTGATGCTTTTATACTTGGTATCTTCTGTCATGTATTTAGAAATCTCAGTAACTTGACCCATTTGCTTAACAAGGTCCAAACTGGAAAAAATGTAAATATGGTTGTTCTTACAGAATTTGGAGGTAAATTCCTCTTTATGTTCTGTCACATGTCCTTGTTAGCGTTTTTTAGAAATTTTCATAAATAGGGAAAATTAGCATATGATAGTGCAAGCTTTTGTTGTTTAGCCGGTGCTGCATTGAGTGAATTGCTTTCTCTGAAGCAGTTTTAGCATCAAGAATATTTGAGTGCAACAGAGAAAATATATGTATGTTAATTTTTGGTAACACTTGCTAGTGTTCTTCAAAGCAGATATGAGAATTTTGTTTAGTTTTTATCACTTTTTTCGCAGCTGAAGATATTTCTCTTATTCAGAAGCAAGTTAACGAATTTGGTAATCATGCAAACAAATTTAAGTAAGTAAGTATGTTCTTTATTAACCAGCAGCTAATTGAACATCGGTGTACAAGTATTTAAGAACACGAGAAAGAACTTATCAGGCATATAACATCCTGTTGATAAAAGATTCACGAGTTAAACTATCAGTGGGAGGAATAATATGGTCACGAGCGCAGATCCATGGGGAATAATTGAGGGTTTCAACTGGTGGGAGTAGCTGTTGTAAGATATGGTTTGGGTTGTTCAAGATTGCTTTAAAGAGATGAGCATCAGCCATGCCACAGAATTTCTTCAGATGTTGGGGAGTCCCCAGTAAGATATCTTTATTAGTTTAAAAACATCTTAGAATAAAATATGTCTGACCTTTGCATAACCCTTGTTAATATTCAGCTAAGACGTGCGCTGATGCTTATTTGTCTTTGTTAATTAAGGTCCTGTGCACATATTCACCCTTACTGTGTGCTAGACATATTCTGAGCAGCTGAAGTACTCTGTTCCTCAGTTTTTTCCAAGTATGTGGTCCATACATACTTGGGGTGGACTTGCAATGATCTTGTTGGGTGCTGTTTGATGTAACAGAAAAGTCTTTATGTCCAAGATCTTGATATTTTTAGTCGTCATTTGCTGGTCAGCTTTCTTACCATCTTTAGTGAATTGCTTTTTTCAGTTCATGTTGAATAAAGTTTAATCAGGTCTTTAGTTGAACTATTGGCTTATTGAGGTAGATATAAGCCAGAGACTGTAGTTTTGTTAAAAGTAGTGCACATTTGCAAGGCAGTTTAGAAAGTTTTTAGATTTACCTGTTCCCAACCCGATTCTTTCTCTTCCTATGTTTATCACTACCCCAATTCCATCACCTTCCCCCATAGCCATTTCAACTGTAACACTTGTTAACATGGTGGGTTTAGTAATTTCAACAGTAAGATTTGTTACCATGGTGAGTTTTTATCATTTAGCAGTTTATCATTAAGCATTATTTTCCAGGATTACTTACTGGTAATTGTAACTTACCAGAATATTTCTCTGTCTTCTTCTAAGAATCTTTGGATCTGGACTTGGAACCGACCTTGACCATACCTGCTTCACCGATTTTGTGTTTGACTACCGGTAAGTGCCCATGAAATGTGACCAGGAGAGATGTGGCCACAAAAGTTTTACCTGAATTTACAGGAATATTGTAAAATCGTATTCGTAATTCTGAGATTTCTACAGCGCGTAACGAAAGCCATGTCGCAGGGACCTGCTTATTCACAGGCGCTCAGTCAAAACAAAATCGATAGGGAAAAGGGTTCGGTTCTGGGTCAAGATCCAAAAGTCAGACGGAGAAACAGCGTGGCAGCTATGAGGGATGGTGCTTGGGGTTGGAGAGGAGGGAGAGATGAGGAAGAAGGGGTGTCAGGGTAGGATCTGTGAAAGAGGAATGTTTTTTTGCTCAAAGAAGGGTGAAGAAGAGTTTAAAGCCTTTGTATTGGCAGTGCATATGTCTGTGGTTACGATAAATTCTTTGTGGAAAGTCCACTGAACGGCTTTAATTTAGAAATTTCCTCAGTTTTGGCAGCAATACATTGTACATGTATACTACTTGCTTTATCTTGGACAGAATCTGTTAGCAAAAGCCTGAGACGTAATTATGAAGACATTTCTTATGTGCTTTGCTCATTAATTTATATGTATCGTAATTTTCAGTACACTGATTATAATTTATTGTTGACTTTGGTAGCAAACATCTTTGATGAAGTGTTTTGGATAAAGAGCAATGCTAAGGAGCCCTATTCTGACAAGGCTCAACTAGTGTAACTCTGTACTCTTGTCCTGCAGACTGCTTCCTCAAACTAGTCTTGCACCAAGCTTATTGACTGTATCTTGGCCTCTCTTACAGAGACCTACCACATGGCCTATGCCAAGAATTTCTTAGTCTCTTTCCCCCTATTTTCCGCAAGCACTTGAAGACCTTCCTATTTCCCAGTGCTTCTGGGTTGCCGGGCTGGGAGCATCTCTGAGGAGTCTTTCTTGAAGTGGCGCTTTATAAATTTTCTATTACATTACATTACATATTGTTTTCGATACTGGCTTCCCGTTCTGAGTGTAGAAAGATCTTGCAAATCATCTGGCATCGCCTGTGAGTAAACTGGTTCCTGCAAAGTGCTCATTACCTGCTTTTTGGCCCTTGAGCCAATGAGGATGAATCCCAAGGTCCTGAACTCTGCCAGTGCATCGCATGAATTGCCATTTTTCATTTCCAAGTTATCCCAGTAACGAATTACGCTGCATACCAAGAATATTACTTGTGACGATTGCAATGCCACGTTTAAGTAGGCATTCTTAAAAACACCACTGATAATGAACAGTTTGTGAATATATATCTGAATTAAATGTATATGGATGCAAGCATCTGACATGAATCTTAAGTGTGAACTTAAATACATGTAAACGTATCGCGTACACGTCACGTAAATTACTTGTACAAACTGTTCACGTGTGTGAAATAAAGTATGTAAAGTCTATGTGCAGATTAAAGTTAAAGCATGATATAACCAGCTCAAGTATGTGTCTGTTTAATTGTATGAACTGTTCTTATAGTATGAACAGTTTGCAAATGACACAGTACATGAATGTGCCGTGATTTAAAAGTGTGATGCTTCGTAAAATCTCAAATTGTGTTTGTATGTTTTGGAAATAGGAAAAATGTAGTTACATAGATTACACTGATAAATTTGCAGAATAGTGTTGGAGCTTTGTGTCCTTGTGACAGTCGGCAATGCTTTGAAATTTTTACTTGTTCAGTTCTGAGCAGAAAATCCTGCCTTACTGTTGTCAGATATATTCTGCAATGACGTTTTGTAATAAACGACTTAACAAACATTCTTCACTTTGTACAACTGTGATTTCTTCTTGTACTTGGGTTCAAAGTTTGTCAACACAGTAGCAGCATATCTCCCACCTAAATTCTGCAAATTAACCAGTCCTCCACCCCTCCTGTCATTCACCCCGATGACCAATCCACATGAGTCGTGTAAACCCCTCATCTACATGTATATTACTTCTCAGGCTTTCCATTAAAAACTGAAGTTCCACCTTTTCAAGAAATCTTACCCTGATCCATTTTCTCTCAACCTTAACACAACCCACCGTTACGGCTCTTCCGTCTCCTTCCTTTTCTGGCCTCTCAGCAACTGATCATGTTCTTTATATGGCATCTTTGGACCAACCCCTTTGGCTCGACTCTTTTTTATCAGCAATTGAGTATTTTCTATAGCCAATTAGAGCGTTCAACTTGTAACATGAACAGTATGGGTCTGATCCTCCCCTAAGACGGTTACTGTCTAGGAACCTTCAGCAAGTCTGTCACTCACAGCTGTTCAGCACTACTGATTGATGCTTCGTCATTAAAAAGTGGCACTTGATAATTGCTGAAATAATAATGTATCTTCACCATCTCCAACTGTCCAACAGGCAAAAGGAAGTAACTGGGTCACTACCATTTACAGCACTAGGTATAACTTTTAAGCGTAGAAAACGGATGCACCGTGTGTGTGTGATTAAGCTGGTCTGAATATAAGGCCGACTGAAATCTGACACAAGCAGAAGAAAAGTTTGAACCCAAAGTAATGATCCCCGTAAGCACTAGACCTCGAGCATACAGACGAATGTAAAGTGAAGCGCAGGACACCCTGTATATCTGGAGATAAGTTTAAATTTGTTAAACACACTCAAGACTACTATGCCTTATGCTGTCTGATGCCAAGGTCACTTGGCTTCTCATTGCTTTACCTCATTGGAACCAAAACCGACAACCCGTGTTTCATGTATATGATTAAGCACTGGTAATTACACTGGTCTCCACCATGCAGTATTTAAGTTGTGCCAAAAAGTTTTAGCAATGTATAAAACTTTTACACATAACCCAACCTATAGTCAAGGATCTTACAAAAGGTTCGGGACTAGGCATATTGCAGCGTCCACGAGCTGAAAGCTCCTGTGAAGCAGTTATAATCGATTGTTATCCTAATTCTTGTTTTCTCAGCTTTCCAAGCACAAATGAACACACTGGTCCAAAATGGAGTAACAGAATGCCAACAGCCAAAACTTCATATCACTGCACATTTGGCTTAAAGCAATCATGGACAGCTAAATGTAAATGCACACGTTTTTCTATAGTGACTGTTGGCCTTGACCTAGGTCAGTTTACAGATTTAATCAAATAGATTGTTCCCAATTTCCAACCATGTCATGGTTTTGCAAGAAAAACACACGTCTACCAGGCACAAGCAACAAACGGTCTGATGAAAGGTTTCTGAATATGGTTTAACATTTCTCCTCAACAGGAACATACGAAAGAATCTTCACATCACAAAGAAATAAAGTCAAAGATAAACAAAGAACTAAACATTATTAGTGATTTAACCATCTGCACAAATTGCAATTGAGTTTGAATCAAGTTCAAGATTTCTAAATCTAAAATCTGAGAAATTCCACTGAATATCAAATCACTGGAAACGTCAAGAAAATATAGCTGCTCAACAAATACGGGTAGAACTGGGACAGAAAATCCCCTCCCAACCATCACCCACGCTACACATGTTACACATGCTACACATGTTACACATGCTACACATGTTACAGCAGCTGCAACTCCTTACATCCGTTACTAAGCAAATGAATCACAACGCTGTACTCGATCGGCAAAAACTGATCTATAAAACCACAAAACCCCATTTTCTGTTCGGAAATGTGTTGCAGGTCCCAGAAGTTCAGAGCATTTGCGGAATTGGCTACGACATTTACTGTGGAATTTACATTATTGGTGCAGTTCAAAAGAAGTCTCTGTTTTAATCATTACCACAACATAATATTGTGAAGAAACAGAAATACTTATTAGGCAAGTTCGAACTAAGTCCGTCTTCTTTTACATTAGAGTGAAAAATATAACCCATTCACCTATCAACACAAATTTACAAGGAGCAAGCAACAGGGCCACTGAATACTTAACAACTGAACTTAATATCAGCCATTAAAGCTGGAACTTTAATAGGCTTCTATGAACAAAGTGGCTGGAAAACACAAGTGTCTGGCCATAACAAAGCCTGAGCTTTTATTCTGCAAGATGCACATACTCCATGATTCATTAAGCTTGTTAAAACAAATTCCAACTTACTGGTAAACAAATTCAGAATGGTCAGCCACATCAGCACCGTTTCTGCCTGGCCTCGCAAAATATGCAAATCATTAAAGTAGCGACAAAAACTTTCCACAAGTTTCGGGAATGACAAGATGCAAAAAGATGGAAACTGCTGATTAAACGCAAGCAGGTCGACACGACAGAGATACAGAAAGCCAATGGCAGCATAAAAGTAAACAGTCTCAAGATACGACCTGCTCAACAATTTCGTGTAATTAAAATAAGGAGTCAGGTGGCTCTGTTCAAGGAAACCAACCATCAACACTGAACAGGGCATCCTCGACCTTTGGCCCTGATAGCAACTTGGAAATGATGAGGCTCTATCGTCCTATCCAAAAAGTGAAAGCAACCCCTTTTCACAAAAAAAGCATGTGTTTAGATTTCACTTGGCTTAAATGTACCCCGTGGGGAATTTCTCAAAGTGGGTTAAACCCAACATACAAGATATGTCCCAGAAATACAGCAGAACACAACTATGCTGTTGATTTTACTGGCTTAAAAGGAAAGAAAGTGTGTCCTGCAAAGATTTGCTAAACAATACACTATTGGAGAGAGTGGAAGTTTGTTCAAGTTGGATAAACAAAAAGTCAATGCAGAAGACTCGTCTGACAAAAATAATGGAATGAGGATAAACGGAATGGATTAAAGAATATACCTCAGATAGCGAAGAAGACGCATACAGAAATTTCTGACAGGAATATCACTGGACAACCACAGCACCAGTGGCAGTGTTAACGGAACGAAAAGTGTGGTCCGAATGCATACTGCTCTCCCCCAGACACAACATATCAGTACTGAACCAACCAAAAACCGAGCAACCAAAATTAAAGTCAAAGCTAAACTGGTAAGCAATTTCAACATGGAATCTGTTATTTTCACTGATCAAATGGCCCCATTATCTGCATTTATGAACAGAACCATCTTTGAAATATTCTACATGTTGATCATGGGCGACTTTAGGCTAAATGGACAATCGCCCGCCAGACAGAAGGCGCGCTTAGTTGGCCGATGGCTGGTTGCGTTTTTGTAAAGCGCTGGCCAAATCCTGCTGTAGCATCGCCTTCTGTTTGTTTTCAGCAGCCGACACGGTTGACCGCAAGCCGTTGACAATGTCCTTCGTCTTGCCGAAGTAGATGTCATTCAACGTATTACGAATCTTATTCTCCATATCCTAAACAAAAGTCACATGGCATCCATTAAAGGTAATGTGACGCAATCACTCATTCATCGTAAGTATCTAGTCACAGCAAAGTGACTGATTGATTGATACTGGTAACAGAGAAGGAAACAAACTTCTTTACAGGCTTCTGGAGAAATTGTTCAGCAGCACAAAGATAAAGGTAACCACTTGTTTACATTCTTCTATAGAAACTCCTTGGAAGCATAAAGGTAAAGGCAATATGCTTGATAACATGCCTTTACAGTAACTTCCCAGATGCATCAAGAAGAAAGCACTAGCAAATGTACAGCGTCCTTTTTCGACCTCAGTTGTGTTATGGCGCTATATAAATTGTCTAATTATTATTATTTTTAAAGACAATACAATTGTGAACATGCCTTCCCAGAAACTCCTCAGAACATAAAGGTAATACACTTGTTTACAAGCTTCCATGAAGAAAACTCCTCAGACCAAAGAAATCCTCACAAGCATGAATGAAAAAGTAACCATACGCCTCTTTAGAAACTCCTCAGAGACAGAGTCCTGAGGTTAAAGGATCTTTCGACCACAGCAATCCAGTGACAGGACACCTGTTTCAACTTCTCAGCTTGCATTGGCACTCACTTCCTGACCACTAACGGATGGAGGACTGAGTGAGCGCTAGGTGGTGTAGCATTCCATGGACGGTCATCCATCCCAGTAGTCACCTGGCTTGATCTGTCCTGACTTCACTGCACCTCTCAGTCTTGCATCAACAGAACCAAGTGGCCAATAAATAACTGATGACTGACAAACAAACTCATCAGCAGACTGCCCATGAGAAAAATCTGCCAACTGGCTGGCTTCTGCTATTCGCAAACAATCTGGTGACTTACTTCGACCATACGGCCTATGTTGGCAATGTGTGGAGATGCTTCGCCGACGTTCGCTTCCAATTCCGTCTTGAAACAAAAGCAGAATGAAAAAACCATATTACGAAAAACAAATCACTCAAGAAAAACTTTAAAAATTCCTGATCTAAAAGTAATATGAATGTTCCACTATAGCACCTGGTTCTGCCATATTTTATGTGGTAACAGTGTAGTGGTTAACCGTATGCACATCAAAATCGAGCTGATCTTCAAATATGCGACTTCAAATAAGCCAAGTATCTGGTAGTCACATACCTTATAGGGTCACAAAGCGAGATTCTTTAAAGGCACTACATAAATGTTCAGATATACATGCACACATACAAACAAAGGTATCACTTACCTGTCTGGTGAGAGAGCCACCCAGATTCATGGTTCCAGATCCTGCTTTGGTTGTTTGTAGCCATAGCATGGCAGTAGACGTCAGCTTGTAGTGGGCTGCCCGCCCGCTTGACTTCTCCTGTACACACACAATCAAATGAGCAATAAGTCCCTATCACTATAAACATAAACTTACATTACTCTACACAAATCTTTAAACACATAAAAGGCACTGGTACTATTCATCTGATGATATCATGACTGTAACAGCAAACTATCGAATTGTGAATATAATTCTGAATTCTAGCATAGTGAAGTTAAGAAGCACTAAATACAGTTAGTAAGATATCAAGACACCATAGAATACTGGTCAAGGAAAGGACGAGAAGCTTATGTCACATGACGCATGGCCATCTGCTCCAGAACAATAGGCAGAATGAAGTACATTTCCTGAACTGGAAATTTTTATTACATCAGCAGAACAGAAAACACTTCTTAAAATACGAGGCTCACAAACACACACACACACACAGAGGATAAGTAGGACAAGGTGTTATATGGATATAATAATAATAACAACAATAGTAATAATAAATAATACTAAAAATAAGAAGAGGAAGAATTAGACCAGAACGGTCAACCATACCGTTACTTCCACGACGTGGATCGAATCCCAGCAGCCCTTGATCTTATTCGATCCATCACCTGCTTTTTTGATCAGCAAAACGCCAGCGAATCCATGATCGAGGTCCCACAGATAAACGGAAGACACGCCTCCTTCAAAATACCTTCAACAAGAAACACAAACTCCTCTTTATCTTAACAAGTCAGGTATGTCCAAGTGTTCCACATCCCACAATGCAACACACATGAAGCACTCATTTGATCATCAGAGGCAGATCTCTCACATCCCTAGTGGAACTTAGGGAAGTCACTCATTTCCTACTCTTCAGTCCAGTTCAGAGCAGGCAACAGACAAGTCCTAAGGTCCTGGACATGGTGCCAGCACATCATAAGATCTGCCATTTTACTTCCCAGTCTGCACCATTACACAGAGACAATTATTTGCAAAGAACTTGTCCAGGGTCACTGAACGGAGTCCGCTCTGCAGGTTCAAACCTGCAATTGTTAGATCGCAGGCCAAGTGCACCACCAACAGACCACTATGTTGCACACTTCGTCAATCAGTTAAAATCAGCACATCACAGGATCCGCCATTTTACTTCCCAGTCTATGCCAGTACACAGAGACAGTTATATGCAAAATTATATGTCCAGGGTCAATACACGGAGTCCACTCTGCAGGCTCAAACCTGCAACTGTTAGATCACAGGCCAAGCGTGCCACCAACAGACCACCATGTTGACCATTTTGTCAATCAGTTAAAACAGTTCATCTTGTAATTTACTTAAAACAAACTCTCCTATATTCCCTAAAGGCGTCCACTAGCAGTCGCACACAGACACAGAAATCAACCAACGACTCCAGTACATGCTATTGTAGTCGTTGTTGAGTTCTACATGTCTGTGTGACACTGTCAGTGGACACCTACTCCATCCACACGAGCATCACTTGCATTTTTATTAGGGTTTAGTTCAGCTTTGTCAAATGATGCCTTACAATCCTTGCTCAGTTAATGGACACATGGCATGTTAACAAATTCATTACTTACTTACTTACTTACACCATTGTCACACATTCTCATTACAGCGTGGAACTCAACATAGCTCTCTGCACAGCACTACAACGAGACTCCAGTCTATTACCCCAAGTGCAAAGTGGAAACTAAAAAACCACCATCAATTGATGCCTTGTGCATGATGATAACAGCCCTAAAGAAGTCAACAGATTAGATTAGAAAAGAGAATAAGCTTCTTAAACAATGCTCATATGATCCGAACACCTACATCTCTCTGTACTGGTCAAAGGCTGAATTGGCTTCGACCTCCAATCGTCTCAGCCTCTCTGATGGCAAAGCACCGTCAGCCAACGGCGGATCATAAACGTTGGTCCAAGGTGATCTGAAATTCATCACACCGCATCAGGAAGACTCAGTAATACATTCACAACTCTTCTGGATAACATCATTCATCAAATACTCCGACTGTTTGATCATGTGTAGTGAGAAGGAAAGAGACACAAGGAAGACATGACTGCACTGGACAAATAATAAAACAAAGACATAACAAGGCGAGAAAAGCGCTAGATTTGACAAATCACGAAAAAAACAATAGAGACCATTTATTAGCACCCATCACTGTCAAACAACTGGCATTTGGAGAAGATAATGATAGTAACAATGAATGAAACATATTTGGAAGTAATGGAAGATGGTGATGAGCACTATAAAGAAGAAATAAATGAACTGGATTGGACATCCTTACTTCATTGTGCCACACATTCGCAAAACACCATTGCATTGCAGGTCCTAGAAGGAGCTGTATCAGGTATCTTCATGCATACATACATAGGCATACAAACACATACATACATACACATCTACACACATACTCACACACAAATATGTATGCACTTAACTTCCAAAAAAGCACCACAATTAAGTATCCTTATTCATACATAAATACATGTATATGTACATATATACACATATATCCATCCACTAATCTTATGCTCATCCATCCTCTAACCTTATGCTCATCCATTCTCTAACCTTATGCTCATCCTCTAACCTTATGCTCATCCATCCTCTAACCTTATGCTCATCCATTCTCTAACCTTATGCTCATCCTCTAACCTTATGCTCATCCATCCTCTAACCTTATGCTCATCCATCCTCTAACCTTATGCTCATCCTCTAACCTTATGCTCATCCATCCTCTAACCTTATGCTCATCCATCCTCTAACCTTATGCTCATCCATCCTCTAACCTTATGCTCATCCTCTGGGATAGGCAAACCTAATACAGTTTCTTTCCACATCACAATGACTAGCTTCAAAACTCATGCAACTGCTTATATATAGGTCTTGCTTTTGACATGCCCCAGTCTTCATTCTAGGCAGACTGTTCTAATTAAGGCTCCCCACCAGCAATTAATCAGATCCTGATTGCCTTAACCTCCCTCAGACAAATGAACAAGTCATTTGCATAACAAATTAGGCAGAACAGGAAGGAGAAACACAGTGCAAGGGGCTCACAGAACATCCACATCAGTTAAGCAGATTTTATTTCAAATTTTCAGGGTTTTGATGACAAATATGTGATAAGCATGTAGAATTTTGACAACAGTTGTCAACATAAAGTCAATAACCATGCAACAGTGGTTATTATTATTATTTCAGCATTTATACAGCACCATTATCTAATGACTAAGCATTAAATTGATGGTGCTGAGCAAAGGCGAGTGAAGGACTTGCTCAAGGTCCCTACACAGTAACCATCTGAGTGGAGGCGTGAACCCATACTCTGCATTACACGCTGAGCTCTCTAACCAACCAGCTACTGTGCCCCAGCCCATACTCTCTGCACTAGAGGCTGAGCGCTCTAACCAATTGGCTACTGTGCCCCAAGTCACCTCACAGGTCATGAGGACAGGCCAGATCAGTTTAAGAAGACCACGACGAAGACAGGTGTAGCACAGAGAAGTAATCCGACCTGTAGGAGTCGCCATCTCTGTTGTAGTCACATAGCAAGTAATCTTTGCCTAGCGTTTTGTCTCGTGCGATCTTAAGAGGCTGATCTACGGCCGACAGTAAATTCTCGCACAAGTGAGGTACCTGGCAGAAAATTCAACAACACAACCATAGATATCACACAACTCAGCTCTCCACTGAAATTTTATTAATCACCAAAGCTCATCAGTACACGACAGTTTTGTTCATTAAGTATCAAAGGGTGAAACCCCAAAAGGGACACGTTGTCCCGTTAACAGGGTCCCCGAATTACTTACTTACTTAGTATTTAGTCCTTCCTGTGTAGGTCTGCACATTGGAGAACTTCACCATTCATTGCTGTCGACCGCCAATCTTCCTGCCTCATTCCACGGCATCTCCAAAGATCCAAGATCGCCCCTGATGGTGGTCTCTGGCCAGTTCCTTGTTGGTCTTCCCCTTCTCAGTTTCCCTTCAGCAGTCCAGTTCACTGCTCGATTGGGTCCCCAAATTACTAATACAAACTTCTGTTCCGATTATCAGTTTCATCCCAAGGCAAGCATATGAGTCACTGCTCATATCAGACGTTGTCCCATAACCCATCATCCTATAATAAAACTAGTTTCTATTTTGGGATCCATGCTCTCAGCCACAAAGTAGCACACACAATTTGCATTATAATGCCTTTTATAATGAGATCTCACTGCATATACACAAACTTCACATAATGTATGAGAGGTTCATAAAAGGTGCTACATAAATATCCAGGGTGATTTACAATTCGTTACAAAGTTACATTACACTACATTACAAAAGTTGCTTGCTTCAGAAAAGGATCTAGATAAACTGGTTAAGAATAAGAAAGCCAGCATACCAGGTCTATTAGATTCGAGAGATTAGCCTCGATCTTCTGAGGTGGAAGACGACGCATTAGATCGAGCGCACAATCCAGCTGTGGATCTTCCATTTTGCTTCAGAAGAAAACAACAGAAAGAACTCAGCTATTCAGCCATACTGACAGTAACAGTCCCATGTCCTTTCTATGTATGTATGTATCTATATGTGTGAATATGTATGCATGCATGTGTGCGTGTGTGTGTGTATCAAAGCATTTTATAAAATCCCAAAAGCGTATTTGTAAATGCAGTTGTAATTATGGCCGTGTATAGCAATTCTTCAAGAGAAAATCCTCAGAGGTGACCCCAACCTGAACAAGACATGTGACCACGACCAAAAATAAAGAAGTCTCAGTAGGTGAGGAGAGATTTAATGGTTGTGGGTCTAACAGCAACAGCAGGCTCTGGTGAAACTCCAAAACTGATTCCAAAGCTCCTTAATCAGCATGATTTTGTCATGATATGGCCTTACTGAGAACTTCTTGCTGCGCGATCCCAACGGATTGCAACTCCAGGAAACATACCGAAAGAATCAGTCAGTGAAAGTAGTCAACAACATAGCTGAGCATACATTCACCTTGGCACAGCACAAGAACTGAACAGCTCACCTACGATTCCTCGCTCAGTCGATGGACATATGGTGTATTAACAAATGCATTACTTAATTACTTATTACTCACTTCTCTGACACATCTGTGCAATAAAAGTAACACTTGCTGAAGTTACGAAGGATCGGAGGAGGAAGTTCTGTGCTCAATAAAAAGTGGAATGAATAGCAATCCAGAAAAGTTGATATTAATCACGCAGTGACACCATGTTTGGCAGTGAATGCAGAAAACACCATTTTAAGGTAAATTTAAAATATGGAAAAAAAAACATCACCAGCCCTACATGTACACAGCGTTGAAATGACTATAGCAGCTGCACTGTACGATTAACTTAGGGGTACCTTGTTAAATTACTTAATCACTTCCTGTGCAAAGAGCATAGCCAGAACAAATAGTGCTTTGTTCTAATTATCTAATGCTCTAATGTTTCAATCTAATGTTCCAACTTTCAAATGATCTAAAGTTCTGTGTAAACAGTCTTCCTGACCAAGTGAAGAATGCCCCCCTGCTGGACAAATTCAAGTCATGGCTCAAGAGCAATCTTATTAAAATATATGACTGTTGCTGATTTTTGAACTCATGTACAGTGCCCTGTTTTTTGGCTTCAACCATGCTACAGTGCTATATAAATTGTCGTATTATCAATGTTCCAATTATCGAATGATCCAGTGTTCCAATCATTCAATAATTAGAACATATAATCGATGGATACATGCGCATGCCCTCAGTTATATTGTTGTTGGCATTTCTTCACGTTTTGATGGATTAAACTGTCCAAATGTGAAATCTGCGCATAACTCTGGCAGTTAGGATTTTTATTGTTGCCGAGTCTGCGTAGAGGAATTATTTTTTGTTTCCAACATGGATTTACTGGGCACCAGACAGTTTTGTTTCAAGTTATCGTGACCTTCTGTGTCTGGAAATGGTCCATCAAAAGAGGGCAGATATGATACTGATGAGTTTATCTTAAACAGGTGCTACACAAATTTCAAATTACAATTGCAAATTACAATTATCTAATGTTCCACATTTCCAAAATTTTATCTAATGCCCCAGGTTTCAAAGTTCCATCTAATGTTCTAGGGTTGTAATTGTCCAAAGTTTCAAAGTTCCAGTTGCCTGAACACTGGGAAAACTCAATGTACTAATGATTCACTTTTCATTGCAGGAAAACCAAAATCTATAACCAGCACATCCTAGATTACAATAACTGAACTTCCTGTTGGATTTAAAGAGGTACTTATACCTAAGACGATGACCATCAACTTTTCACATAGTTATATATTGTACATTGATTTCACATGAAGGACTCAGGATTCAATCTCAGATCATAATTTCAGCAGTGTTAGCCGGCTGGCCATCTTCATGCTTCAATACTTTGAACTGATAAAACAGTCAGTAAGTGAATAATCCACACTGTCATACTTCTTACTGGGAACTCCATGGAAGAGACAATAAAGGTATGAACTCTGTCTTACACGCTTTATATCCTGCTGACACCTATTTATAGCCACTCAGCAGCAACTGCACAATAGCAAATGTACAACATCCATCATCACAGTTGTGTACTTCATGTGGTGGCTGACAGGTTTAACACTCATGTACCTTCCTCTGAGGCAGTTCAAAAACTGACCCTTGGTGTCACCAGAACATACAGAAAGGAAACCACATAGATCAAACCATTATTGTCACTTCTACAGTGAGCATTTAAACACTCAGTCAATAATCCACACTCACAAACATCTAATTAACAAGCGAGTCACTAAGATTGTGTTAATAGCATATGGGCAATTATGTCAACCTGTGCCAGTAATGATGCAGTCATTCATTCATTCATTCATTCGGTCAGTCAGTCAGTCAGTCAGAGCATTTATATAGCGCCCCTAAAAGTTGTATATCCAGAGGCGCTCATCTAATACTTAACTAATTAAAATGATCCAGTAAATATACTCAGTTACCCCTAAGACAAAAGTAACTGAACACTCAATGAGAAAATCCTATACACAGTTGGTATTTACCATCGGTATTTAGAAGCCCTAGAATGTAGCTGCATCACAGGCAGAGGATAGCTCCATTTAAAAATGCTTGTACGGTAAATTAGCAAACTCGGATTATCTTATGACACAAAGCCAAAGAAAATGGTGCACGCCCATTGTTTGATCATTTGCATGCATGAGAATGGTCAGCTTCTGCAATTCGACCTCGCAAGTAATTCGCCCACACTACACTCTAAAGAACAGCCTGACGGTTCTTGTTACAGTGCAATTACACTTTTTCTAAAGAAAAATCCTATTCGTAATTGCACGAGGTCATGGTAATTTTGTCTTCCTCATAGCCACAGCCCCACACTATTGATCGCCGACGCCGTCTGTTTCGGTTCTCAGCGGAAACTGCGACCAGTTGATTTCCGGAAACAACTTACTGTTAAAATTTCTAATCGTGTACGAAAAATCCTGAAGTACAGAGAAGATATTTTCCCGATACTGTCCTGACAAATGGCTTCATATTCCACAAACTGTGTCATGGCGGGGTTACGCATGGGGCTGGCCGAAATGGACAACCCTACTCATATCACGTACAGTTCAAGGTAACATGCTAACTGTACTCCAAATTTCTTGAATAATTCACCTTAATCAAATCGAATGAATGTTACTAACCGTGTGAATAACTGTTTATGGTTTTAAACTGGAAATGTCCAACCCAGCAACCAACAAATTTCCGACGACACCTACCACAGCAAGTCCTCCCTATGCGGATATGCATAACCCACTTTCAACCAATCAAAACGCGTCAACCAATATTGACCAATCAGATCGGGTCAAAAATATTTGACACAGTTTCAGCCAATCGCCATCCGACTTTGTTGAATCACTGAATGACGATAGCCTTTTAAGGTATGTTTCTTCTATATGGCCACGGATAGGTCGCAAACCTGGTGAGCCATAGCCCTATCCGACGCCAAAATGAAGCCCATTTAGAGTATTTCAACTGTGAACGCAGTCAGTTGGCCGAGGGAAAGCCATGAACTTAGACGTGATGGTCAGTAGTATCAGATACGATCACTTACCCACAACAAACTTTAACCCTCCCAACCCTCCTAACTTCGTATTTACAATTTAACCACTCCGCTCAACCCGCTCCTCTTCTGCCCTAACACTTCTCCGCCCGTCCGTCACCTCATCCGTAAAATTTGGTAATCGCTTCATAGCCATAGCTGTCCCGCCACTCTTGAATAACCCCCTCCCCAGAACCGCGACAGTTATCTGACCCATCACACAAACTCATCTATGCTCAACCGCTGCAAATTTCTGCATTGGCCTTTCACTCAAAACTGAAACATTTTTTTCAAAGATTCTATCCTGACTCCCCTTCTTCCTCTTATCTCTCCGCTCCAATCCCAAACCCACCCACCGTAGCTGTCATGCTTTCTCTCAGCCTGATTTTTGGATTTTGACCTGGAACCGAACCCTTCTGCCTATCGACTTTGTTCTGACTGAACGCCTGTGAATAAACTGGTCCCCGCGACATGGCTTTCTTTGGGCGTTGTAGAAATCTCGGAATCACGCTTATGCTTAGGAAAGGAATGAACTTTCACGTAAGCAGTAGAACAAGAAGAGCGATCCAGGACTAGTGATGCGAAATATTATACGTTTAAAATGTATATAGCCTCTGTATAGTCCTACCGGTAATAAATTTTACTCACGTAGTTTATATCCTGCCTCATTTACTTCCTTGATTTCTGTGTGCGTAAATAGAAGCCAACGCAGATCCACAGGTTACGCAAATATTCACCTAAATTATACAGAAAGCTGTAGTGTCGGCAGATTGGCCTATAATAACACAACATAATCTGTCGGGATTATAGCTGCAGCCTGCTCCAGCAAGCAGTAACTTTTATATTGGGTCTACGTGTGCGGGGACCTTAATGGCCCATTCAAACGGGCAGAGGTGGTAAAGGATCTCACCAGATTAATTCAGTGAAAAATTAGCAGGGTCTAGGCCATACGGTCGTCATGGAGAAACGTGTACATTTATATTTACATTAATTATTTATAGAGGGATGACCATTCGAAGCTGTTTATGCATGCAATTTAAGTTTTCCGTGACATAACACTCCTCTTTCACAGATCCTATCCTGACTCCTCTTATTCTTACAGGCCTATCCTTTTCCACTCAAATCCCAAATCGTAATCGTATTTCCGAGATTTCTACAGAGGCCAACTAAACCCACGCAGCGGGGACCAGCTTATTCACATGCGCTCAGTCAAAACAAAATCGATAGGCAAAAGGGTTCAGTTCCAGGTCAAAATCCAAGAGGCAGGCAGAGAGACAGCGCGGCAGCTACGGTGGATGATGCTTGGGGTTGGAGATAAGAGGAAGAAGCGTTCTTGCGAATACGCTGGTTCCAGAGACTTAGCTTTCTTTGGGGATTGTAGAAATCGCGAGCTAATGATTACGATTTACGATTACTACTTTCAAACTAAATGCAGGGTACCAGCTTATTCACGAGCGCTCCGTCAAGTCAGAGAGGTTGTCCAAAGATGCCATGTCGAGAACCAAGTCCGGTTGCCACTTGCCAGAAGAACAGAGAGGAGAAGCAATTGTGGGTTGTGTTTAAGCTGAGAGAAATGGAGAGGCAGAGGATTCGATGCATCAGGGTGGGATTCCTCTCTTTTCTTCTGTAAGTGTGATCCTTCCTACGCTTGTCTTCTATTCTGCAGTTTCACTTCAGATTGACAACCCAACTTTTCCGACTACTGTATCTCGTGAACTCGATCCTGGATCGTCCTAAGGCCACCGTTTTAATCATAATCGCTCTTCAAATCAGCACCAAGCTCTCAGCCGTCTCGACTCCTCAGACTCTGACCTGGAACCGAAACTGACACAAAAGCCTGGACCTTGAAGACTAGATTTGATATAGCGCCGGTGTATAATCAGTTTTCTCTGACGCTACTTTTGTGTGGCGTTGACAAATCCTGGATGTTAATATGAGCCGACATTAAGCCTACAATAAATTCATGAGTCTACACAACAAAGACACACTCCCTTGCACGCGATCTAGCCTACAGTTTCGAAAACGAGATTATATGCACGAGATATGCGCTCCGTGAGTCAACCATATTGATGATATCTTTGAAATAAACGGCAGAAATGGGCGGGCTAACACTTTGTGAGCTCGAGTGAGTTTTTGAGGTATCTTCCAAAATTGAGAATCGGCACAAAGGCAGCCTCACTGGACCCCGTGTAGTTTCTCTCTCATTTTCGCTTGCACTGTCATACCACTTGAGTGCGAGCTCCGAAAAGCCGGGAAAAGAGTTAATCACAGTTATTGCAAACCATGACTTATACTGTCTTATTGTTTTGTGTACATTTTTTATTGTGAAGTGTGGGCGTTTCTCTGGCGCAAAAGAATACTTACTTACTCATAATGCCCAACGAGTAGATAACACCATTTAGCTGATCTTTCTTGAATTTGACCTGACACGAGAACTAATCAAACAATTCGTCCTTTGTTTGACAGCGTACACGGGGAAGAATCTTACAGTTCATACCCAATAAATTCACTGAGCATAGTAAGCCATATTGGCGCTTACCATATGGTAAGCGCGGAAGAGGCACAGTAGAATAGGTAGAGAGCAGAGACAGAGCTGTACGCTGTGCAGTTGTCTCTCTTCAGGAAGCAGCGCATCCTGAACTTGAACTTGCCGTGGAGTGAACAGATAATGCTAGGGCAAATCTAAGACGGAGCAGCCATTATGTATTGGAAATAGAAGAGGCAGTGATGTAAATGGCTGTAAACAAAAAATTAGGAATGAGCAACCACCACCTATCACTCATCTACAACACACTTCAATCTTCCCAACCCTCCTGTCTTCGTCAGTTAATTACAAAACAACCGCTTCGCTCAACCCGCTGCTCTTCTGTCCAAACACTTCGCCCTCGTCACCTCATCCGTAAAATTTGATAATCGCTTCATAGCCATAGCTGCCCCACCACTCTGGAATGAACTCCCCCTAGAATTGCGACAGTTTTCTGACCCATCATACAAACTCATCGATGCTCCACCGCTTGCAATTTTTGCTTCGGCCTTTCACTCAAAGCTCAAAACATTCCTCTTTCACAGATCGTACCCTGACATCCCTTCTTCCTCTTATCGCTCTCTCCTCTCCAACCCCAAACACCACCATCCCTAGCTGCCACGCTGTCTCTCCGTCTGACTTTTGGATCTTGACCCGGAACCGAACCCTTTTGCCTATCGATTTTGTTTTGACTGAGCGCCTGTGTCGAAATTGAGGAATCTATTTTTAATAGAGGTCGGCTCACAAAATATAACGTCAGCTTACAGACTCCTCGCATATATAGTCTATGGTTTTCGAGTTCAGTTAAAAACAGGTTAACAAAGTTTTAAAATATTGTTTTGCAGACTTAACTAATTATTTTGAAAGTGTTTGTGTGATAGTTGCAGACTTTTACAGTACCTATAAAAATGGCGTAGTTGCATTTTGACTGTCACGAAGCCGTCGTGTAGATTTGGTGGAATTTTACCCGTTGTGAATGTTTTCTGCGCGTGAAGTGGCAATATTCTGAAAGTACAGCGCCCACAGCCAATCACTACGACATCGAATACGCACCAAATGCATCATAAATCGTCATTAATGCAATATATTCATAATGTCCATGTTATTCACATCGTTCAAATTACTGGTACTTAAGTAAGAAAGTAAACAACTTAAGTAGAAGTATCGATCAATACATTTACTTAAGTAAATTAATAAAAGTAACAAGTATTCTTCCAAGTAATACATGGGAAAGAAACTACTGAGTTTATGGTGATTATCACCTCTATTAAAATAGTCTTTTATTCTGGTATTAGTTTTGAATGTATAGTATGTTCCACTTACTATTATTATTTTTGATATCTGGCACGTTAATCTCTTAATATTCATTCATTCATTCATTACTTGTATCAAAGAAAGAATCAGCTGAGGTAACACTCTGTTTGACATGTATTATGCGTCAATTTTACATTGAAATTTAAATTCAAGCTCCAGAGCTGAAAAGCTGATGTGTCCAGTCTTGAGACTGGAGCTGATCGAATCCAGTCTTGAGACTTCTGTAGAGCCGTTATAAGCCAGGCAAATAAAGACCACAGTTGAACAGTATGGTCTTCAACTGCTGGTGAAAAAGAGGCAGAGAAGAGACGAGATGCTTGTGTTGCAGGTTGCAGTTTGCTCATCTGTTCCAGTATCTTGATGTCTATCATTTCGGTCTCAACACTTACCTTTTTCATTTGGCATACCTCCATTGGTTGCCTCTGTCTCAGAGGACTGACTTTAGATTTTATCTAATATAAAGACTTCTTTGGCACTGTTTTCGTAATGCCCAAGGCATCAGTCGATAGTCACTTCAAGTCAAAATCACAATCCAAAATCATAATCCTTTGGAGAAGCCAGCCAAATTCCGATAGGTCAGAGAAACCAGAAGCCCAGGTTACGGTGGGTAAGCAAATTTGAAGAGATAGTCTTTAGTTTCGACCTGAATGACATCAAAGAATTTTATGGTATTGGCCTGACTATGGCTTGATTTTGTTGTGCCATTGGTTGATGCCTTGTTGTGCATTACATGCTGGTGCTATAGAAGTTGTTAAGTATTTTAAAAATAAATAATTTAATTTATAGAATTTGCTAAGTAATTAAAAATATTTGCATGTACTGGAATGATGGATTTGCTCATATCAAAGATGATGGCCTCCAGAGTTATGCTGTTTGTCTGTGCAATCTGTGTTGTTGATTTCACACGACCAGCCTGGGATTCGAATCCATGCTGCAGTGGTAAAAAGCTGACAAATTGGCCATCTCTTCAGGCGTTCATTGTTACGCATCGAGTTATTTATATGTCTTTCTGTACATCTGTCTTTGTGGTTGATTGTCATGCTGTATGTCTGCCTGTGTATGACTGTGCATCTTCCTTTAATTGTTTGCTGTGTTATGTATTTAATTGTTAGCGTATTTGTCCAAGCCTACGATTCCTCACTCAGCTGATGGGCGCACGGCGTGTTAACATGTACGTTACTTACTTACTAGGTGACAATGGAGAAAACTCAAGCGATTAACAGCAAGATGGCAGAATGGCAAGACAGAGCAGACCGCAATCAAAACTTCCAGAAGGTCAACCTCTCCTCTACAGGTTTTCAAGGTCGTACCAACGACCTTGGGTCTCCACAGGACGACGGTACCAGCACAGAGAAGACACGAGGAATTAAGAGTCGTGTGGCTGCATGGCAGGAGATGGCAGAAGACCATCAGAAGCACCCAAAGAGCAACCAGTTTTCCAGAAGCTTCCATGGTCCTTCCTACCAACATCTTGGGTCACATGAGGACGACGAAAACTACGGTCGTCCAGTTCAAGGGTCGAAGACAGAATTTCGTGGCAAAGCAGCTGGTGTTCATGTAAGCAGCGAGATTGTCGAGCTTTGTAGAGTGATCCAGAGTATCGGAACTCCAATGGCAGATGGCAGCTTTGCAGTGCGATTCGGTAAACTGTTCGAGTTGTACACAATGATATCAAACAAGGTTGGATTTGTTGTATTGCCACAATTTAGAGAAAGTAGGTTAAATGGAATATGTTCTGGGTATTTTTGTATAAAGACACTATATAGCACTTTTGAAGTACCTCGTAAAAGTGTGGAATATGGCTTATTAATATCCAGAGTAAAGTAAATTCTGTCCAGGAAAATTTAATGGAAAATGGCAAACCCACAAGATGGCTACAGTGGGTGTAATCGTAAATCTCAAGGTTTCTACAGCGCCCAGCGAAAGCTAACTTGCAGGAACCAGCTTATTTACAGGCTCCGAGTCAAAACAAAATTAATAAGCCGAAAGGGTTTGGTTCCAGGTCAAGATCCAGGAGTTGGGCGGGCACGCATTTGGATGACTACGGTGGAGGGTGTTTGAAATTGGGTGTAGACATGCTGGCAAGTACCACCTATCTAGCAACATCAGGAATGATTAAATTCTTCAGTGATTAAATAAACCACGTTCCTGAGACATGCCACGATTTTAGTTCAGTTCTGTGATTGTCATACACAGTTGGTTCTTTCAAGAGAACTGCTCTTTTCGGTTCACGATCGTTCTTAGTTACTTAGTCTTATCTCTGGAACTGTCTTCCAGAAAAAATTGTTTAGTGCATTCTGTGATGTTAATAACAGTCTTGACTCAAGACTCATCAACAGGCCCCCTTCCATTTCTGTATGATAACTGGACTAACGCTGCCCTGAAGGAATGGAACCGACTACCAATGTTTCTGCAAAGCTGAAACACTCCTTCTTCATTTAAGAACCACCTGAAAACTCACTACATGTATTTCTCATTGGCTTTCAAACATCTGGATATCTGTTTGTTGTCACCTTGCGACTGACTAACAGCGCCTCAGATTCGGAGTGTGACTTTGTGTGTTAAAAATCTTTGTAATAATAATGCCTTGTGCACAGCAGAAGTTACCAGATGACAGAATTCCAGATCTGGAATATTCAGTGTAATGTATCTAGTGGATCTATGGGTTTTTAGGAGTTGATACAGGATCTAGTTTATTTGGCATGGTGGTGTATCGGTAACGTGTTTGATCAATGATCATGCAGTTGTGGGTTCGACTCCATGTAAAGACCCTTGGCATGTTGTTTGCACACACTGTGCCACTCACCACACAGTATAATTTGGTACCGGCATAAGCTGGGAAGTAAATGCCAAGTCCTGTGATGCACTGGCCCATGTCCAGAGCTTGGGATTCGTCCATTGCTGGCTCAAGGGCCTAAAGAAAAGGACATGAACACCTTCCCTACATCTCACTTGTGGGATATGGGATACTTTACTTTTAATTCAGATTCGTCAAAAGCAGCATGAGTTATTGCATGTACTTGACAGGTGGTTGGGATGCTGATGCGAGCTCGGCGACAAGGCCTTGTTGATTTCGAGGGTGAAATGCTGTATCAAAGACGCGATGAAGAAGTCATCATACGCCTTATTCAGACTCCAGAAGAACTCATGAATTCGATTGAAAAGCAAAAGGATGACCTGAAACATCACCCCGCAGCAAAATCATTACATGTGTGACCAAAATCTGCAACAGCCTTTTCAGCAACGTAGTTGCACTAGTCGTTTAAAACCTGCATAGATCTTTTGAAACGGTGAGAGGCCAGATCATGACGAGGGAAAAAGTTCCAAAAATACCAAGTACATGTAGTTCTCATGACCATAACAAGAAATCTGTCGATACCGTTGACTCCTGCTGGGCGACCACCTGGACTTAGTATTGTTTCCTTATCAAATAGTGGATACTTTATGATTTGCCTCACTGTCCTGTGCATAAAGTGGATGAAGTCCGAACCACCTTTGACCCGGAACTGATTTGGCATCTCACCGGATCACGTGTTGGAGTGTTATTCTTTTGAGTTTGATTTGGCACAAGCGCTGCAGGAGTGTTTTACACAACCCTTTGTTAATTTGACTTTAATGCGCTCACTGATGCCAACTTTCACAGCTGTGTGATTTATTTGTTGTTATTTATAGCTCAAAGCATTTTATAAACATTGTTACAAGTATTTTGCTATTTAAACATGTGTAAATACTATTTTATACAAATATAAAGCTGCAAAGAACTAAAAATGTGGGTTTGCATGGTAAAATTTCCAACAGCCCATCAAAGAATATCAGCACAGCAAACGTGTTCCAGAAGCTTTACATAACCTTTAATTTTACAAAAAACCCTACATTTAAGAGACTGAATTGCAGTTGAACAACAACTATGATGTAGTTTGTATCTTTGGTGTATTTTCAACAAAATATCAACCAAATCGTACAGTTTAAAACAACTGATGTATTTTGAAGACAAAGTTGAAGTATTTTCAAAATCATACACGTAAGACGACTGAAAGGCAATTTTAAAACAACCGATGTATTTTCAAATGATCACGCACTTTAAATGAAACCATAACATAAAATCACAGACTTAAGATGGCCAAAACATAATTTAATAACAAGTATTTTCAGTGAAACAATAAACATTAAATTACACATTTTAAGGCAGCCACAATGAAATTTAAAAACCACTGTTGCGTCTTCAAGACAACGAAGCATTTCAGTTCAAGAAACCTATAATATATTTTCAAGACAAAGTAGACATTTTCAACCTAACGGTGTGCTTTTTCAACAAGTTCTTCATTCTTTCGTTAGTCTGGCAAGGTGATGCTGAAGTCTAACATGTTGATACCCTGGTCAAGAGCTGAATACAGATGAGAACGGTTAAACGCCAGAGAATAGACCGGACTAGCCGTGCGCCCAGTGTAGTACATCTAACAAAGTATAATATAATACAATACTGTATTAACATTATAAATACTTTACTAACAAACATTATAATGTTGAAAATAATTTTAAAGTAAAATAATAATTTTAAAGTAAAATGATAAAACATAACTGTCACTTAAACATTCAAAGATTCTGGGACTGTATTGCAGATAGGATGTTAAGCAAGTTTCTATTGAAGGTCCTGCAGTATTTTCAGAAATACACTTGACAAGATCAAACTTCAGTTTAATCTGAATCTGAAAATTTCTATAGCTGGTGCCTGTGTTCGCTTCAACATGACAATGATTACACATACCAAATCCCAGGACAGTCCAGTCAAAACCAAGAGATTCACGAAGAGAGGATAACGGCCTGAGATGGAAGTGCAATTCTAAATGATCCAAAGAACTGAAAAGCAACAGTCTGGTTTGTCTGTTTCTGTGTTTCCCTCTCAAAAGGCTAGACCTCGTTTTGCATGAGAATCTTGACACCGTGCGCAGAATAAGTACGTAACATAACAGACGTACCGCTAAATAACAAACTGAAAGTAATGGCGGTATAAATGTGTTTACGCAGAAAGAAATCTACCTGCACTGGATGCAATTTACGCTTGTCCCACAGGTGTATCATACCATGACGAGAACTACCACTTAAGAATGTTTTGTCGTAGTCCGTCTGTATGCAGTACAACGCAGAATCATACGGTTCTTCCCAGCAGATGGCACTAAAATATTCACAGCACATCTTAAGTCTCCATCTGTAATCGTAATCTTGAAATTTCTATAGCGCCCAATGAAATCTAAGTCGTGGTAAGCAGCTTATTTACAGGCACTTGGTCAAAACAAAATCGATAGGCAAGAAGGGTTCGGTTCCAGGTCATGACAGTTAGGCAGGTGGCGTTTGGAAGACAGATAAGGGAGGAAGAATAATGAGGATAGGATCAGCAAAAGAGGAGTGTTTTCAGTTTTGAATGGAAGACCTGTATCTTATCCGAGTGATGAACTTATAATTGTTTGTAGTACAAGTTTTATCAAGCAGAAGCAAGTGATGCCTGGTTAGCTGAAAAATCAAAGGCGAAAACATGTTTGGTGTAAAGCTGATTCTGACCACACAGCCTGGATCTTGCAGACCTGACTTTACACAGCACTGGTAAATAGGCTGGTTTTTCTGACAGCTTTTGTGAGATGCTGCAAAATTTAGGAGATTAACATTTCCATAGCCTGCATACAAATCTGATCTAACAACAATAACAATTTTATTCCAAATGAAAAAACAATGGGGCACTCGTCGAGTACTCTGTCCAAGAAACTACACACATACACACATGTACCCAAAAACATGCTTTATCTGAGGGCTCATTTTAAAACTCAACCTTAATGCGGACTTGCTACACCTAATAAATTCTGTATTTACATCATCCTGGACTCGTTTCCTCTGTATGCCATTTCCACATCCTTTTTGATTTCCCTCTTGGTTTTCACACTGGACTTGCCCTGGATTTCGATATGCCACTGATTTATCTTAGCATCTAACAACGATTGACACCTTGGTATTACTGTATCTGTTATTACAGTCACAACACAGATGTTATCAGATTAGATTACAGTAACAAACTTGATACAGTGAGAACTGGTTTTCATAAAACTGACAAAATTCTGGTTTCAAAACAGTGGTTTTGGAATTTAAGACCTAAATGTTCAACTTAAAACAGTAAAATAAATGTAGCTTGTTTTTTACAGCAGAAACAGCATAACTTCCTCTGTTATTCTTTGCTTACAAGGTACTTTGGACACAGCTTACACCTTACTTCAAGATGCCGTGTATTCTATGACATAAAAATGATTGTAACTCTTGATAAAGAACATATCAAACCTCTTTGTGTATGAATATCGCAAGTCCCAGAGTCGAATATACGTGTCATATCCACAAGACAGCAAAGTGTTCGAAGTTTCATATTGTATGTCGAGAACACCTGCCCCACGCTTGTATTGTTCACCCAGCCTTCCCAGCATGCAAACTCTGCCAAAACACAAAAAAAGGGGAGCAACTTTGAAATTGCACAACAGGAAAATAACACTATGCCAATCAAAAGTGACATCATTGTTGTATGCTGTTCGTTCAGTAAAGGCTTCAAACCAAATAATGGCTGAAACATGGACAAGGGTCAAATACTGAAATAGCCAATCATTTTAAGTATGGCTACAGCAGACGGGCTGTGGCAGATTCTTACAGTACCGTGGACTGCCAAGAAGACAACTGATTGGGTCCTCGAGACTGCAGAAATAGAAAAGTCTGCTGGGACTAATCAAAAAGAGGAAGCTTTCATACTTGGGCATATGCTACAAAAAAGTAGAGACTGTTTAGAGAAAGAGATCATCCAAGGCACTCTTCCTGGATCACAAGCTTGGGGAAGACCCAAGAAGACATCGAGCAATAACATCAAGTCGTGGACTGAATTTTCCTTCGACCAGTTATTACAGGAGACAAGGGACAGAAGCAGATGACATAAAATTGTCCGTGCTGCAGCCAATCCTTGGCGCGAGGACGGTTCAAGACAAGACAAGACAGTAGACTGATGCCACAGTTATGCCACAGATAATTCCATAGTTACCGAGTACATTCATGTCTGTTTTAGCTACTCCTAAAAACCACCTTTTCAAATCTTTAGAGCGCTACGTGTACGCATCCTTGAGAAGTCCTCGAAAGGTCCTATAAGTGTACCACCATATCTGATGCAAGGTTGTGCCACACAACAAAAGACCTATAAAGCATAATTCAAGATGCCCACTTAAAAAGGCTCTCAGCCCATTCACAAATGTGGATGACTGCCACCTAGTATGCACTACACTGTCTACCCTCACAGCAGAAATTCTTTCACAACTAGTAGTACTCTATTGACTTACTCAGCAGTAGGTATATTATATAACAATTGTGCAAAATGTATGGTAAAAGACCTAGTTATGACAAATTAAAGAGGTCTAGTGTAGCATCATGATGGATCTATAGAAGTTGCCTAGAGTAGAACTGACCTGTCCAGATCCCAGACGTGAAGAGGTTCGTTCTGACTGATTCCAGCATTACCTACAGTTACCTGTCTGAAAATGAAAACAGACAATTCTGACTATTTGTCACATCCTGGATAACACTAACCAGTTGGCTTTAAAGGTGGCTACTTTAAAATATCCTGTAATTCCCATACTTATTTATAGTGACTGTATAAAAATTACTTTCTGCTGGACTTGTCCTGGATTCTTGCATACCTACCTCCAGGACAGAGTGGTCTCTTCAGTGAGGTAAGGTACAGCAATCACTCGTCCGTTACAAGCCTATGTCAATGAAACTCCTCAAAGGTATGGTCCTAGATCTAAGGAGGCTCTGGCCAAAGCACACACATCATTATTACTATTTCTGCATTTATAAATCATCACTACCTAATGACAACGCATCAATCAATGGAGCTGAATAACTGTGCATGAAAGAGCTTCTCAAGTTCCCTAAGCAGTAACAATCTTGGGGGGCCTCAAACCTGCACACTGTGTTGCAAGACAAGCACTCAAACCAATCAACAACCATGACAACAGCCAGACAACAGATTCCAATGTCAATTTTACGACATGCCAGAATTTGAACCGAGAACTCGAAGACAAAAGGTAAATTCATTAGCAATCTGCTACCTTTGTAACTGTAATTGTAATCTGACATTTATAAAGCGCCACTTCAAGAATAGACTCATCAGTCGCTCCCGACCCGAACCAGCGAGACCACTGTTAAATAATACAGACTTCAGGCGCTTGCGAAACTGCGGAAGGGACAAACTGAGGAATTCAAGTCGGAGCTCTCGGGAAAGGCGATTCCAGCTATTAGGTCCAACATAGGCAAAGCTTCTAGACCGCCATAGCAGTGCGCATACGAGGGACAGTCAGGAGTCCAAGGGAGGCTGACGACCGGAGAGTGCTACGGCCTGGAACCAAGGAGACCGGAATGCAGAAGTCCCTAAGATGGCTCTTTTGCTCTGTGATTCGACTGCTGGATGGAGCCAGCTAAGCTAACACTGCACAACAATGCAAGGCAAGTTGTTTGTAAACACATGCCTTTGTAACCAAGCAATTGATCTAGGTATGGTTGCCATAACCTGGAAAGTAAATGGCAAGTCGTGCAATGCACTTTGTCCTTGTCCTGATGACTTGCCAACTCTTGGGCCTCAGAGAATGACACAAGCATTACCCCTACACCCCACTGATGGCTACAGAGGATACTACCATAGTTACCATCAACTTATGCTTTACAAATTATTACCATAGTATTTTTATCAGGTTTCTAAATATGAAAAGGAAAGTAAACAAATACTATTAATTTCAAAAGTGATAGGCGGCTCTTGGTGAGTCAATCTCAAAATGCAGTAGGTAGCTCTCTGGTGAGTCAATACCTAGCACTAATCACAGCTCAGTGAGGTTCCTAATAATAATAATGACAATTTACATAGCACCGTAATACAACCGAGGTAGAAAAAAGGCACTGTGCATTCACCTAAAACACAGTAAACTTTTTCTGTAAGCATTCGGACACAATTGGTTGATTGTCCAATGACACATACTGGTACCCAACAAAGTTGTTTAATGGTATCAGCTGACTGACTCACTTACTTTCCAGTGGGATCAATTGCCAACGACCAGACTCTGTCGCCAACGGTGATTGTGTGAAGCGGGTCATCAGACTGCTCTGCTCCAACTCGCCAGATCTGCAGTTAAAGTACTTTTTACATAAGTCAGCAGTCAGAAGCAGAACATATAAAATCAAACAATGCCCTTTTTCCTTATTCAGGCCAAACTGCAAAATGAAGACACAGCAGAATCTTTGCTTACAATTAGAAGTCAAACCATTTGGTAAACCGCCTTTACATAACAACAATTCAGAATATTACAGTCATTTTCATTCTCGTTAGATTTCCACTTGCAGAAGAAGCAGAGCAATGCTCTAAGCCAACTACCTACCTCAGATTAGAAATAAAACAAGAATAAGGAAAGGATTCCTTAACTTGAAGAACTAACGCCTCACATATATACTAGTGGCACAACGTACATCAGATACATTGGAAAACAAGACAATGGAATAGATGGTGCCTGACCTTGACTGTGGCATCTCTTGAACCAGAAACAATGGTGTCTGAATGAATGTCTACAGACTGTGCATCTCCAACATGGCACCGGCTCAAGTACACAAGTCTCTCGCAAGAAGAAGTGCTGTACACCGAAACACTGCCATCTCTGAAATGAAACACTGCCCGTTTAACAGCCGTCTCCATTACAAGACAGTCTTACAGTGTAAAACTCTGTCTTCTCCATGACAACACTGTTTTACGACGTAAAACTCTGCCTTCTCCATTACAACATGGTCTTATGGTGTAACCTCTGTCTTCTCCATTACAAGGTTTACCTTTTCCATTACAACACGGCCTTGATATAAATTACCTTTCCTCTTAATAACTTTCACAGCTAAAGTGAATTCAGACAGCAGCTCAGGCAGTTTTCTTTCATCGACAAAGAAGCATCAGATCTAATCTAAGCTAATGACTTCTATGCCGCCATTATCATAATGCCCAAGGCATCAACTGATGGTAGCTTTGAGTGAAATGTAATGCCACTTATGAAAAGGGTTCACTAACACAGGATTTATTTACTGAGATACAAGCCTCTGAATGTGGTCACCCATCAAATTATCATAACTGGGTTTTCACTGGCATTTGCTAGAGGACATCTCCATCTATCAATCTAGCAAAACTGTTCATGAAAATAGCATACTGCAAGTATAACATTGCAAATGGATTTGCTGTTGGCTTTCTTAACTTTAAATGAGTTAAACTGAAAATTGCATCTTTCAGGAAAAGCACATTCTATATTTTACATAAAATGTCATAATACTCCCATTATATAACATTATATATCGTTATTTTCAGATTTTCAAGTGGCAGTTAACTGGAAACGAGGAATATGTTGTATTATCATAGTGGTATGATGTTTAAACGTACATGTTTATTAGGGCTTCCTCAATTTCAGTGCGTTCCTACTGATCTATAAACCACGTTACTTGATAGGACGTTTTTAGGGTTGTTGCACGCACCTTTGGGGCTGTTGTTAATTGTGCGTGTTATAAATGTCTGCTTAATAATAATAATAACAAACAACTCACTACTGCCACATTAGTCCCTTTTCATAGGCAACATCACAAATCAAACTAAATCATAATCTACTGGAGAAGCCAGGTCAAATTCCTACAGGGTCAGAGAAACCAGAAATTAGGCATCACCTGGCTCCACTGACCAGGACGCCATCCCTCAGAGCAAATCGACAGACATCGTCCTGATGATCTCTCAGTGTTTTAGATGTTAGTTTCTTCAGGCGTCCATTATGCTTCAGCTGGTAACAACCGATTGAGTTCGTGTATGATATCCATAGACAATCGCCATCCAACTGCATCCATGGAAGTTGTCTAAAGTACAACAGAAATTGCAATATAAAACAACAGAGTTGGTGGCAACACAACATAACATTACACAAATAAACAGGCAACAAACTGCAACAGGACAGGCAACACAACATAACGTTATGCAAATAAACAGGCAACAAAATGCAACATGACAGGCAACGCAATGAAACAAGAAGCAGTTGAACAGGCAACAAAAGGCAACACTACAGGCAACACAATGAAACAAGCAGCAGTTGAACAGGCAACAAAATGCAACAGCACAGGCAACACAACATAACACTATGCAAATAAACAGGCAACAAAATGCAACAGGACAGGCAACACAATGAAACAAGGAGCAGTTGAACAGGCAACAAAATGCAACATGATAGGAAACAAAATGCAACAGAATACCATATACAAAGCAACAGAACAGGCAACATTATGCAACATAAAGCAGCAGAAGAGGCAACATAACACATCAAAATGCAACAAAATAATGCAGTAACATTTATAAACAAACTAATCCAAGGTGCTACCAATTCAACAGAGTCTAAAACACATTTTGGACTTTGGTAACTAACTTTAAACAATCTCAAACTGAATCTAGAAAACAAGGCCTATGGTACATATGACCTAAAACAACAATTCATTGCTTACTTTTCTCTGTGATGCACAAGTCGACTGTCGCGACATATTCCTCGTTTCCAGTTAACTGCCACTCGACAAGATTCCTTAGCAGGAACCAAATGACTCTGTCTAATATAAAAAACAATGAAGATCAATTCAGACCACAAGCAGGAAATCTGAAAAAATGCTCATCAGTTCAGTCCAGTGTTAGATCAGACCACAAAATATCTGTAACAGAATCTGACAATATACTATTAATTACATTTATGTAAATTTATAACATACACGAACACATAGCAGTGTAAATAGAGGCACAGATCAGATGAAGAAATGCACTGATTTAATCAGAAACACACATTAAGTAAGTAAGTAATGCATCTGCTAGCACACCATTTGTCCATCAGTTGAGCGAAGAATCATAGGCGTATTATTATATCGTTTTGTTGTTTTTATTATTATTTTTATTAGTATTATTGTTATTAAAATTATTTGCCCAAGGTACTTGTTATCCCTCAGGTCTTATAAAAAAGGCCCGGGGAAAATAAAATCTCTGGTTTGATTAAATCTTGTCAAATTTTGGCAAAGAGAAAGTGCTTCGACAGGCGACAGCGTTGAAGCACTGGATGACAACTGATAGGCGCTGGAAAAGATGGCCTGCTTTTCTTTTCTCACTGGATAGTAGCGTTATTATTATTATTATTACTGTGATGATGATGATGATGACAATGACGACTTCGACGATCACCATCACCATCATCATCTCCACTACATATTAATAAAAGCTGCAATGAAGAAAAGCTTATCAAATTAGAATGAGGGGAAAGCTGAAAAGTTTGAGTTCATAAAACTTACACATTCCTAACAATACTTGGAAGGTGTTAAAAATGCTTGCAGAGTTGAAGCTGTATTTTTAAACTCTGTATTCCTTCAACTTCCTAAACATAAGATATATATATATATATACTGTATAAGAACGTTTATGGCAGTGATAATGTTTAATGCAGAGCTGGGCCATGTTCGGTTTTATGGTACAAACAGAGCAGTAGGCCAGAGGATCAAAATGCACAGCCACAGATAAAATAAACAAAAAATACAGAACTCAGCAGTGTTGTTTCAGTGTGCTCCGAGTTTTTCCATGTAATGACTCTGCGACCCTTAAACGTGTTTAAAGTACTCTAAATTTTATAGAATATAATTATATTTCTCAACTGGCGAACCTACTTTGCACGATATCTGTAGCTGCCAACGACTGTAAAACCTCGTTTCATCCAAACCCAGACGCATTCTTGGTGTACAAGGCAGTGAAGTCTTCTCGAGACCCGACAAAGTCTACCAATGGTCGGTAGATCACAGAACCGCAAAACGTAGATCAAGACATCGTCAGGCAAGTCCTCTAATACCAGTAGTTTTTTGTGGGGAGTGTAAGAGTCTCTTTCTACTACGGACATATTTGCTTGCGTTACAAAAAATTTCACAACCCTGAAACGTCCTCTCGCTACGAAACGAAACGAATGATAATTCTGAGGGCAAAACGCGCATCTTTCCCTTGAAGATTCGCCCAAAATTCAACTTTTCAACGACTCTTTCCCAACATTGCGCAAGGCAAGTCTGGAATCCCAGCCCATCAGTCGTTGCACAGCCGCTTGACAGCAGTTGCACAAGAGCTGTAAAACTAGAACAAAAAACTAGGCAATCGTAATCGTTATCGTAATCCCAAGATTTCTACAGCGCCCAACGAAAGCCGCGCCGCGGGGACCAGCTTATTCACAGGCGCTCAGTCAAAACAAAATCGATAGGCAAAAGGGTTCGGTTCCGGGTCAAGATCTAAGAGTCAAGCAGAGAGACATAATGGCAGGCAAGTAAGTACGCAAGAAACCGTATTTGTTTAAACCTATCTTGGGGATTCACGTAAGCAGATCATGGCAGCAGTCACGACACCTTTTCTCCAGCCGTCAAGAAATGCCTAGTAAAAACAATCAGCAAACAGTCATGCATGCATACGGCCGATGTGCCTGTATGAATGTAAATATAGGCCTATATGTTTTACTCTAGCGACCGTGTGGCCCCAACCCTGCTCATGTTTCAATGAGCATATTGGATGAGATCGTTCACCACGGCTGCCCGATTGAATGGGAGCCACGCCATTTTAGATCCCCGTGCACGGACCAACAATTCCGTAAATTTTATTACTACACATCTATTCAGTTGGGCGGTTTGCTTGTCAATCATACTGAATGCGCGCGCAATCTAGGCATAATAATTGACTCCACTGTGCCATTTTCTAATCATATTGGCTCCATATGCAAATAAACGCAATTTCACATACGGGATATTCGTAGAATCAGATCTCTTTTGCCTTATAGTTTGTTAACCCCACTAGTTAATGCATTTGTTTCAAGCAGGCTTGACTACTGTAACTCACTTCTAATTGGCATCAGAGAGAGAGAGAGGGAGAGAGAGAGAGAGGGAGAGAGAGAGAGAGAGAGAGAGAGAGAGAGAGAGAGAGAGAGAGAGAGAGAGAGAGAGAGAGAGAGAGAGAGAGAGAGAGAGAGAGAGAGAGAGAGAGAGAGAGAGAGTACAAACTACAAATAGTTCAAAACACTCTTGCCGTGGCCATAACAAAAACACTTTAAGTATCAATATATCTCTACAATACTCCATTCCTTGCACCGGTTGCCCATCGAGCAAAGAATCCAGTTCAAAATCTGTCCTGACAAAAAATATTGGCTATGCCTTCGATACATGGCGACGGGCAGTTTGTCTCTGTGTGCACTATGTCTAAACTTTCAGCCTGAACCTTCACCCTCTCATAAATTAGGCCTACACTCCTATGCTTCTCCACCAACAACCTGTTTACCCTGATCAATCAAACTAGGTTTACACGTCCTCGGACAAATACCTACAGGCCTACATTAGCCTCCTGCAGAGTACCAATCATAGAAGACACAACAGTTAACTGATTTACTAACTCAAACCTACACTGTGGTTCATGAATCCATGGATATGTGTATGTATGCATATAGCAAAACACTTGAATACCACCTTGAACATCTCAAAACCCAAGTGGTACTAGATTGTACCACTTTAATTTTCCTCAGTAATTTCGTCGAAAACAACTTATCATAATAATGTAAATTCTTAGTAGTACAAACTGCCGTATAGCCTCAGTTTCTTTCCAATTCTAATCTAGAGCCTCAATTTCTTTCCAATTCTAATTTAGAGCCTTAGTTTCTTTCCAATTCTAATTTAGAGCCTCAGTTTCTTTCCAATTCTAATTTAGAAGGGCCTGATTATGATGCGTTAGACATGGACAAATATTTTGATCGATAGCCAAATGCGTAAATACATTGAAATATATCAATCACGCTCATTGTCAACGAGCTTTGTTCACTTCGCTTAACTCATCATTCATCAAACACTCCTCAGAGATTTGTCATGAAAATAGTATAAAGGCCTATTTAAATATGTAAACAATAGATAAACTCATAATTTATATATTAATCGTTAAAATCATACGAATGATTGCTGCTATAACGAGTTTTGAGACATCTTCCCGTTATCACTATCTGTCTCTCACTCCATCTCCGTGGACTTCCGGAGTAAATTTCCGTACCAGGTCTCTGTTGGCAATTATCGACCAACAGTGCTTCAGAGGATAGGATACCCCTATGGAACTCTCAAGAGAAGGTCCTCTCTATCCTTCTGTAAAACACACGGACCTTCGTACCGACCTGCGCAAGAGGCGGCCCTTCCCCGCACTTCAGTCAGTCCTCTGATCAGTGTGTGGCGACAAGCATATAGAGGAGTCGGTATCTTCCCGTGTCGACTCCGGTATTATCGGGGAACCGACCCGACTACGTTGTACCGGATATTTTCTTGGTCTGCGTTAGTTTCCGGTCTCTTTCGTACCGGGACTTTACTTGATCTGCGTTTGTATCCGGTCTCAAACATTTCTTGGTCTGCGTTATGATTCCGCGGCGTCTTCCCATTATCTCTTCCTGCATTTCGACGGGGAGAACCGCGGCCGCATCTTTCCCCGAGTTTCTCACAACCAGTTATCTTCCAACTATCATGACTACTCAGACCGTCTCGCGACTTCCTAACAGGGTGGGCCCAACCCCTGCTGGACCAACGGAGCCAGTCAGCAATCAGACAGATTGGTTCGTAACGGCTGCGACGTTCTCGGAACGCACTGATCAGTTTTTTTCTCTTACGCGGTCATAGGGGTAGCTTCCGCAACTTTCCCACTTGTTTTACACGGACCTGTTTTATCTGACACTCGCCGACTACTTGGGTAGGCTTCCCGATGCCACCCTTTACTTGCCACAGACCTGTACTTATTTCTTACGAACGGGGTCTTTCCCCGGGTTCTGTCCAACCTCAACGTCCACCGTCGTGTCTCAGACCGCTTCGCGATCTACGGCAGAGTGGGCCCTCGCTCTACCGGATCTGCGCCGTTAGCCCGAAACCAGTCAGTGATTGTCTCGGTCGTCCCGCCGGGAGCGCACAGATTAGACTTTTTCCGGACTTTTCTCGTCCGTATATTTGTATTGTAACCGTATCGAACACGGGTCTCTGCGGACGTCACCCTCGTCCGTATATATCTGTATGCGCTATGATTTCATTGAAAAACACTCGGACTCGTACCCGTGAAGGCTCGCAACCATCCTTCACTCTGTTTTCAGAGGGCCCGCATCGCTCCTTCTTCACTGTCGTATATGTTAAGGCACGCTACCATTCTTCACGACATATGCATCGTAGCACACGACGCCTCTTATTCAAGCCCTTTTTTCTTATTTACAGCGGTTTGCTTATATACTAGCGCGCTCAATAAAACGTTAAAAAGGTGTATAACTGTTGCCGATTATTTGCCTTAAAACAAACGTTTTAGGGCCTATAAATTTCAACAATTTTGCTCGTTACTTTACTAAAATTACACTAAGAATTTTCCACGACCTAATTATTAAACTATTATTAGATTAAGTTTAAATTTAATAAAATTTAATTCCTTAAAAATCCCGTGCAGTTACCGTGCACACACGCGCAGCACTCAGCGGCTACCTAAAGCGCGTCATAGCTACTCCTGCCTCTTTCCCAGCAGGCGTGCCTTGTGGCCGATCCGTCACACACACACATATATATATATATATAATATGAATTACCCAGACTTACTTAGACCTATATATAAAATTCAGATAATTTGTATAAACATACATGCAATCCAACATACACAGGTCTGTAACTCCAACTTTTAGTGTAGCCTATATATGTCTACACAGGCCAAGATAAGTATTATATATATACGTGTGTATGTATAGCAGATATGTCATATATAAATGTATAGCACATAAACATGTGTGGGGCCTACATTTAAGCTCTATATACTGTATATATAGACATACATATATACATACATACATACATAGATGCATGCATACATACATATATAGTAGGTATGACTTATATAAATGTATAGCACATAACACTTGTACACATAAGCTCTAAGCCTATAATGTTAGTTCGTAATTGTAATCGTAATCGTAAAATCGAAATTTCTAAAGCACTACTTAAAAGCTGAGCGCAGGGCACTATGGGTTATTCAAGAGCGCTGCTTCAAGTTAGTGCGGTTGTCCAAGATGCCATGTCGAGAACCAAGTCCGGTTGCCAGAAGACCAGAGAGAAAAGAGGGAGAGGAGCTGTTAGGATGGGTTGTGTTTAAATAGAATGACATAAAACCCGTGTTATGCTATCCGTTACATTTCCACTGACGACAGTAATCGTAATTGCACCTGTACATCGTAATCGTAATCGTAATCCCGAGTTTTCTACAGAGCCCAACGAAAGCCAAGTCATGGGGACCATCTTATTCACAGGCGCTCAGTCAAAACAAAATCGACAGACAAAAGGGGTTCGGTTCCAGGTCAAGATCCAAAGGTCAGGCAGAGAGACAGCGTGGCTGCTACGGTGGGTGATGTTTGGGATATTACACCTTTCACGAAAACTACTCAGAGGTGCTCCCGGCCTGATAACACAAGACTGTGTTCAAACACATTGGTCTTCGATCGTTGGCTGAATAGAGACAGAGAAAGGGAAAGAAGCTCATGTCACACGTCGCATGGTAGACTGTTCCAGAGTGAAGGACCAGCCATGACGAAGCTACCGTGTTGCACTGGGGAAGTACGAGATAGAGGGACAACCGAGATAGAGGGACAACCGAGATAGAGGGACAACCGAGATAGAGGGACAACCGAGATAGAGGGACAACCGAGATAGAGGGACAACCAGAACAACCTGCGCTGCAGAGCGAAGAAATAAATCATTGAATAGCACAGCGAAATTTATTGTCGCTAGTGTTTAACGACAATCTGGATCTAACTTTAAAGCATTTTTGTGCTGTGTGTCTGACAGTTAGACAATCAGTTGGCCTATATGGCTCCATATAAATAGACATATACATGCATAAATACAGTAAATCTTAAAAGAAAAGGAGAGGAGAGAGGTATTTAATTCAACAGAAGGTGGGTGGGAGGGATAAGTGAGCACTTGGCCCCATTTTCAAACCTCGTGCCCCTAGGACTCTGGACTTTTCATACTGTTGATAAATATCCCATGGCTTTCTAATGGCATTGGGCTACTTTTTCATTAGTATATCCATTGCTGTTGTTTAGTATGGGCGTTTATCTTGCGCTAGTGAAAAATAGTTACTTAGTTGCAAACTCTCGAAGCCGCCGACTGTAACAGAAATTATCAGGTTTTTCAACATATCCTTGCGACTCCTAGGCACCATTGAACATACTTGGTTGTCTTGCGGCAGATAATGATAAACCTAATAGGACCTACTTACGGCAGTTAATAACTAGCTTAGTACTTGCAGCAGATAATAACAGGCTTAATACTTTCAGCAGGTATTATGGGCTTATTACTTGCGGCAGATAATAATAGGCTTAATACTTTCAACAAGCATTATAGGCTTATTACTTGCGGCAGATAAAAATAGGCTTAATACTTCTGCAGGTAATTTTAGACTTATAACTTGCGGCAGAGTATAATAGGCCTAACAATTGCGGAGATAATAATAGCCTACAACCCTCTGTGCACTTTACATGTGGAACTTTGAATCCACATACGGATAGTCTAGTCACACGCCGCACAGTCATTGCCTATGAGAGATCCTTAATAAGCGCAATATAAATGTCGAGAGGCACTGCGAATCCAGAAAATGGGAACTAGTTCGGCTAAGCCCTCTGTATGAGATCTGCCTTAGGATCCGAACTTCGGTCTTTTTGTCTGATCACCATCTGCCTCGTGTTCCCGCTATTGGTTCCGCCATTGTCCAGATACAAGGCCTCCAAATAATCGCTCATAGTGGCTGCCATATAAGTGAGGCTCGAACTTGGACATTGTGCTTTAACGTCTGCAATTAACAATAAAAGTGCCAGCAATATAAGTTCTTTAACATCTGGAATTAACAATAAAATAAATAAACAAATTAAACAATAAATCATTGATAGGACGTTTTTAGGGTTGTTGCACGCCCCTTTGGGGCTGTTGTTAATTGTGCGTGTTATAAATGTCTGCTTAATAATAATAATAATAATAATAATAATAATAATAATAATAATAATAATAATAATAATAATAATAATAATAATAATAATAATAATAATAATAATAATAATAATAATAATAATAATAATAATAATAATAATAATAATAATAAAGAATAACTCACTACTGCCACATTAGTCCCTTTTCATAGGTAACATCACAAATCAAACTAAATCATAATCTACGGGAGAAGCCAGGTCAAATTCCTACAGGGTCAGAGAAACCAGAAATTAGGCAGCCATAAAAGTGCTTTAACGTCTGCAGTTAACAATAAAAGTGCCAGCCATAAAAAAGTTTTAACGTCTGTAATTAGCAACAAAGTGCTTTAACGACTGCAATTAACAATAAAATAAATAAACAAATTAACAATAAATCACGTTACTTGATAGGACGTTTTTAGGGTTGTTGCACGCATCTTTGGGGCTGTTGTTAATTGTGCGTGTTATAAATGTCTGCTTAATAATAATAATAATAATAACGAATAACTCACTACTGCCACATTAGTCCCTTTTCATAGGCAACATCACAAATCAAACTAAATCATAATCTACGGGAGAAGCCAGGTCAAATTCCTACAGGGTCAGAGAACCCAGAAATTAGGCAGCCATAAAAGTGCTTTAACGTCTGCAGTTAACAATAAAAGTGCCAGCCATAAAAAAGTTTTAACGTCTGTAATTAGCAACAAAGTGCTTTAACGACTGCAATTAACAATAAAATAAATAAACAAATTAACAATAAATCACGTTACTTGATAGGACGTTTTTAGGGTTGTTGCACGCATCTTTGGGGCTGTTGTTAATTGTGCGTGTTATAAATGTCTGCTTAATAATAATAATAATAATAACGAATAACTCACTACTGCCACATTAGTCCCTTTTCATAGGCAACATCACAAATCAAACTAAATCATAATCTACGGGAGAAGCCAGGTCAAATTCCTACAGGGTCAGAGAACCCAGAAATTAGGCAGCCATAAAAGTGCTTTAACGTCTGCAGTTAACAATAAAAGTGCCAGCCATAAAAAAGTTTTAACGTCTGTAATTAGCAACAAAGTGCTTTAACGACTGCAATTAACAATAAAATAAATAAACAAATTAACAATAAATCACGTTACTTGATAGGACGTTTTTAGGGTTGTTGCACGCATCTTTGGGGCTGTTGTTAATTGTGCGTGTTATAAATGTCTGCTTAATAATAATAATAATAATAACGAATAACTCACTACTGCCACATTAGTCCCTTTTCATAGGCAACATCACAAATCAAACTAAATCATAATCTACGGGAGAAGCCAGGTCAAATTCCTACAGGGTCAGAGAACCCAGAAATTAGGCAGCCATAAAAGTGCTTTAACGTCTGCAGTTAACAATAAAAGTGCCAGCCATAAAAAAGTTTTAACGTCTGTAATTAGCAACAAAGTGCTTTAACGACTGCAATTAACAATAAAGTGCTTTAACTTCTGCAATTAACAATAAAAATACCAGCCATAAAAGTGCTTTAACGACTGCAATTGACAATAAAGTGCCACCCATATAAGTGCTTTAACATCCGGAATAAACAAAAAGGCCGCCTATGTTCATTGGCTTCTTATGCAGTCGACAACAGATTACCATAAGCTCAGACACTTAACGTCATCTTTAGGTCCAAATAGTTTGACCGGCTATCCAGATACCGGCTGCGCACAGAAGGCTTAGCGGAAACTTCCATGCCTTATAATGACTTCAGATGACGCTGATCTACAGTTGAACTGCACTTTAAATATTTATTTCCCATTCGAACGCAATAAAAGTTGCAAGTACTTAAAAGCAAGTATCCAAGCAATTCTACAATTCTCGAATCTTGCGAATCTTTAAGCTAAACTAAACCGACTGATTGTTTGCCTTTTTGTGAACAAATGATGCTTATATTTCAGACCGTACGTCTACAGTAAATCTCGGGCTCGCCAGTTATATCACATTCAATTTTAACGGCGCTATAGAAGGCACAAGATACATTACAGAGTTCGTTTTGTCATATCTCTGATGTGATGGCGACCGAATCCAAGTCAACCGGAAACGGTGATGTGACGGTTGGAGTTGGAGAGGATCCGGAAACTATTCCACTGCAACTCAACGGGAAATCACCACTCATCGATGAAAGTCAGCTGGAGGAGAAAAAGAAAATCCCACTCGAGGGTGACATTATCTTTCCAGTGGAATCATTTCCACCCTGGTACATCACGCTGATCTATGCATTCCAGGTTACCCTACGTTCTCTTCTCAGTTACTAGACAAAGGGAGTAATCGTAAACTCGAAATTTCTAAAGCGCTACTTAAAAGCTAAGCGCAGGGCGCTAGCTTATTCACGATCGTTACGTCAAGTGAGTAGGGTTGTCCAAAGGTGCCATGTCAAGAACCAAGTCGGGTTGCCAAGAGACCAGAGAGAGAATGGGAGGAGCTGTTAGGGTGGGTTGTGTTTAAGCTGAGAGAAATTACAAGGGAGAGGAATCGATGGTTCAAGGTGCAATTTTTTGAAAAGGTGAGACCAGTTTTGAATGGAATGCCTGAAGAGCTTACACATCAAATTAAATTCAAGAAACTAGACTTCTTTGGTCATCTAACACGCGTCGAATGTTAAGATGACAGCATTACACCTGGCAGGTATGTTGGCCCATTAGGATTGTCTTTTGACAACAGCAACGGAAAACGTTTGCAACTTATATTGATGTTGTATCATGCTTGCATTTTCTGCTGCTGATGAATGTTAGAGACAACTCAACACAAAGCTTAACTCCGCCATTACAATACTTGGGTGATGCCCGTCCGAATCCTGGATAAAGGAGGTGGAAGGCGACGCTAATAATTAGTCGTTATGACACAACGTCGTTAAAATGAAAATAACTACCTACAGCGAAACTGTTTTATCGACTTCGACTGTTCTCTTCGGAGAGGTTCTCGTTGGTCAATAGGCGCTGTACAAATTCGTCGGACAACACAGACCCGGGAAACTGGGGACATGTGGATGAATTGTACAACTTAATATTACGTCTTGTCGCTATAATTTCAAACACCACCCACCGCAGCCGTCTCATCTTATGACTCTTGGATCTCTCGACCAGGAACCCAGCCTGACCTTACCCGCATACCAATTATTTTTGACTGAGCGTGAATAAGTTGGTTCCGGCGAATTTGCCACTTTAGGCGCAGAAGAAATTTCGAGGTAATGATTAGGATTATCGTAGTCGTAATCGTGAGCCCTAGACTACTACGAAAGCTAAGTAGCAGGAACCAGCTTATTCACAGGCGCTCAGTCAAAACAAAATCGATAGACAGAAACGGTTAGCCTCCAGGTCAAGATCCCAGCGTCATGCAAGCCAGACACTCATATGGCTATGGTGGATGATGTTTGGAATTGAACCGGAAAGTGAGATAATGGGAGATAAGGGAAGAATCAGGATAGGATCTGTTGAAGAGGAATGTTTTCAGTTTTGAGTGAAAAGCCTGCGCAGAAATTACAAGAGGTGAATTGTTGGTGGGTTCGTATGATGGGTTAGATAATTGTTGTAATATGATTACTTTTCTCATAAAGCCGATGGACATTTGACGTGTTTAGCAAAGGCTTACTTTGTAACTGACCTTGATTTTGACAATGTTACAATTGCAGCAAGTGCTGAGCACTCTCTCAGGTCCTGTGGCTGAAGCTGTCATAATCAATTCAATAGTCTGCGGAAAAAACGATCACATCTTCCTGGCAGAACTAATCGGAACAAGTGTTTTCATGTCCGGGCTCTGCACACTTCTCCAAGTCACGTTCGGACTCAGGTTGCTAATAGGCCTACCTGTTTTTGATCATAATTTTATTTACCCACTGGAAGGCATGTTCCCTAATCTTTCATTTTCAAAGTAATACTGCTAATATATTGGCAGTCAAAGTCTAATCGGAAGTTTACATCTTTGGTTGTGGCTATTTGTGGTCTGGATAGGTACATGGTTAAACCCTGCGTGAAAAGGCCTCATATGCCCCTGACACACACTTATGTTAAAAATCGTCGCCATGGTATCTCCGCTGGGCCGGTTAGCTTCATTGGTTAAAGCGCACGCCAAGGCGCCTCTGATCGTGAGGATGCCGGTTCTCATATCGATAGTGGCTAAATTTCAGAGATTTGAATCTCGCGCAAGCACGGTCCGTACACGGGGACCTTAAGTGGCGTGGCACCCATTCAGAGCGGCATCGGTAATAAAAGTTCTCATCCGATTACTTCACTGAAAAATGAGCAGGGCCGAGGCCATACGGTCGCTATAGAAACCGTGTACATTTATATTCAGTAAAATTTTAGACATTTGTCTATTTTCAAGGTCATCGATTTTACACGAGCCAATTCTATTTGTGTAGTCAAATTTTAAAATAGCCTCGTCATTCTGTTTTAATTCAAATTAGTTGCGCTTGCATCCGCAATCGAATTCTCAGCGATTATTTTTCAACTCTGGTAGATACTATTTGCGCTCAAATTTTAGTATATTGTTTCAAACTCATCGCTAACACAGAGCTACTCGCACAGGGAAATTCTCATATATTCTGTTGGAATTTGATTTGGTGGTGATCGAAGTCAGATTTCAGTCGAACACTTCAGACTTTTGTAGTTTCAAACTAGGTAAACTTTGGAGTGTTCGTAGTCACGTGCATGCAAATGTGAATGATGAGTACTTTGGATTCAGGTTGCCGATCATCCAAGGAAGTTCGTGGGTGTTTTTACCCGTAGTCAGTAGCCTCATGGCTACACCGCAGTGGCAATGTCCTGCAATCATCCAAGTCAACGGTATAGATTGTCGATTTCCACCTAGTTTGAATTATAATCCAGTTATTTGATTATTTACAATGTTTTATTTAAAGCAGACTCATAAGAGTAGTATGCTGCCTGTATGTAAATGATTGGATAGGTATAATGTTAGAATTTTAATTATTAAATCCATGAATAAAACCTAGGTTTTAATAAAAGCATCTAGGTCTACTCACTGCATTACACGACATGCCTGGAGTCCATGCCTGGAGTGTAGGCCTACATACAGTTCATTATCGTTATCAACATCATCGTCATCATCATCATCAGCAGCATCGTCATTAGCAGCAGCAACAACAACATTACATCATCATTAACAACATCATCATCGTAGTCGTCGTTATTATTATTATCATAATCATCATTATCATCAAAGTCGTCTATATTCTTCGCAGCCATCATCATCCCACACCGAATTTGACTCGGGTATGGTTGCTTCTGTTGCTGTTGAAGAGACGTTAAGTGCAGCCGACAGCGAAGATATCGGATGGAATTCGAGCATCACCACACCCTTTGAAGTAACAACGAACCAAGCGCCTTGGATGCCCAGAATGAGAGAGGTACAATTCGTCTTCATCATAGGCTTAAACGAAACCTTAACTAACTGTTCTTAGCCTGCATTGCACACTATTGCTATAACTGAAAATGTCCTTATCTCTTGCCTTACCTTACTTTATCAATCCTTACCCTACCTCATATTACGTTACTTTACATGTATTATATTACCTTATCTTAATTTTCCTAACTTCACCCTCCTAGCCTTATCTTTTCTTAGCTCGCGTTACCTTCAATATCTTTCCTTACCTTGCCTTACATTAATTCACTTGCCTTCTTTTGCTTTACCTCTTTGCTTGATCTTACCATGGTCCACCTACCTGACCCGACCTTGCCTTGCCTTATCTCACCTTCCATTGCCTTATCTTACTATATATATGAAATTACTTAACATTGGTTGCCTTGCTTTAATTTACCTTACCTTACATCATCTAACCTTACCTGACTGACCTAACTTCGCCTTACTTTACCTTAGCTTACCTCAACTTACCTTACCTGATCTTATTAACTTGCTTCAACTTATCTTAATTGTTTCGTCTCTAAGCATGTCGTGATTTGATTCATCTGTCAGTTATCTGGTGCCTTGATCGTTGTTTCATCGTTCCAAGTCCTTCTCGGGTGTACTGGACTCGTGGGAATCCTAATGCGCTTCATAGGACCATTGACAGTCGCCCCTGCCGTCTCTCTCATCGGATTGTCGATGCACCACGTCGTTTCTTCGTATTCCAGTCAACACTGGGGTGTTTCCATAGCGTGAGTTCTTTGCTCCTTCACGAAATCCCTACAAAGCAAACATAGCAAATAACTCCGAAACGCATACTTGTAATCGTAATCTTAAATTCGATATTTCTACATAGCCGAACGAAAGCTAAGTCGAGGGAACCAGATTATTCACAGGCGCTCAGTCAAAACAAATGGAGATAAGCAAGAATGGTTCGGTTCCAGGTCAAGATCCAAGAGGCAGGCAGTCAGACAGCTACGGTGAGTTGTGTTTGGAATTGGATCTGCAGGAGAGACAAGGGGAAGAATAGGAATCAGGATAGGATCTGCAGAATCGGGAGGAGTGTTTTAAGTTCTGACTGCGTAGAGATTGCAAGAGGTAAAGTGATGGTGAGTTTGTATGGGTCATTTTCTGGTGGGAATTTATTCCAGAGGTTTGAAGCAGCTATGGCTATGAAGTGATATCCAAATTTTAAGGACGAGGCGACCGAGCGGAGGAGAAGTGACAGTAAAGTCCGAAATTAATAAAAAATATCAAGCTAATTCCGCAAGTTATGAACTAAGCTATCGTAATGAACTAGAAGCATAAACAACGGCCATTTTGGCCGTGTGTAGTGCCTCCCGATTGTGATAATCTGTTATATGTTCAATTATTTTCTGCACCACTTGCAACTTCTGTGGCAAGCAGGATATTAGAAAACATGGCCTTGCTTCGACAACTCAGTAAATCGCAACATAGTTTGTAAGCAACCGTTATTTGAACGTTTCTTTTTAGTTGAACATTGAATAATGAGTCTCGTTACATTGTTAACGTCTCGATATCTTTTCTGAGACGTCAGTAAGCGACCGGCTTGGTTACCAAAGTTATCCTAACGTTATTAAAACGTTTGCCATATGTAGATCGTTATGTACCGAGCGAACACAGTATGGCGCCAATACATGCCTCGTGAACGCAAAGACGACTAATTTAGCAGCCAACTCATTAAGCTTTCGGTAACGTTTATTAGTAAACGTTTTAGGCAAACGTTAGATAATGTTTCTGCAAACCATATCCCAACGTTACATTAACGTTTCCATATGTTTCTGCAAACCATATCCCAACGTTACATTAACGTTTGCATATGTTTCTGCAAACCATATCCCAACGTTACATTAACGTTTGCATATGTTTCTGCAAACCATATCCCAACGTACATTAACGTTTGCTTGCTGTTTGGTCAAAAATATAAGAAGTTACTGCTCACCTTTCCCTGTTTGTGGTCATAGTAATTTGGAATCGTCTGTCATTTCAGTACTTGAAATTAAGTAGTTAATTCGACTTGACATTAAGTGAATTTATATACGTATATATCTACATACGCACATACGTTAATAATCGTTGACTTTTTCACTGTGCTTACTTTCAGAACGGCCACTGTGTTTGTTATGGTTTCTCAGCTGCTCAACAATGTCCAAGTTCCGTTTCCGGCTTACAACAGGTCACGTGGTTTCTATCTCGTTTACTACCCCATCTTTCGGCTTTTTCCGGTGAGATACGACTGTGTACTGCAAATGACTGCTTTAGTTTCAATTTTCGATGTTTGGACCATAGACAATGAAGATATGTGGTCTTCTATTATTTGAACTCCTGCCAGAATTATGACATTTATCTGACTCATCCTAATGACTCACCATCACTTTACCCTTGCAATCTCTGCGCAGTTCTTTCACTTAATACTGAACACAGTTCTCTTATACAAATCCTAACCTAATTCCTCCTCTTCCCCTTATCCCTCTCCCCGCCTCAATACTAAGCACCATCCCCCGTAACCATCTGCCTGCCTGCCTGCCCGTGCTCGCCTGTCTGCCTGCCTGTCTGCCTGCCTGCTTCTGCCTGCCTGCCTGACTGATTTTGACCTGGAACCGAATCTCACCTTACATGTCTATCGATATTGTTTTGACTGAGATCTTGTGATTAAGCTGATTCCTTTGACTTGGCTTTCTTTGGGCGCTGTAGAATTCTTGACATTACGAATACGATTATTTTTCAACTCCAGCGTAGCCATTCAGTCATGTAGCCACTCAACTATTTAGCCATTCAGTCATTTAGCCATTCAGTCAGTTAGCTGTTCAGTCATTCAGTCATTCAGTCATTCAGTAATTTAGCCTTTCAGTTACGCTGCGATACGCGACAGTCTAATGATCAGTGTGCTGAACTGTCAGCCGAGGGATCAGTGGTTCAAATTACGGCCAGGGCAGAAAGAAGTTTCTAAATTTCTGTTCCACTTCCGCCCCCTAGCGAACTCAAGTATAAAATGAGTATACTGACCCTACACTGTCGGTGGGAAGATCACACGGCGCGGGAGAGGACGAGCCAAGCGCCCTCGTGTGTCAAAAATTAAATCGCTAACACTTCATACCCATGGCTACCTCACGGGCTCAACTTAAGGAACTGTTTTTCTTCATACACAGCCATTCAATCGTTCAGTCATTCGGTAATTCGATCATCAAAACGATCAGCCATACTAATAATTAAGTCGCCTGAACAGCCTATAACCAACGACTAATTGTAAAAAATCAGATGCGTTGGAAGGTAAATGTAAATCTAATGCAAATGTACACGATTTTCTATAGCAACCCTGCTCTTCTTTAAGTGAATTGATCCAATGAGATCCTTCACCACCGCTGCCAGTTTGAATGGGTGCCACGCCATTTAATGTTCCCGTGTACGGACTGCGATAGCCCGAGATTCAAATGCACGTTCAACAATGCTATTTGTAGTAATGGAGTGTCTTCTTTCATGCAGTACATATTGTACGGTTCGTCGATGGGTCTTAAGTGAATCAGCAGACTTTTTCATCTATGCTAGAACGATATTAGTGTGTCGTATTCTATTGATATCACTGAACAAACTCGACTGGACCGGTGTAACTCTGATTGTTCGTGTGCAACATTACAGCCCATATTTGCGATCGCTTTTGGTTGGATCCTCTGCTTCATACTGACATCTACCGGACAACTCACTGACCAACCAGATAAACTCGGTTACAGGGCGCGAACGGACACAAAGACGGGGCTGATCAGCAGCAACAAATGGTTCTTCCTCCCATATCCAGGTTACAACTACTTCAACATTCTGCTTCTCGCTTGATGATTGATGCATAAGTTTTCATACGTGGACCCTTTAGCATCGTTCATGCTCAGGTTTTCATTATTTCGGGGTTTGCTTGATAATTGTAATCGTAATCGTAATTCAGAGATTTCTACAGCGCCCAACGAAAGCCGCGCCGCGGGGACCAGCTTATTCACAGGCGCTCAGTCAAAACAAAATAGATAGGCCTAAGGGTTCGGTTCCAGGTCAAGATCCAAAAGTCAGACGGAGAGACAGCGTGGCAGCTATGGGGGTGGTGTTTGGGGTTGGAGAGGAGAGAGAGAGATAAGAGGAAGAAGGGGTGTCAGGGTACGATAATCCAGTGGTCGTTGCTTATAAGACCTTTACTAAAATAGTTGCACTATTTTTCTGTTCAGCAAAGAATTTTTTCAAATTGGGAATTATTGTTTATAAAATATTCAACTCTGGCCAACCGCAGTAATTTAATTTACTTAAATGGTTGCATTGGTTTTCTGTTGAACAAAGATTATCTTTCAACTTGGGACTTATAGTTTATAAAATACTGGACTCTGACCAACCGCAATAATTAAGATCAGTCCTCATTCCCAAACTTATCATTAACCAGCCATCTCTTCTGATTGCCTTTCTCTAGTTGTGCCAAAAGTGTGAACCTTTGTTTCGTGGATGAGCTTTTTGATTGCTGGACTTACATTCTGGAACTGTCTTTCTACACCCATTTCTTCTGCTCAGTCGTTTTTATAATTCGGTCTCAACTTACGACTTGACCTCTACGACTTGACCTCTACGACTTGACCTCTTTCAGTTGGCTTGTCCGCCGTAGGCTGCTTCTCTGCTTTAGTGGAATGACTTTCTGGATGTTGACCTGACTGTGGCTTGATTTTGGTGCGCATTGGTGCCTTGTGTGTCAGAAACTGACGCGATAGAATTTCTTATTAACTAACTAACAAGTCTAATGGCTGTAGAGTACTAAACTCTCAAATCCCAGCCAATGCAGAATAATGTTTCAATATTATCTGCTCCACTTGTGCCTTTAGCTAACTCATAAAATGAGTTCACTGATCGTACACTATTGATCAGGTGACTAGGGAGCGAACGAGCCACACTCTAACATATGTTAAGCATCTTTTCAGCATATGCTAAGCATATGTTAAGCATATGTTAAGAAACTGATTCAGGGAAATCGCATGAAGTTGCTAACGCTTCTGGCTCATATCTGTTTCTCGGAGTAACTTACAAGGGACCGCTCTTCTTCTTTTAATAGTTTTCATTATCATTAGGCTACTCGCTTGAATTGGCATGAACAGTATTAGGTCTTTGACAAGGGAGCACAAAGCATGGCTACTCGGGTTAGATATGGTGCAGAAACATATGTGACCTTGCGTGAAAAAAGCCTCACAGAGTCAGAAAATTAAGTTTGCGAAAACAGCTGAGAAGGCAAATGGACTTAAAATGGGTCAAAACGACTTCTTAGCATATTTATATTTCTTGTTATGTTAGCTGTCAAACTGTTATTTCCTTATGCAGAGCTTCACTGTCTAAGTATTTTCATTTTCAATTTTATTACGATGCCTTGCAATAAAACGTCACTTAACATGTCTCTTGGTGGCCTAACTTGCAGTCGCATTGCAATAATCATTATGCAAATGACCAAGCCATGGAAATAGTCTTAACTAGTCATATCGAGATTTCATTGACGCAGCCTTAGAAGCGCATTCTCCAATTTACAGTGTACTACAATCATAAGGATTCACGACCCCTAGGCATAGCTACTTAGGTCGGTTCATAGTTATTGTAAACTTGCGCTCGCAGTTTCTCAAAAGTAGCCGCGGAGAACTAACTCTTTAAAAATCGTGACATGTTTGCTATTCGTGTCAGAAACTCGCGGTTTTCACCTAATTATTCAGCAATTCCGGACCCATCCAGTCGGACCAATCCCGTGCAACATCAAACCCAGTTTTCCTCGACTTTGTGAGGGTTTTCTCAGGCACGGCCATGTACATAGCCTTACTACAGGCAATGTGTGACAGGGGCAAGCACCGGTGTTACTAGAACACTCATATCTTAATAAGTAAGGGCGAAGATAAGACATTAATTCACACGCCTCTATCAAAACTCATCAGAAGCATGGTCCGAGGTTGAAGAATCTTTCGGCTGAGGTGCAGAAATAATTACTGCAATCTAACAAAAAGACATATGCTTTAAACTTCCAAATTGCAGTACCTACATGTTTGTGTACAGTCAGTTACCTACCCGAAGGGACGGAAGGCTTAGTTAGTCCACGAGGTCTGGTATTCTGCAGCGGTAACACATTCAATGTTGCTTTGCTTCTGTGTGCTTGCTAGCATCGTGGGTATTCACAGTTCAATCAGAAACCACATAGTTATTTCATTTGTAAGTCATTCCTCGGGTTCAGTTAATTCATTGTGACACAACATGGGCAAAGGTCATAGAACATGTATGTAACATGTCGCTGGCAAATAGCTGCATCAAGTGTTCAGAATTAATGACTCAGTGCCGAATTCTGACCTGAATCACTGTTCTTCGAGGCAAGTGAAAATGCCAACAGCTGACGCATTAAATAAAAAGTTCTTGGTGCATGGTTTCTGATTGTTTAACTGTGCGCCTCCATTTAGCCTTATAGTATGGAGTGTGGATGTTTGAACTACCGCTAAACTAGTGCTTGTACGAAGACCTTTGACGAGCATGGATTAATGTGTGCCTCTTTCCGGACAGTAAAGTAATAATAATAGCACCTTTATGAAAGTAGATTGATGACATCACCTTTATTGTTTAGCGGGTCTAATATTTGTTGTTCTATGTCTCTAGGAATGTGGGGCTTACCGACATTCAGTGCTGCGGTGCTGTTGGGCATGTTGTCTGCGACGATCTGCACTATCGTGGAGTCAATCGGAGACTATTATGCCACGGCCAGGGCCTGTGGAGTTCCTCCTCCTCCCAAACACGCCATGAACCGGGGCATTGCGATGGAGGGTTTCGGCTCCATCATCTGCGGTCTACTGGGCGCCGGTCACGCAACAACCTCCTACAGTCAAACCGTCGGATTCATCCCACTGACCGGGGTCAGTTTTGACCGTAAACATAATTAATTTGCCAGTTACTGTACTACTAGGACTTCGAGTGCGACCTTAATTACAACAATTATTGTTTCAATATATAACAATACAGTATCTGCACTGTAATACATACTATTAGATATTACAAAGTACAGTTAATGTAATGTACAATAGTACAATAATTGTACTATGTAACATATAATAGAACATTAACTGTACTATGTAATAAGTAATAGGATGGTAATTGTACTATGTACTTTGTTCTGTGCCAGGCAACTGTCCTATGTGTGAGCATAAGGGGCCGTCGCTGCAAAACTCTTGAATTGCTTCACAGGCTGAAAAAGGAAACGATGACGACCACGATGTCGATGGTTGTCATGGTGGCACTGAGGATGACGTGTTGATTGTCATTATTGTAATATTTGTCCTGGCGACATGGGATTATTCTGAGAATAATTGCTTTTCATGGTGTTAAAGATAATGAGGTCATAATAGTTGTCATAGCGACACGGATTATGACGTAATTGTTGACAGGATAGTAGCAGTTGTTATAGTGATACGTAGAATGACGTCACAGCAACAATCCATTTAATGGTATTTTTACTGAATAAATATTTTCCAGATGGGCAGCCGAGTGACGTGGCAGGTGACCGGTGTCCTGCTGATGGCAGCCGGCGTTTTTGGAAAGTTCGGAGCGGTCGTGGCCACGATTCCAGATCCAGTTCTTGGTGGAGTCATGATGGTCTGTCTTGGAATGGTTGTCTCCGTCGGCCTTTCAAATATTCAGTACGTTGATCTCAGCGGTGGAAGGAACTTGATGATTCTGGGGACCTCCATGTTAGTCGGACTGACCATTCCAGATTGGGTTCTGAAAAACGTAGACTCTATCAATACAGGTAAACTGAGAAGATTTAAAAAAAATTATGACAAATTGCATCCAATGACCTTAAGTAAACACACGTTGAATTTGTAGTGTTAAATTAAACATTGCCTTAGATCTTGTTCTTCTGGTTCTCTGCCCCCGACAGGCTCAAAAGTCCGATGATGCCACTCCTCTCTGTTCCTCTAGGTACGCAGCCTCTTCTTTTCATAAATAGTAAATGTAAATGTACGCTTTTTTCGGTAACGACCGTATGGCCTCGACCCTGCTATGTTTAAAATGAATTTATCGGTACATTAACTTGCAATGCACCAAGTTGAAGCAGGGTCTCATACTCAAATCATCCCCACGGTCAGATGAGGACCAGATGAGGACGATAGCCCGCGAACCGCATTATTTACTGTTAAATTATTTGTATTAAATGAATTATTACCGTCATTGAAATATGCGTAGGTCTGTTTCTGATTTCTTTCCTATCACGACTGTCGATCTACCCTTTTCTATTTTAATTTGATGGAATAACTTCTATAACGTCATTATTATGAGTGGCGGATTTAGTATAACGACAATCGAGGCCATGGCCTCAAAGCGAAAGATTGTTAAATCTGTCCCTGATTTATATAACGCAAAAAGCATGAATGGATGATCTCTTCAAGTGAAAAACTGCAGTAAAGAAGTTCAGTCGAAACGCAAAAGGTCAGGAAAACCAAGTCAGGCTGTGGTGGGTAAGCAATTTGAAATAGAGAAAACAGTTATCATGCTTCTTGTATACACTGTCTAATCCATCTAACCGAAAACTTTCTGGAATTGATGGGATTTCCGATGCTTCGGTGAACATGAGCAGTCAGTGAACCTTGTGCATTTATAACTGCGTTATATAAGTCATCCGATAAGATTAGATGCACAAACGCTGAAAAAACGACACAGACAAAACTTTTAGTTTCACATGTAAAATGCGTTGTGGAAATTTTACATTTGCAATAAGCCTACCTCATATTTACATTACAGAATGGTAAAACTTGCCATGTAAAAATAACACCCGCCAAATTTTTTTTTTGAATTCATCATAACTCTCAATTTTAATAAAATGAACAATGTAAGTAGTTCAATTTAATTACTGGCAGATAATTAGACTACTCCCTTCTTTATCTGTATAGTAACATCGGGTCAAACAGCCAAACTATGGTAGGCCAATTTAGGATCACATATATCGCTTGTAACTGTGTTCTTTTGTCGGTTTTTAACATGTATAGGAAACTCACAGGTAGATGAGATGTTGACGATAATGTTGGGAACTCCTATGTTCGTCGGTGGGTTTCTTGGCTGCCTTCTCGACAACACGCTACCAGGTACAAAATTCTTCGTCATGATTCCCAGTCAACAAAAGTTCTTAAACAAACACCTGAAAATTGGGTCATAGGACAGGAGAGCTCTTATTTACCAAAAAGAAGAGGAATGTTGTACTCTTCGTTCTTTTCTCTACCCCAATCCGTTTATTACCACTACTAATCTCATATTACTACCTATATTATTACTATCCAACCACTCACCATTTCTACTGCAGCTACTACTAATTCAAATTTCACTCACGTGCTCGTACTGTTACTACTGACAACTAATTCCCCCATCCTACAATTATTACTACTGCTGCTTCTTCTCCCACAAAAATAAAAATATAAAAACAAAAGTAGAAGAGCACTTAGGCCCACTTCTATGTTCCTGTTTCTAACGTTTTCTGCTCTCTATTCCTATGTCCTGTACTTCTATTACAAGTCTTACTGATACTATTACTTATGTCAGTCCAATAGCCCCAGGTGTAACAAATCCCGGACAACGAACCCTTGCCAGTAACCCCTGGCGATAACCACATGAACAATAACCCCGAGGGAAATAACCCCCAGTTCAAACCCCTGGCCAGTAACTATTGCTATTCATATAAGCCTATAGGCGTGTGTAAAATGTAAATCTATATCGAAAGAAGTATTGATTAAATTAATCATTGAACATGAAGTGAAGAATGTTCAAGTTGAGAGAATTAATAAGCGTACAACGAAATTGGGATTAGTGATAAGTGAGTAAACTGTTATATGAGTTGTTTAATATTTACATAAAGATTCATGTTCTCGAATTTCCGATACCGTATCGATGGGAATTAGAGAAAAAAGGGCTTATTTTGGTGGGTTATTGTCCACGGAGGTCATTGCACGTGGGTTTTAAAAAGGGAGGCATTTCCTGGGGTTAGAGTCCGTGTGTTATTGGTCGGGGATTTGGTCGGGGCATTATTACCCTAGAACCACATTTACTACCGCTACTTGCAGTTCTTCCAGTAGTTTCAATTCCACTTGAGCTACTATTAATTCCATTTCCACTCACTGCTCCTCCTACTACTGCTTCGATAAATAGTCTTCTTCTATTCCGATTAGAGAATGCCTAAAGCACTGCCTAGAGAAAGAGATCATCCGAGGCACAATTCCTGAAATCCGGGCTCGGGGAAGACCAAAGATCAAATGGATCGATAACATCAAGTCGTGGATTTGTTATTACATCAACCAGTGATTATATGAAACAAGGGACAGAAACACATGGCACAAAATTGTCCGCGGTGCATTTAATCCTAGGCTCGACGACGATTGAAGACAAGACAAGACTAGACTACTCCACGTAAAGTAATGCTACTACTTCCACTCCCGAAAATTTCAAAAAGTAGTTAATTGGTAATTTTCTTGCGATGTATTCATAGGGACATTGAAGGAGCGAGGAATGACATCCTTCCACCAAGATGATGCACAGGTCGAGAGCAAAAAGGCAGATTTCAACAGCAACAACCTAAAGAACAGCAAGTCTGTATATGACCTGCCATGTATGAAGTGGTGTTGTATCCGTGACCATCCCTTTTTCACTTACCTGCCGTTCCTGCCTTGCTACAAAAATCGGCCGCTCAGGATAAAGGAACGTCTCGGTTGCTGCAGGAAAGAAAAGGAGACGCAAATATAATGATTAATAATATTATTCCATGTAGTAGAACTTTTATCTGCAAAGGAACCGCGTATGTCTCACATGTAAATGTAAACGTACAATTTTCTATAAAGGCTCTTTTGTAGCTGGAAGAGGCAGTCGCATTAAGAAACGTTGAGCCTTAAACTGTTAGTATTTGAATTAGTGTATGTTCGTGGAATTGCACGCCATATGATGCTCTCCCAGCCCTTGATTTTCGGGTTCGGTCTTGTTCTTGTTCTTCTTCTTGATGTTTTTGTTGTTCTTGTCCTTCTTGTTGTTCTTGTTGTTCTTTTTCCTGTTGATCTTCTTTTGATCTTCTTGTTCTTCTGGTTGTTCTTGTTTTTCTTGTTCTTGTTCTTGTTTTTGTTGTTGTTGTTGTTGTTCTTCTTCTTCTTCTTCATCATCATCTTCTAGCGTGTGCGTTTTGTGCCCAGCCAGTTGCAAGCGTCAAATCAGCCAGATGAAGAGCCAACAGACCGCCATTGAAACGTGTTTGCAGACAGACATCGAGAATGTAGTAGCTGGGCCAAAACTTTGGAATTCACTGCCCGGTTCAGTTCGTTCTCCCAATTCTTTAATGTCATTCAGGTCTAGACTTAATACATATCTCTTCCAACTTGCTTACCCACCGTAGCCTAACTTCTGGTTTCTCTGACATCGGAATTCTACCCGGCTTCTCCAATGGTTTATAATTTTTGACTCCGATTTTGACGAGAAGGGACCATCAACTGATGCCTTGGGCATTATGATAACGGCGCTATAGAAGTCTGTAGGTTAGGTTAGATCAGAATGTGCGCCATAATTCGTGTTCATTAAATAGATACCAGCACCATTTGACCCCCGGATTTTGACTTGACTCCGAAACAGAAACGTGATTTGTCACAGCGCCGGTGATTAATTAAGAGTCTCCGTGGCGCTGCTTTCTATGAAGATGAGATATTTCGGAGATTTGCATATGAATTTATATTTGCAGCGTAAATTTGGGGGCTTCAGTTGGTCCTGTCAGTGAACTGCTGTCGTTTTAAATGAACAGCAGAGTACAAAGTGAATCATTACCGAGATAATCAACCCGTGTGGAAAGGTTACTCTGGCGTTGGTTTGCTGTTTCGCTGTCATTTAAACTGTAAAATTCCTCATACGCTTGACTGAATATGTGCCGAAGAGCACTACCATAGGGCTACAGGCAGCATTAGGATACAATTCAGTACAATTTGATAATGCCCTCCTTAAAAGTTGAGAAGTGGGCATAAATAAACAAACCACCTTATCATATTTTGCATCACTGTACCTTACCCTATATTACCTTACCTTATATTACCTTACCTTACCTTATCTCAAGTGCATTACCTTACCATTATCTCAGATGGCCAGATGGCGTCTGTAAATAAAGCAGAAATTCTTCTGTACTCTCTTTTCTCTTTTGGTTGTTGAATAAATGTTCCTTTGACAACAATCTTTGTTGTGACAATCTGGCTGTATTATAAAACAATTGTAGGTCAGGAGTACTAGGCTACTTGATTTGATCAGGCTACTTGATTTGGTTTAAACTCTGCCGTGAGCTTTGCATGAGAAAGAATTAAAACCCGATCTTCACAATAATATCTATGACTTCCGTGTAACTGCAATGTTGTAAAATTATTTTCTTTGCTACAACTGTACATTTTTCTTGTTTTTGTGTGTTTAGTGTTAACATAATTATTTGATGAAAAAAGGTTGTGAGCTGTTACAGTCAGCTGATTTCAACTTCAGCTGGGCAGTGAATTCCAATGCTGTGGACCAACGACCAAGTATAACAGGTCGTAGCTGAGTAGCCATAGTATTACCCTTTGCTGTCTCTTTAGCATGCTGGGCTTGCGAACTCAGACATAAACAGAGTAAACAGACTGTAACTGCCAAACAGAACACCCTTTCAATCTTGATTCAGCTGTAATCTTAGGTAAAGCAAACCACGAACTCACATTGATGAACTGAGCAACCATAAACCCAGTAAGATTTTATACCGCAGTTGCGGGGAACCACTACAGTATCTCTCTATATATCGAGTCTACAGCAGCCCTTAGTTCAACGTCCACAATGGTCGCTGGGATTGTGGTGTTCCATACGGTTCTATACTGGGCCCGCTCCTGTTCAAATAGTACACGACTCCACCCGGTCACTGCTAACTGATAGCTCTCTCGACTACAAGCTGTACTCTGATGATACCACTGGCCAACAGAAAAAATTTTTTTCTTGTTGCCTTCGGTTTTAGACCTGTTCTTGGGGTAATTTTGGGCGCTGATTCAGAAAATGTCATTGGATTGAGTGCATCAGGTCTAGTTTCTGAGATATCGTCGATTTTGTAAAGAAAACCCAGTCCACTCTTTAAACGATGTCTTTGGCAAAACTAAAATGTCATAATAAGCTTTATTTATGGCTAATTATAATTCTTGCTGATTCATATAATGCCTACATCCTTATAATGTAAAATCAGCATATCTTGCCGCGTGCTGAGATATTGCTGATTCAACGAAATAACTATTCCGTAGCCTACAGCTTACTCAGCACTAAATTCATGGCCTCATTTAGAATTTATTTGTGCTTATACAGCGTTTCATGGTTTCGAACTATGTAAATAGATTATGCTGAAGTCAGCATTTATAGCCTATATAAACCGCCTCCTGAAAGCTAGAGCAGCCGCAGTCGTCTTGGGGCATATTAAGAGTTGGTCGCAAGAACAATCTGTGAATGTGAGCATTAAATAACTACATGTTCTTACTATTTTTTAGGTTAGTCATTTAATTCCTCAGATGCGAACATCCTTAAGGTTATGGCTACTTCCAGACGGAGCTGCATTAACCATCCAGACATATTCTGCTACATCTGTGGGGAATACACACTAAAAGCAAACAGGAAACCGATTTTTGAGTTTGTAAAAAGAGCATATGTAGGTTATTTTGGTGTCAAACTTGGAGATCAAGATAAACAATGGGCTCCTCATACAGTATGCAAAACTTGTATTGAACAATTGCGCCACTGGACAATTGGAAAGAGAAGCTGCCTGAAATTTGGTGTACCGATGGTTTGGAGGGAACAGATAAACCACTTCGACGACTGTTACTTTTGTATGGTTAATATCATAGGCATCAATCGAAATAATCGTCACAAGTTGTCTTACCCTGATATACCTTCAGCCAGGAGACCTGTTCCGCATTCGGATATTGTACCAGTTCCACCTTTTCGCGAACTACCTCAGCTCTCAGACGATGACACTTGCATGTCCAATATCGGACAAGATGACGAAAGTGAAGAAAGTGGGGGCAGTGACAGTGATTTCCAATCAACTTCACACAGTGAACGTTTTGACCAAAAAGAGTTGAGTGATCTGATCAGGGACTGAAATCTTTCCAAAGAGTCCTCTGAATTGCTTGCGTCCAGACTAAAGGAAAAGAATGCACTTCAGCCTGGAACGAAAATTACAATTTATAGAAACAAAGAAAAGGATTTGCTGCCATTCTTTACCGAAGACAACAACCTAGTATTCTGTAATGACATCAGCAACTTATTGAAGAAAATTGGTCTGTCGGATTACAGCTCAGATGAGTGGCGTCTTTTTATCGACAGTTCAAAACGTAGTCTGAAATGTGTGCTTTTAAATAACGGCAACAAATTTGGTTCTATTCCAATCGGTCACTCCACCAGGATGAAAGAAGAGTACAATGCCGTCTCTTTAGTACTGGAAAAGATAAAATACAAAGAACATCAATGGGTAATTTGTGTAGACTTGAAGATGGTAAATTTCCTCCTTGGTCAACAAAGTGGCTACACAAAGTATCCCTGCTTTTTGTGTCTTTGGGACAGTAGAGCCAAGCATGAACATTGGACAAGAAAAGATTGGCCTTCGAGGAAAGACATGGTGGTTGGAGCTCAAAATGTAATCAAGGAATCTTTGGTGGCACGAGATAAGATCATACTGCCACCACTACATATAAAGCTAGGCCTGATGAAACAATTTGTCAGGGCTTTGAATAAAGAAGGTTCATGCTTCGAATACATAGTACACAAGTTACCAGGAATTACAATGGAAAAATTGAAGGCTGGAATCTTCGATGGTCCACAGATCAGGCAACTTATGAATGACCCACTTTTCATACCATCAATGAATGAAATCGAATCTTGTGCCTGGTCTTCCTTTGTTCTTGTAACTAAAAATTTTCTTGGCAACAAGAAGGCAGACAATTATGCACAACTAGTAGAGGATATGCTTCTTCATTTCAACAAGCTTGGCTGCAACATGAGCATTAAAGTCCATTATCTTCACAGTCACTTAGATCGCTTTCCAGAGAATCTTGGTGACTTCAGCGAAGAGCAAGGTGAAAGATTTCACCAAGACATCAAAACAATGGAAAATCGATATCAAGGAAGATGGGATGCACACATGATGGCAGACTATTGCTGGAATATTATGCGCGATTGTTCCGGCAGATGCCACACTCGGAAATCGTACAAAAGGAGCTTCTTCGGTGTCGAATGACTTGAAATTTTTATAACAAACTTGTTCTGTTTGATATCATATAAGTACAGTTTCAGGTACTACCATTTTCTTTTAAGTATTTGTATTATTATGTTTATTTAGTGTAGCACATAATAAATTGAGCACTACATAATTATAGCTATAGCCTTATGTTTTATGGGCGAGCAGAGGCAAGGACTGGTATATGGCATAATGTTCTATATCTCGAAAACTAGACCTGCTGGGAGAAAACTGGTGCCTTTTCTGGAATCAGCAGGTCAAATATACCCAGAAACAGTTCTAACATTTGAGGCAACAAATTATGTGTTGGCCAGTGTACTCAGTTATTTTTCTCATACGACAGTCGAATGTCTTATCCTGCTCTCCAACTGCTTGCTTAAGATATTTTGGTGATGTCCGGTCTTGGATAATTAATAATAAACTTCTTCTGAATCCTTCAAAGACTGAACTCCTTCTTCTAAGCACAAGTCAACAACTCCACAAATTTGATATCCTTACAACTATTCAATTGGGCGGCTTGCTTGTCAGTCGTACTCAATGCGCACGCAGTCTATGCATGATATTTGACTCTGCAGTGCCATTTTATAATCATGTTGGCGCCATATGCAAATCAGGTCAATTTTACATTCGGGGTTTTGGTGGAAATAGGTCTCGTTTGCCTCAGATTGCATTAATTCCTCCAGCTAATACATTGGTTTCCAGCAGGCTTGACTATTACAACTCACTTCTTTTGGCATCACAAAGAGAAATCTGCGCAAAATACAAAAGGTTCAAAACTTCCCAAAGTCATAATTAAAACACCTAAGAATCAGCAATAAGATTACGTCAATATTGCATGCTGATGATGGCTGCCCATCGAAAAAAGAATCCAGTTTAAGATCTGTCTAAACAAATGTGTAAGCTATGCCTTATGTACACGGCGAAGGGCAGTCTGTCTCGGTACACATATGTATAACATTTCTGTCTGAACATTCATCCCGTCATAAACTAGGTCTAAACTCCTATGCTTCTCCACCGACAAGCCGATTACCCTAGTCAGTCAAAATCGGATCTACACATCGTCGGTCGAATACTTACAAGCCTACAATGGCTTCCAGAGCCTGTTGCTGTGTACCATTCGTAGAAAACACAACAGTTTACTTATTTATTAACTCAAATCTACACTGATAAATGCTTGCATGCATATATGTATGGTTGCATATATCAAAAACACTTAAATAGCTCCTTGAACATCTCAAAACTCCACTTTAATTTTCGTCAGTAATATCGTCGAGAACTTATTATCATGTGTATCTAAATTCTTAGTAGCACAAACTATTAGAGCCTCAGTATCTTTCCAATTCTAACTTAGGAGGGCGCGATAATGATGTGTTAATGTGATGTGTTAATGTGATAATGGTGTGCTAAGATGTGATGTGTTAAGGTGATAATGATGTCACGTGTTTTATCCCTCTGGAATAAACTCCTGCCAGAATTACTACAATTATCTGATCCATCACACGAACTCACCAACACATCGCCTATTTGCAATTTCTGCATTGGTCTTTCACTCAAAACTGAAAACATTACTTTTCAAAAAATCTTATCCTGATTTTTACTCTTCCTCTTATCTCTATTCTTGCTTCAATTTCAAGCACCATCCACCGTGGCCGTCCGACTGTCTGACTGCCTAACTCCTGTTCACGATTACGATTACATAAAATTTAAACAGAGGCTTAGGCCTACATTTGAATCGGTGAAATGTTCTAGTATAACATCAGCAAGATAACCATCTTTCACGCCATGTCTGTTTACGTCGTTCAAAAACTGGGCATCTTTGCGTTCCATTCTTCAGAGTTAATTACCAATTTGGATATGAAACCGCTTAGACTACAATCGAACTAAAACTTTTAAAACAACAATACCTCCATTTTTAAAGGTCACATCAGGACAAAACGCTATCACTCATGCGCGAACCAGCTGCCACCATTCACAGCCAGAAGAGGACTGTCACGTGACGTGCCTGGTAACGCCAAGCCCGGTTTGTGAAATTAATTATTCATATTTTCTATGTTGATTTATTATCAGCCAAGCTGGCTGCTCGAGTCATTATGTGGTCCAGATGGTGAACTATCGAAGCACGTATAACATTGATGTGTATCAGTGAGCCGATTGTTTATGCTACGCTTGGAAAAACTGCCATTTCATACCTGGTATAACCTACCAACGAATACAAATAGCCTACATTTCAGTTCCTGTTTCCTAGTTTTTGGACTGCCATCTAGCGAAATGGTAATGAAATATTCGGCATCTAAAATTTCAAAGAGGATTAACCGATAAAAATGTTCACGAATCAATAGGAACTGGCAATTCGTTAAGGAAAGGCTGATATTAACAAACATTTGCCAAAAAAACGGTATATTGAACAGAATTGTGTGAAACAGGTACAGACCCAATATACTGTCTATATATTTTTCGCAATCAAATACAGATTCGTCTATGTAAGCAAAATGCATCACCTAGGTCAGCATGCCCATATGTGTCCATAAGGAACCCATAAATGACCCATATGAGGCTCATCAAATGTGAATCTGCTGCATTTCCGGATTTTGGCCAATTTGTATTTGAATCTGTATGCGGCGAGTGTCACTGCCAGAGTGCTCATAGACACATATGATGAGACCCATATGGGCCGTGTATGTGTTCAATATGGACCTATATGGCCATACTGGCCTGGGTGGTGCAATATCTGGATATAGGCGAATGTGTATTTGAACCTGCTGAATTTCCGGATTTCGGATAATCTATATTTGAATCCGTATGCGACGAATGTCACTGCCAGCGTGCACATAAACACATTTTATTAGACCCATATGGACCGTGTATGGATTCTATATCCATTCGCGAAAAAACCAGTTACAATTATTTCGTAAACTCTTCAATCACGATAGAATTTTAGGTGAACCATTTTATTTCGCCCGGTAACGCCCTAAAACCAGAACATGGATATGTATTTGTATCTATATTTATATTTCTTGAAACGTTTTGCCGCGTCAGTTTCATGTGGATCTGCGCTAGTTTTCCAACGAATGCTCATTAAAACTCTCAGTTTTCTCGAGAAACAAATAACTTTAAGCTTTATTTTGGTATCTATTGTTGTAAAGACATGAATTTGATGAAAACGCGATTTGCATTATAATAGTCAAAATTAACCGTTTTTGCTTGTTGCTCATAAATAACGTGTGCCACGTTCGCCTAGATTTATGATGGCGGCTAACATTTTAGTCTGAACTAACCGACTGATTTTTATTGCGTTTTGCTTACAAATGATACTTATATTTCAGACCACCAGGAAATCTCGAGCTCAGCTGTTATATTACATTCAATTTTAACGGCGCTATAGAAGCCGAAAGATACATTACAGAGTTCGTTTTGTCATATCTCTGATGTGATGGCAACCAAACATAAGTTAACCAGAAACGATGATGTGACGGTTGGAGTTGGAGAGGATCCGGAAACTATTCCACTGCAACTCGACGGAATATCACCACTCATCGATGAAAGTCAGCTGGAGAAGCAGAAGGAAACTCCATCTCAGGGTGACCTAATCTTCCCAGTGGAATCATTTCCACCCTGGTACATCACGCTGATCTATGCATTCCAGGTTAGCCTTCGTTCGCTTCTCAGTTAATAGACAAAGGAATTAGACAGAAATTGAATATTTAAAAAGCTAGACTTGTTTGGTTCGTTTAAAAAGCGTCTAACGGTAAGATGACACCATTACACCTGGCAGTTATGTTGGCTCATTAGCGCCGTTTTTTGACAACAGCAACGGAAAACTTTTGCAACTTATATTGATGTTGCATTATGCTTGCATTTTCTGCTGTTGAAGCAATAAGCCACTCAAAATCAAATCAATTTAATTAAATGTTAATGTCAACTCAACACGAAACTTAACTGCGCCATTGCAATACTTGGGTGATGCCAGTCCAAATGCTGGATAGAGGAGGTGGAAGACGACGCCAATAGTTATTCGTTATGACACATCGTCATTAAACTGAAAAAAACTACCGGCCGCAAGACTGTTTTTTATCGACTGCGACTGTTTTCTTCAGAGAGGTTCTCGATGGTCGATGGGCGCTATACAAATTCGTCGGACAACACAGACCCGGGAAACTGGGGACATCTGGATGAATTGTACAGCTAAATATTACGTCTTGTCGCTCTAATTTCAAACACAACCCACCGCAGCTGTCTGACATTTTGACCCTTGGATATCTCTAGACGGAACTGAGTCTGACCTTATCTGCCGATTATATTAAGCTGGCCCCGTGAGTAATATACATTTACCTACGCCGCTGAAGGTTTTTCGCTCTGGAAATCTTAGATTAGATTAGATTAGATGAAGAAATTTCGAGGTTACTGTTACAATTACGTTAAGCTTTCATCACTCAGTCGATGGAAATTTGACGTGTTACTAAATGCTTGCTTTTTAAATGACACTGATTTTTACAGTATTAAAATTGCAGCAAGTGCTCAGCGTGCTCTCTGGTCCTGTGGCTGAAGCTATCACCATCAATTCAATCGTCTGCGGAAAAAACGATCACGTCTTCCTGGCAGAACTGATTGGAACAAGTGTTTTCATGTCCGGCATCTGCACATTTCTTCAAGTCACGTTCGGACTTAGGTTGCTAGAAGCTCTTTTGATTATATTTACTTGTAGGCATATTTCCTATTCCTTAATCTTAAAACTAATGCAGATAATATACTGACAGTCAAACCGATTATATTTCAGCTTTGGTCGTTACTATTTGTGGATTGAATAGCTACACTGGTTAACGCTTACATTATGTCGCCTCTGAGAGTGAGGATGCCGGTTCGCATACAGATACTGGTTTATTTCAGAGATTTTAATCATGGACAAGCACGGTTTGCACCCGAGGACCTTAAATGGCGTGGCTTCCATTCAAAGTATCAGCAGTGATGAAGAATCTCACCAGCTTAATTCAATAAAAAATGAGCAGGATCGAGGCCCTACGGTCTCTGTAGAAAAAGTGTACATTTACACTAATTAAGATTTCAGATCATTTGCCTATTTTCAAGCTCATGGTTGCTTCACCAGCCTAGTCAATTTGCATAGTCAAATTTCAGAATCACCTAATTATTCTTTTGAAATCAAGCTGGTAGTGCTTCCACCCGCAATCTAATGCTTAGTTATTTTTCAACTGTAGATACTAAATGCACTTATATTTTAGTAAATTATTTAAAACTCAGCGTTAACCCAGAGCTACACAAGGTCAATTTCTCAAATATTCTGTTCGAATTTGAGTGGGTGCTAATGGAGATTTTGATCAAACATTCGAGATCTTGAAGTTCCAAATTAGCTAAGATTAAGCTTGGGGCGTGTTGATAGTTACGCGTTTGCAATTGTGCATGATTTGTACTTTCAGATTGCCGGTCTTCCAAGGAAGTTCGTGGGGATTTGTACCAGTAATCAGTAGCCTCATGGCTACATCGCAGTGGCAATGTCCTGCAACCATCCAAGCAAACGGTATAGATTGCCGATTTCCACCGAGTTGGAATTATATTCCGGTCATTTGTTTATTTGAAAATGGTTTGGTATTAAGCTTGTCTAAAACTGTCTGCGTAGGCGTAATGTTTGAATTTACTGCTTAAGTCCAGGATTGAGATCTAGGCTTTAATACCTGCAACTACTCGTCGTATTACACGAAATGCTTGGAGTGTAGCCTCAAATACAGTTCATCACTCACCATCATCATCATCATCATCATCATCTTCATCTAAAATGTAATCTAAAATCATAATGTAATCTTGGGCCGTTGTCGTAGTGGCCAAAATATCAGTTGATGGTCACTTCAAGGGAAAACAACAATATCAACAACATTACCACTATCAACATCATCATCGTATTCGTCGTCACTATCATCATCATCATCATCTTTGCAGTCTTCGCGGTCGTCATCACAACACAGAGAACTTGAAATGGCAACTGCTGCTGCTTCTGCTGCTGTTGCTGCTGCAGATTCATTAAGTGCAGCCGGCAACGAAGATGTCGAATGGAATTCGAGCATCACCACACCCTTCGAAGTGGCAACTAACGAAGCGCTTTGGATGCCCAGAATGAGAGAGGTACAACTCGTCTTCGTCATCAGCTCAAACTAAACCTTAATTAATTGTTCATAGCCTACCTTGGACCCTACTACCATTACTGTAAAGTCCTTATCTTTTACCTTTCCTTACTTTACCAATCTTTACCCTACCTCATATTATGTTGCTTTACATGTATTATAACACCTTATCTTAATTTTCATAATTTCACCCTACTCAACCTTATCTTATTTTCACCTAATGCGCTTGACCTTCCATAATCTATCCTTATCTTACCTTAAAATACTTGCCTTGTTTTTGCTTTACATCTTTGCTTTACCTTACCCTGCCCCACTTACCTGACCCGACCTTCCTTCAATTGTCTTATCTTAGTACAATTATGTCACACTATTTGCCTTGCTTTAACTTATCTTACCTTACATCATCTATCCTTACCTCGTCTTACCTTATCTGACTGACCTAATTTCGCCTTATTTCATCTCATCTTCTACTTACTTCACCTGACCTCATTTAATTGCTTCAACTTAGAGTAATTGTTTTGTCACGTCTTGCCTTAAACATGTCGTGATTTCATTTTTCTTGTCAGTTGTCTGGTGCCCTGATCGTTGTTTCGACGTTCCAAGTCCTTCTCGGGTGTACTGGGCTCGTGGGAATCCTAATGCGCTTCATAGGACCATTGACAGTCGCTCCTGCCGTCTCCCTCATCGGACTGTCCATGCACCACGTCGTTTCCTCGTATTCCAGTCAACACTGGGGTGTTTCCGCAGCGTGAGTTCTTTGTCTCCTTCACGAAATCCAAATGCGTGCCTACTTAACAAATAACGCTGAAACGCACACTCGTAAAAGTCGTAATCGTAAACTCGAGATTTCTACAGAGCTCAACGGAAACTAAGTCAAGGAAACCAGCTTATTCACAGGTGCTCAGTCAAAACAAAATCGTTGAGCAAGAAGGGTTCGGTTCCAGGTGAGGCAAGTCAACTGAAATAAATAAAAAATACACACATGCATACATATATACCTGCATGGATGCATACATGCCTACAGTGCGCCTCGGCTTTTAGGCAAACATCAATCGGTGTGTACACGTCGTGTAAGTTACCGCATCAGGCTGAATCCTTGGAAGCCCCAGTTCATATGGATTGGTAGCCTTGGGCAGAAATCCAAAATCGATTTGCCTTGTCTTCTGCACCGCTTATTTCATGTCTCTTTTACCACTACTGTTCGTGACCCTGGAGGTATGAATGGTAGGAATTGACGTTCTCAGATCACGTGATGACGAACCTGCTTTTACTGCCTGCTTGAGGATGAGCACAAAATGGCACTCGCTTACAACTTAAGATGCTACAAATCCAATGCACGTATAGGCCTACATTCCACCATTTATGCAGGCCTAACCCTTTCCGCAGTAAGCAACTGCAAACTGTTTTTAATGATGTGGCTCGGCTGATCGGTGGTGTTCTAGGGTTGCCTGCAGATATCTCCGCTCTGCTGGGTAAGGTAAACTGGTTGTCCGGCCTGCCTGATAGGTCATCTTGTTGGAAGATGAGTCTGACGCTTGGGTCTTATCTCGAATCGAATCGGACCCTTCCTGTCTATCTATTTTGTTTTGACTGAGCGCAGGTGAATAAGCTGGTTCTGCCGATTTAGTTTTCGTTGGGCGCTTTAGAAATCTTGGCATACGATTACGATTGGAATAGGTTGCCTCGCAACCTCCGACTTGAACTTCTTAGCCTCTCTTTGCTTGTAAGCTTTCATACCATGCTGTTCGATCATGGTTTCGTACTGTCGGTTTCTCATAAAGTAACGCTACATAAATTTGCAATTACAATTACAAAATTACATACGTACACATAGGCCGACACGTATGAATAATCGCTAATTGTTTCACTGTTCTTATTTTCAGAACGGCAGCTGTGTTTATTATCGTTTCCCAGCTGCTCAGGAATGTCCAAGTTCCGTTTCTGGCTTACAACAGGTCACGTGGTTTCTACCTCGTTTATTACCCCGTCTTTCGGCTTTTTCCGGTAAGATGTGACGATTAACTGCAAAGACTGTGTATGTTTCAAACATCGGTTTTGGGACCTTAAAGAATGAAGTTTTCCCGCTGTGTTATTTGACCCATTGCCAGAACTTTGACAATTATCCCACCAATCCTACTAACTCACCATCACTTTACTCTTTGCAATCTCTGCGCAGGTCTTCCAACACAAAACTGAAAAAACTCCCATTTCATAAATTCTAATCTGATTAATCCTCTTTCCTTCTCTCTCGCCTTTCCAAATCTAAGCACCATCCATTGTAACCGTCTGACTGCCTGCATGACCTTTGAATCTTGACCTGGAACCGAATCTGACATTATCTGCTTTTCGATATGTTTTGACTGAGTGCATGTGAATAAACCGGTCTCCGTGACTTAGCTTTCTTTGGGCGCTGTAGAAAACTCCAGTTTACTATTACGCTTATTTTTCAACTACATCGTAGCCATTCAGTATTTAGCCATTCAGTCATTTAGCCATTCAGTTTCATAGACATCCAGTTACACTACGATACCCGACGGTCTAATGATCAGTGTTGAACTGTCAGCTGAAGGGTTCAAATTTCCGCCAGGGCAGAAAAACGTTTTGAAATTTCTGCTTCAATTCCGCTCCTTAGTGAACTCAACTATAAAATGAGTATACTGATCATAGACTGTCGGTGGGAAGATGATACGACGCGGGAGAAGACGGGCCAAGCGCCCTCATGCGTCAAGTCAGTGGGATTGTCCAAAGATGCCATGTCAAGAAACATGTCCGTTTGCCCGAAGGTCAGACAGAGAAGTGGGAAGCAGCTGTTAGGTTGGGTTGTGTTTGAGCTGAGAGAAATAAGAATAACGGATTAGATTAATCAGTGTGGGATTTCTTGAAATGGTGAAACTTGAGTATTGTATTCAATTGACGTTGATACCAGTGAACTAACTTGACTGAACTGCTGTAACTCTGCTGTTCGTGTGCAACCTTTCAGTCCATATTTGCGATCGCTTTTGGTTGGATCCTCTGCTTCATACTGACATCTACCGGGCAACTCACTGACCAACCTGATAAACTCGGTTACAGGGCGCGAACGGACACAAAGGCTGGGCTGATCAGCAGCAACAAATGGTTCTTCCTTCCATATCCAGGTTACAACCACTCCGCTTCTCGTTTTATGATTCATGTACACGAAGACCTTTTATCATCGTCGCTGCTGAGATTTTTATTATTCGAGGACTTCGTGATAATCCAGTGGTAGTTGCTTATAAGTTCTTTTCTTAATTCTTTGCACTGGCTCTCTATTCAGCGAAGAATTTGTTTTAAATTTTAGCTTTTAGTTTATAAAATATTGGACTCTCTCACAACACTTAAAATCAGTTCTCAATCTCAGATTTGTCATTATTCAACTTTTCATTATGATCGCCTTTCTCTGGTTGTGCCAGAACTAAAACCTTTTTTGGTGTACGAGATTTTTCGGTTGCTGCAAGTTTCTTCCTGCATCTGTTCGTTCTTCTCAGTCTGTTGTATCATTTCGGTCTCAACTCAAGAACTATCTCTTTCAGTTGGCTTATTCGCAATAAGCTGCCTCATTATCTTAACGGAGTGACTTTTCAGGTATTTACACAATGGCGGTTTGATTTTGGTGCTCCATCGGTTGGTGCTTGGTCCATTACATCAGGCAAAGCGACTTGGATTGGGTCACAGCTTTCACTCGCGATTTCTCAAAAACAGCTGCAAAGAGAACCAACTTTTTAAAAATTGTTACATGTTCACTATTTATGGTAGAAACATGTTGCTTTCGCCTAATTAGTCAGCAATTTCAGACCATTGGAGTGCAATATCACCCCCAGTTTTGCCGACCTCATGAGGGTTTTCTGAGTCACTGTCACGTACACTGCCTTCTAAAAGCTCTTTTAAAAGCAATATGTGGCAGTGGCACGCACCAGTGTCGCCAGAACAATCACATCTTTATAAGCACGCTTCTACAAAAACTTGTCAGAAGCGTGGTCTAAGCTGGAAGAATATTTTGGCTGATACGCAGAAATAATCACTGCCATCTAACAATATGTCATAATGTTTTCACCCATTTAACATTGTTTGCCAGCATCGTGAGTATACACAACCTTCGTAAGAGCCACGTCGTTATTGCATGGGCAGCCATTCGTCACGTTCAATATAAATATTGGCGACTTTCGTTGCAATGTCAGGAAAGCCGAAGTTTAGATTGAATGAAACTTTATTGATTCCAAAAAGAACAAAGAAAATAGCAAATACATTGACCATTGAATTACTGGGATACTAATGGTAGAACAAAATGGGACCTAACTACCGCTAAACTAAAGATTTCTTTACAGTTTAGATTAGTTTCTTTTGAGTGGTCAATCGCTGGCAAGGTCCTGCAGCAAGTCTTCAAAAATAATGATCCAATGCCTACTTTTGATCTGAATGACTGTTGTGCGACGCAAGTGAAAAGCCAAAAATTAATGGATTAGATAAAAAAGTTGGTATTATACGGTTCTGATTGCGTGAATGAGAGCCTCCTTTTAGCCTATTTGTATATAGTGCGGATGTTTGAGCCTCCGCTAGAATGGTGCTTACACAGACCTTTGACGAGCATCAATTAATGGATGTCTCTTTCTAGAGAGTAGATTATTTATAGCACCTTTAAAAGAGTAGATTAATGGCAACACTTTTTAAAGTGAGTAGTATGTAAGTAATGTAATTATTAACACGCCATATGTCCATCGGCTGAGCGAGGAATGGTAGGCATAGACAAAACATAAGCATTGAATTACATAAAAAGCAAACACACAAAGGTAGAGGCACAACCAGACAGGCAGACAAACAGATTGACATTAAACCACAATGTCAGAAATACTGAATGCCACACACACACGAAGATATGTATTTTTTATTCTACAACGAAAGTCGTTCTCTACTATTTAGCGGACCTCATCTTTGGTGTTTTATGTCTCTAGGAATGTGGGGTTTACCGACATTCAGCGCTGCGATGCTGTTGGGCATGTTGTCTGCGACGATCTGTTCTATCGTGGATTCAATCGGAGACTATTATGCCATAGCCAGGGCCTGTGAAGTTTCTCCTCCTCCCAAACACGCCATGAACCGGGGCATTGCGATGGAGGGTTTCGGCTCCATTATCTGCGGTGTCCTGGGCGCTGGCCACCCAACAACCTCCTACAGTGGCGCCATCGGATTCGTGCCACTGACCGGGGTCAGTTTTAACCGTAAACATAATTGTTGTAATTGAAGTCGCAATCGAAGTCCTAATTGTACAGAAACTCTACTATGTAATATCTAACAGCGATTGTACTATGTGTATTGTCCTGAGCCACGTAACTTTCCTATTTGTATATATATATATATGAGGGCCGTAGCTTCAAAATGTAGAAATGCTTTACTGGCTAAATAAAAACACGATGACGACCACCATGTCGTCATCAGTGGTTGTCATTGTAGTACTGAGGATTGTTAATTTTGTTTCGCGAAGATGAACTTGTGAATTTGTAATAGTTGTAATGGCGACATTGGGATTATTACGCGAATAATTGGCTTTCATGGTGATAGGAATACTGAGGTTGTGGTAGTTGTCATAACGACACGGATAAAAACGTAGTTTTGACAGGATGTTAACAGATGTCTCAGCGATACGTACAATGACGTCACAGCATCAACCACTTGATGGTGTTTTAATTGAATAAATATTTTCCAGATGGGCAGTCGAGTGACGTGGCAGGTGGCTGGGGTTCTGCTGATGGCAGCCGGAGTCTTTGGAAAGTTCGGAGCGGTCGTGGCCACTATTCCAGATCCAGTTCTTGGTGGAGTCATGATGGTCGGTCTTGGAATGATTGTCTCCGTCGGTCTTTCAAATATCCAGGACATTGATCTCAGCAGTGGAAGGAATCTGATGATCCTCGGAACCTCCATTTTAGTCGGACTGACCATTCCAGACTGGGTTCTGAAAAACGTGGACTCTATCAAAACAGGCAAGCTGAACAGTTTTTCAAGTATGATAAATTTTATTCAGTAAACTTTGGACCCCACGCGTCAAATCATTAGTGTTTGAATATAAACATTGCCTTAGAATTTCTTCTTCTGGTTCTCTGCCCCAGGCAAGTTCAAACGTCCGATGATGCCACTCCTCTGGCTTCCTCTCGGTGCTGAGCTTCTTCTTTCCTTAAATAATAAATGTAAATGTACAGGTTTTTCAGTAACGCACATTTTAAAGTGAATTTATCGGTACATTAACTTGCATTGCACTATATTTAGTAAGAGGTTTCCAACTCATATCATCCTGAGGGTCAGATGAGGACCATTGCGTTAGCCGGCGGACAGCATCATTATTTTACTGATAAATTATTTGTGTTGAATGAATTATTATCGTCATTGAAATATGCATAGGTCTGTTTCTGAATTCTTTTTCCATCACGACTGTTGATTTTACCCTTCTCTAATTTAATTTGATGGAATAGCTTCTATAACTTCACTATTATGAGCGGCGGATTTACTTTATGGAGAAACGAGGCCATGATTGAGAGGAAAGATTGTTAAATCCGTCCCTGATTAATATAACGTAAAAAGCTTGAATCGATGACCGCTTCAAGTGAAAAACAGCAGTTATACGTTGTATTGCGTTGAAGAAGTTCAGTCGAAACGCAAAAGGTCAGGAAAACCAAGTCAGGCTGTGTTGGGTAAGGAAGCTGAAATAGAGAAAACAGCTACTGTGCTCATTGTGTAGACTGTCTAATCCATCTAAGCAAAACCTTCTGGAATTGATTGGATTTCCGATTATCAGATAATCACACGCAGTTAGTCGACCTTATATATATATAACTGCGCTATATAAGTCATCCGATAAGATTAGATGCACAAACGGTAAAATACCGACAAAGCCAAAAATATTAGTATTGCCATGTAAAAACCAACACCACCAAATTTTTACTGAATTCATCAAAACTCTTAATTTTTATCAAATGTTCATCTTATGTAGATAATTAGACTCTTCCTAGCTTTATCTGAAAAATAACATCAGGCCAAACAGCAGAACAGGAAACTATGGTAGGCCAAAATAGGGTCACATGAATCCCTTGTCACTGTGTTCGTTTTTCGGCTTTTGACATATATAGGAGATTCACAAGTAGACGAGATGTTGACGATAATGTTGAGCACTCCTATGTTCGTCGGTGGGTTTCTTGGCTGCCTTCTCGACAACACGCTACCAGGTACAAAATTCTTCGTCATGATCGTCAGTCAACAAAAGTTCTTAAACAAACACCTGAAAATTGGGTCATAGGACAGGAGATCTCTTAATTTCCAAAAAAGAAGAGGAATTCTGTACTCTTCATTCTGGTCTCCAAAGCCCAGTCAGTTTATTACCACTACTAATCCAATACTATTATTTATACAATTACTACCGAACTACCCATCATTTCTGCTACAGCTACTACTAATTCGAATTTCCTTGTGTTCGTACTGTTACTACTGACAACTAATACTTCCGTCCTCCAATTACTATTACTGTTGCTTCTTATCCCAAAAGCAAATATAAAAAATGGAAGTAGGAGAGGAAATTGGCCCTCTTCTATCTTCCTACTTCTAAACTTTCTGCTCTCTATTCCCAGGCCTTGTACTATCGCTACAACTATTATAGATACTGTTACTTAGGAAGTAACAATCAATCCAATATGAGTTCACAATTAACACACATCAGCCAATGATCCCTGGCCAGTAATCTGTGAGGTAAACCCCTGGCAATAACCACCATACAATAACCTCGAGGGAAATAACTTCCTAGTTAAAAACCTCTGGTCAATAACTATTGCTATTCATATAGGCCTATGTGCATTAAGTGTGTGTAAAATGTTATAATAGATCATAAAAGTACTCGATGAAATTAATCATTAAACAAGATAATTAGAGAGTATTAATAGGCCTACATCGAAATCGGGATTAGTGATAAGTGAGTAAACTGTTATAGGGATTCTTTGATATTTAAATAAAAATTCATGTTCTCGATTTTGAGACACCGTACCGATAGGATTTAGAGCCTAGGGCCTATATCGGCGGGTTATTGTGCACGGAGGTCATTGCACGTGGGTTTTAAAAAGGGAGGCATTTTCCTGGGGTTACAGTCCGTGCGTTATTGGTCGGGGATTTGGTCGGGGCATTATTACCCTGGAACCACATTTACTACCGCTACTTACAGTTCTTCTAGTAGTTTCAATTCCACTTGAGCTACTATTTATTCCATTTCCACTCACTGCTCCTCCTATTACTATTTCGATAAATAGGCTTCTTCTATTCCGACTAGAGAATGCCTAAAACACTGCCTAGAGAAAGAGATCATCCGAGGCACAATTCCTGAAATCCGGGCTCGGGGAAGACCAAAGATCAAATGGATCGATAACATCAAGTCGTGGATTTGTTATTACATCAACCAGTGATTATATGAAACAAAGGACAGAAACACATGGCACAAAATTGTCCGTGGTGCATTCAATCCTCGGCTCGACGACGATTGAAGACAAGACAAGACTAGACTATTCCACGTAAAGTAATGCTAGTACTTCCACTCCCAGAAATTTTAAAAAGTAGTTAATTGGTAATTTTCTTGCGATGTATTTATTCATAGGGACATTGAAGGAGCGAGGAATGACATTCTTCCACCAAGATGATGCACAGGTCGAGAACAAAAAGGCAGATTCAAACAGCACCAGCGGAAAGAACAGCAATTCTGTATATGACCTGCCATGTATGAAGTGGTGTTGCATCCGTGACCATCCCTTTTTCACTTACCTGCCGTTCCTGCCTTGCTACAAAAATCGGTCGCTCAGGATAAAGGAACGTCTCGGTTGCTGCAGGAAAGTAAAGGAGACGCAAATATGACGATAATTAATAATGCTGTGTTTTAGTCGAAAGTTTCTCTGCAAGGAACCGGGTATACTCTCATATGTAAATGCAAATGTACGCGTTTTCTATAGCGGCACTTTTGTAGCTGGAAGAGGCAGTCATATTATGAAACGTTGAGCCGTAAATTGTTAGTAATTGAATTAGTGTCTGTTCGTGGAATTGCACGCCATATGATGTCCTTCATTTTCGGCTTCGGTCTTCTTCTTCTTCTTCTTCTTCTTCTTCTTCTTCTTCTTCTTCTGGCATGTGCAGTTTTTGCCTAGCCAGTTGCAAGCGTCAAACCAGCGAGATGAAAAGCCAACAGGCCGCCACTGAGAAGTGTTTTGCTGACAAACATTGACAATGTGGTAGCTGGTCCAAAACTTTGGAATTCACTTCCCGGTACATTTCGTTCTGCCAATTCTTTGATGTGATTCAGGTCTAAAATTAATTCACATCTCTTCCAGCTTGCTAACCCACCGTAGCCTGAGTTCTTGTATCTCTGACTTATCGGAATTCGACCCGGCTTCTCCAATGATTTATAATTTTTGACTGCGATTTTGACTTTCTGGAGATGAGAAATTTCGGAGATTTTTACCTTGATCTATAACGTAAATTTGGACATTTCAGTGTGTCCTGTCACTGAACTGCTGCGGTTTTAATTGAGGAGCAGAGTACAAAGTGATTCCTTACCGAGAAAAAAAACCGTGAGGAAATTTTATTTTGCTGCTGGTTTGCTGTTTTGTTCGCACTTAAACTGTAAAATTCCTCATGCGCTTGACTGAATATGTGCCGAAGACAACTATCATAAGCAGCAGTAGGATTGAATTCAATACAATTGTGTAATGTCCTCCTTACAAAGTTGAGAATTGCGCATAATAAACAAACCACCTTATCATATTTTGCCTCAATGTACCTCACCTTATATTTCCTTACCTTACCTTATCTCAAAATGCGTTATCTTACTTTACTTTGCCTTGGAAACGCGCCTACTCTCTGATGGCCAGATGGCGTCTGAAAATAAAGCAGACATTCTTCTGTATTTTCTTTTCTCTTTTTGTGAATAAATGTTCCTTTGACAGCAATCTTTGTTGTGACAATCTGGTTGTATTATGAAACAATTGTAGGTAAGCAGTTAGCTAGGCTACTTGATTTGATATAAACTCTGCTGTGAACTTTGTATGAGTGGAAACTCATATCCGATCTTCCAAAAAAGATCTACAATATCAGTGTAACTGCGATGCTGTAAACTTATTTTCTTTGTTTCTCTGGTACCTTTTTACTTGTTTTGTGTATCTGGTGTTAGCATAATTATTTGAGGACTAAAGATTTGTGCGCTGTTAGAATCAGCTGATTTCAACTTCAGCTGGGCAGTGACTTTCAATGCTGTGGACCAACGACCAAGCATAACAGGTCGAAGCTGAGTAGCCATAGTATTACCCTTTGCTGTCACTTTAGCATGCTAGGCTTGCGAACTCAGACATATACAGAGTAAACCGACTATAAACTGTCAAACGGAGCACTCTTTCAATCTTGATTCACCTCTAACCTTAGGTAGAGCACACCACGAACTCACATTGATAAACTGAACAACCATAATCCTACTACGATTTTATTCCGCAGTTGTGGGGAAACCACTATAGTACCTCTCTCTATATCGAGTCTACAGGAACCCTTAGTTCAACTTATGCTGTTCACAATTGTCGCCGGCATTCCCTTCAGGTCTGCATCCTCCAGCTACTGATTCTTTCCAATAGGAATAGAAATAACCATTGATTGAATTTGATAAGGTGCCGAATGACAGCGAAACCGTGTATTGCACTGAGTTGAACAACAGTCGGTATATCCTTGGTATATCTACTTCTTCTTCACATGATAAAGTAGACCCTCAGCTAAGATATGCCGAAATAAGGGAAGGCCTAATGAAGGGTAATCGTAATGTTAAGATCCTGATCTCTTCTGCGCCCAAGAAGAGAAGTCGTAGGAACCGCCTTCATCGTAGGCCGTTAGTTGACAACAAATTCGGTAAGGATAGAGACGGTTCCAGGTCAATAACCAAAGTCAAGCAGGTAGACTGGCAGATGAATACGGCGGATGGAGCTTGGAAATTGAGCAGCGAGAAAGTTAAGGAGAAAAAGAAGAATCAGGATGGGATTTCGCAGAGAAGGCCATCGACTTATAGGTTACAGTAAGCAGAACTTCAATTACGGCTTTTTTAAATGCTCAGCAATATAATAGCTATAATCCGCAAATGGCAATGCATCTGCATTAAAAACTTACAATGAAATATAAAATTTACAACAACTTATATGGGGCCGTCAGTAGTGAGCTGCTTCTAGGGTGATTTAGAATGTCAATTGTCGGCGCAGGTAGGCCTACTTAGAGTTACATAACAGATAGAATTTAGAATATGTTTTACAGCTTGAATACTTTTGGTCTCCTGGATAGAAGCCGGCACTTGATTTCGCAAATTGGCCTTTTCTGAACACTTCTCGAGGCTTGACATCTTCTGAACTGACTCTTGCATTTGACTAAGAGCAGATGAATAAGCTGAGTCATGTTAACCAGATATTTCCTAAAGTTCGATGGAGTTTATCTCTCGATCCAAACTTTAAAAAAAGCATTTTTGCATCTTTCGGGCAAAAGAGTCAAAGCAATGAGGACAGCAATCTGGGTTGAAGAATATCTGATTTAGAGGGATTTCTGCAACCGATAAGAAGCGGCATGATAACTGTGTGCCAATGTGTCATAAGCTTATACGGGTCTTGCAATTGGTCCCTCCCTTTCCGGTCCCTCTCTCCTCTTATTCGCGTTTTACCTGCACCCTCGGGCAAACAATACATTTTAAAATTCGTCTAAATAAATGTGTAAGCTATAACGTCGATTCCTGGCCACCAGCAGTCTATTTTTATGTACAGAGACAGACGCTCATCTCCTTTTCTTGGCCCTTGATCCGGCAATGGACGAATCCCAATGTCATGGATATATAATGTTACACGGTAGATAAAATATATAACACGTTAGATATTATCACAGATTTATGACATATATCAATGCATAGCATATGAACACATGTTGGCCTAGATGTAAGCACTGTGCCTATACTCTAAATGTCGTCTTTATATGAAATGTTACTCTTATTCAAGTTCGAATGATTCCAGACCATTCATTTAAGTTTCAAATTCATTTTGTGATTGAGCATGGCATTTTGTCAGTAAAGCGTTAAAATCACTGACAACGGACGTTGATTTAAAAGAATCAACAGGTGGAATTTTTCGAAGAGTTTGAAATTAGTAGGCTGAGTATTTTGACTTGCGCCGTTTCAGTCAGCGCGAAATTCTTCTAATACTTGGAATTAATACTTAGATACTTGTGCTCATTGGCTTCTTCTGCAATCGACTACAGATTACCATAAGCTAAGACGCTTATCGTCATCTTTACGTAGATCCAATACCTATGTATGGCTCTATGGAAAGTCGCTACGTATAGAAGGCTTAGTGGACACTTGCTTACTGATAATGACTTCAGATAGCGCTGATCTACGGTTGAACTGCACTTTAAATATTTGTTACCCATTCGAACGCAACAAAAGTTGCAAGTATTTAAAAGCAAGTATCTAAGCAATTCTAAAATGCTTGAATCTTGCGAATCTTTAAGCTAAACTAAAACGACGGATTTTTTGCCTTTTTGTGAACAAATGATGCTTATATCTCAGTCTATAGGTCTACAGTAAATCTCTGGCTCGTCTGTTAGATTACATTCAGTTTCAACGCCGCTATAGAAGCCAGAAGATACATTACAGAGTTCGTTTTGTCATATCTCTGATGTGATGGCAACCGAAAACAAGTCAACCGGAATTTCAAGCACCATCCACCGTGGCCGTCCGACTGTTTGACTGCCTAACTCCTGTTCACGATTACGATTACATAAAATTTAAACAGAGGCTTAGGCCTACATTTGAATCGGTGAAATGTTCTAGTATAACATCAGCAAGATAACCATCTTCCACGCCATGTCTGTTTACGTCGTTCAAAAACTGTACAACTTTGCGTTCCATTCTTTATAGTTAATTACCAATTTGGATATGAAACCGCTTAGACTACAATCGAACTAAAACTTTTAAAACAACAATACCTCCATTTTTAAAGGTCACATCAGGACAAAACGCTATCATTCATGCGCGAACCAGCTGCCACCATTCACAGCCAGAAGAGGACTGTCACGTGACGTGCCTGGTAACGCCAAGCCCGGTTTGTGAAATTAATTATTCATATTTTCTATGTTGATTTATTATCAGCCAACTTTGCTGCTCGTGTCACATGTGGTCCAGATGGTGACCTATCGAAGCACATATAATATTGATGTGTGTCAGTGAGCCGATTGTTTATGCTACGCTTGGAAAAACTGCCAATTTCATACGTGGTAAAACCTACCAACGGATAGAAATAGCCTGCATTTCAGTTCCTGTTTCCTAGTTTTTGGACTGCCATCTAGCGAAATGGTAATGAAATATTCGGCATCTAAAATTTCAAAGAGGATTAACCGATAAAAATGTTCACGAATCAATAGGAACTGGCAATTCGTTAAGGAAAGGCGGATATTAACAAAAATTCGTCAAAAAAACGGTATATTGAACAGAATTGTGTGAAACAGGCACAAACCCATAATTGTAATTGTAATTGTAATTGTAATCTGACATTTACAAAGCGCCACTTCAAGAATAGACTCACCAGAAGCGCTCCCGACTCGAACCAGTGAGACCACTGGCAAATAATACAGACTTCAGGCGTTTGCGAAACTGCGGAAGAGACAAACTGAGGAATACTAGCCGGAGCTCTCGGGAAAGGCGATTCCAGCTATTGGGTCCAACATAGGCAAAGCTTCTAGACTGCGCTGTAGCAGTGCGCATACGAGGGACAGTCAGAAGTCCAAGGGAGACCGACCGGAGAGTGCTACGGCCTGGAACCAAGGAGACCGAAATGCAGAAGTCCCTAAGATATGATGGAGCAGAGCCAACGAGACAATTACGCACAAGCGTTAGGATCTTGAACTGGATACGCTGCTGAATGGGAAGCCGGTGTAGAGTGTCCCGCATAAAGGAAGTTATATGGCCATACCTGGGGACGCCTCCAATAAGACGGGCAGAAGCATTGAGAACAGACTGAAGCTTGGAAATATTGGCAAGTGAGAGTCCAGCAAAGATAGCGTTACCAAAGTCCACCCTGGTGCATATAAGGGCATGAATTAGAGTAGTAACGGCATGAAAGGAGAGGGAGCGGCGGATGGTACGAAGCTGACGAAGGTGGTAAAAGCAAGAGCGGGAGACACTGTTAACATGATAGGTCCAGAACAACCCCAAGATCACGGACTTTGGAACAGAATAGAATGTCCGGAAACCTCTGGCGTAAAGATGATGAATCAATCTTAGCAAGCTGAGCACGACCACCAAGCCAGATAAACTGCCTATATATTTATCGCACTCAAATACAGATTCGTCTATGTAAGCAAAATGCACCACCTAGCTCAGCATGGCCATATGTGTCCATAAGGAACCCATAAACAGCCCATATGAGGCTCATCAAATGTGAATCTGCTGCATTTCCGAATTTTGGCCAATCTGTATTTGAATCCGTATGCGACGAATGTCACTGCCAGCGTGCACATAAACATTTTATTAGACCCATATGGACCGTGTATGGGTTCTATATCCATTCGCGAAAAATCCAGTTACAATGATTTCGTAAACTCTTCAATCACGATAGAATTTTAGGTGAACCATTTTATTTCGCCCGGTAACGCCCTAAAACCAGAACATGGATATGTATTTGTATCTATATTTATATTTCTTGAAACGTTTTGCCGCGTCAGTTTCATGTGGATCTGCGCTAGTTTTCCAACGAATGCTCATTAAAACTCTCAGTTTTCTCGAGAAACAAATAACTTTAAGCTTTATTTTGGTATCTATTGTTGTAAAGACATGAATTTGATGAAAACGCGATTTGCATTATAATAGTCAAAATTAACCGTTTTTGCTTGTTGCTCATAAATAACGTGTGCCACGTTCGCCTAGATTTATGATGGCGGCTAACATTTTAGTCTGAACTAACCGACTGATTTTTATTGCGTTTTGCTTACAAATGATACTTATATTTCAGACCACCAGGAAATCTCGAGCTCAGCTGTTATATTACATTCAATTTTAACGGCGCTATAGAAGCCGAAAGATACATTACAGAGTTCGTTTTGTCATATCTCTGATGTGATGGCAACCAAACATAAGTTAACCAGAAACGATGATGTGACGGTTGGAGTTGGAGAGGATCCGGAAACTATTCCACTGCAACTCGACGGAATATCACCACTCATCGATGAAAGTCAGCTGGAGAAGCAGAAGGAAACTCCATCTCAGGGTGACCTAATCTTTCCAGTGGAATCATTTCCACCCTGGTACATCACGCTGATCTATGCATTCCAGGTTAGCCTTCGTTCGCTTCTCAGTAACTAGACAAAGAAATTAGACAGAAATTAAATATTTAAAAGCTAGACTCGTTTGGTTCGTTTAAAAAGCGTCGAATGGTAAGATGACAGCATTACACATGGCGGGTATGTTGGCCCATTAGGGCCGTTTTTTGACAACAGCAACGGAAAACTTTGCAAGTTATATTTATTTTGCATTATGCTTGCATTTTCTGCTGCTTATGAAGCAATAAACCGCTACAAATGAAATCAGATAAATGTAATTAAATGTTAGTGACAAACAACACAAAACCTAACTCCGCCATTGCAATACTTGGGTGATGCCCGTCCGAATCCTGGATAAAGCAGGGCGAAGGCGACGCTAATGACTATTTGTTATGACACAGAGTCGTTAAACTGAAAACAACTACCTACCGCAAGACTGTTTTTTATCGACTTCGACTGTTTACTTCGGAGAGGTTCTCGTCGGTAGATAGGCACTATACAAATTCGTCGGACAGCACAGACCAGGGAAACTGGGAACATTTGGATCAATTGCACAGCTAAATACTACGCCTTGTCGCTCCAATTTCAAACACCACCTACTGCAGTCGTCTGCCTTTTCGACCCTTGGATCTCTCGAGTTGGAACCGAGTCTGGCCTTAGCTGCCTACCGATTATTTTCGACTGAGCGTGAGTAAGCTGGTCCTGTGAGTAATCTATCTTGGACGATGAAGGTTGTTTGCTTCTGGTTTCTCATCGGAATTCGTCGTCCCGATTTCTCCTACACATTATAATTTTGGAATGAAATTTTGACTTAATGCGACCGTCGACTGATGCCTTATTCTTTATGATGACGGCGCTCTTTAGATTAGATTAGATGAAGAAATTTCGAGGTTACTATTACAATAACGCTCATCTTTCATCATTTAGCGGATGGAAATTTGACGTGTTAATAAATGCTTGCTTTTTAAATGACACTGATTTTTACAGTGTTAAAATTGCAGCAAGTGCTCAGCATACTCTCTGGTCCTGTGACTGTAGCTGTCACCATCAATTCAATCGTCTGCGGAAAAAACGATCACATCTTCCTGGCAGAACTGATTGGAACAACTGTTTTCATGTCCGGCATCTGCACATTTCTCCAAGTCTCGTTCGGTCTTAGGTTGCTAATACCTCTTTTGATCATATTTACTCACTCGAAGGCATATTCTCTATTCCTAAATATTCAGAATAATGCTGCTAATATACTGACAGTCAAATTGATTATATTTCAGCTGTGGTCGTTACTAATTGTGGATTGAATAGCCACACTGGTTAACGCTTACATCATGGCGCCTCTGAGCGTGAGGATGACGGTTCGCATACCGATAGTGGCTTATTTCAGAGACTTGAATCATGGGCAAGCACGGTCTATACACGTAGACCTTAAATGGTGTGGCCTCCATTCAAAGGGTCGGCAGTGGTAAAGGAACTCACTCGATTAATTCAATGAAAAATGAGCAGGGTCGAGAACATACGGTCTCTATAGAAAAAGTGTACATTTACACTAATTAAGTTTTCAGATCATTTGTCTATGTTCAAGCTCATCTGTGCTACATGATCCTAGCCAATTTGTATAGGCCTACTCAAATTTCAGAATCACCTAAATATTCTTTTGAAATCAAGCTGGGAGTGCTAGCACCACAGTCTAATGCTTAGCAGTTATTTTTCAACTGTAGATACTAAATGCACTTATATTCTAGTGTATTATTTAATACTCAGCGCTAACTCAGAGCTACACAAAGTCGAATATGAGTGGGTGGTGTTGAAATCAGATTTCAATCGAACATTCGGACACTTGAAATTCTAAAATAGGTAGGCCTAAGCTTTGGTGTGTTATTAGTTACGCGTTTAAAATTGCGCATGATATGTACTTTCAGGTTGCCGATCATCCAGGGAAGTTCGTGGGGATTTGTGCCCGTAATCAGTAGCCTCATGGCGACACCGCAGTGGCAATGTCCTGCAACCATCCAAGGAAACGGTATAGATTGCCGATTTCCACCGAGTTGGAATTATATTCCAGTCATTTGTTTATTTTAAAATGGTTTGGTATTATGCTTGTCTAAAACTGTCTGCGTAGGCGTAATGTTTGAATTTACTGCTTAAGTCCAGGATTGAGATCTAGGTTTAACTACCTGCAACTACTCATCGCATTACACGACATGCGCGGAGTGTAGCCCTATATACAATTCATCAGTATCATCCTCCTCCTCCTCATCATTATCGTCGTCGTCGTCGTCATCATCTAAAATATAGTCTAAAATCATAATGTAATCTTGGGCCGTTGTCGTAGTGGCCAAAACATCAGTCGATGGTCTCTTCAATGGAAAGACAATAACATCAACAACATTATCACCATTAACATCATCATCGTCGTCGTCGTCACTGTCACCATCATCATCATCATCATTATCAGAGGTGTGCATAGTCTTCGCGGTCGTCATCACAACACAGAGAACTTGAAATGGCAACTGCGGCTGCTGCTGCAGAGACGTTAAGGGCAGCCGGCAGCGAAGATATCGGATGGAATTCGAGCATCACCCAACCTTTCGAAGTGGCAACTAACGAAGCGCCTTGGATGCCCAGAATGAGAGAGGTACAACTCTTCTTCATCACCAGCTCCAACTAACCCGTAATCAATTGTTCAAAGCCCACCTTGGTCCCTATTACCATTACTGAAAAGTCCTTATCTTTTATCTTTAATTCTTTACCCCTCCTTGCCCTACCTCATATTATGTTGCTTTACATGTATTTATAACACCTTATCTTAATTTTAATAACTTCACCATACCCAACCATATTTTGTTTTATCCTCGCTTTACCTTCCATCATTTTCCTTACCTTGTCTTACTTTTAAATACTTGCCTTGTTTTTGCTTTACATCTTTGCTTTACCTTACCCTGTCCCACTTACCTGACCCGATTTAACCTTGCATTGCATCACCCTACTATCATTATGACATTCATTAGTTGCCTTGCTTTAACTTATCTTACCTTACATCATCTATCCTTACCTCATCTTACATTACCTGAATGACCGACTTTGCCTTACTTCACCTTAGCTTACCATACCTTACATTAACTTATTCAACTTACCGTAATTGTTTTGTCTCGTCTTGCCTTAAGCATGTCGTGATTTCATTTGTCTTGTCAGTTGTCTGGTGCCCTGATCGTCGTTTCGACGTTCCAAGTCTTCCTCGGGTGTACTGGACTCGTGGGAGTCCTAATGCGCTTCATAGGACCATTGACAGTCGCCCCTGCCGTCTCCCTCATCGGACTGTCCATGCAACACGTCGTTTCCTCGTATTCCAGTCAACACTGGGGTGTTTCCATGGCGTAAGTTCTTTGTCTCCTTCACGAAATCCAAATGCCTGCCTACTTAGCAAATAACGCTGAAACTCACACTCGTAAAAGTCGTACTCGTAAACTCGAGATTTCTACAGAGCTCAACGGAAACTAAGTCAAGGAAACCAGATTATTCACAGGTGCTCAGTCAAAACAAAATCGTTAAGCAAGAAGGGTTCGGTTCCAGGTGAGGCAAGTCAACTGAAATAAATAAAAAATACACACTTGCATACATATATACCTGCATGGATGCATACATGCCTACAGTGCGCCTCGGATTTTAGGCAAACATCAATCGGTGTGTACACGTCGTGTAAGTTACCGCATCCGGCTGAATCCTTGGAAGCCCCAGTTCATATGGATTGGTAGCCTTGGGCAGAAATCCAAAATCGATTTGCCTTGTCTTCTGCACCGCTTATTTCATGTCTCTTTTACCACTACTGTTCGTGACCCTGGAGGTATGAATGGTAGGAATTGACGTTCTCAGATCACGTGATGACGAACCTGCTTTTACTGCCTGCTTGAGGATGAGCACAAAATGGCACTCGCTTACAACTTAAGATGCTACAAATCCAATGCACGTATAGGCCTACATTCCACCATTTATGCAGGCCTAACCCTTTCCGCAGTAAGCAACTGCAAACTGTTTTTAATGATGTGGCTCGGCTGATCGGTGGTGTTCTAGGGTTGCCTGCAGATATCTCCGCTCTGCTGGGTAAGGTAAACTGGTTGTCCGGCCTGCCTGATAGGTCATCTTGTTGGAAGATGAGTCTGACGCTTGGGTCTTATCTCGAATCGAATCGGACCCTTCCTGTCTATCTATTTTGTTTTGACTGAGCGCAGGTGAATAAGCTGGTTCTACCGATTTAGTTTTCGTTGGGCGCTTTAGAAATCTTGACATACGATTACGATTGAAATAGGTTGCCTCGCAACCTCCGACTTGAACTTCTAAGCCTCTCTTTGCTTGTAAGCTTTCATACCATTCTGTTCGATCATGGTTTCGTAATGTCGTTTCTCAAAAAGTAACGCTACATAAATTTGCAATTACAATTACGAAATTCCATACGTACACATAGGCCGACACGTATGCATAATCGCTGATTGTTTCACTGTTCTTACTTTCAGAACGGCCGCTGTGTTTATTATCGTTTCTCAGCTGCTCAGGAATGTCCAAGTTCCGTTTCTGGCTTACAACAGGTCACGTGGTTTCTACCTCGTTTATTACCCCGTCTTTCGGCTTTTTCCGGTAAGATGTGACGATTAACTGCAAAGACTGTGTATGTTTCAAATATCGATTTTGGGATCTTAAACAATGAAGTTTTCCCGCTGTATTATTTGACCCATTGCCAGAACTTTGACAATTATCCCACCAATCCTACTAACTCACCATCACTTTACTCTTTGCAATCTCTGAGCAGGTATTCCAACACAAAACTGAAAACACTCCCATTTCATAAATCCTATCCTGATTCCTCCTCTTTCCTTCTCTGTCGCCATTCCAAATCTAAGCACCATCCATTATAACCGTCTGACTGCCTGCATGACCTTTGAATCTTGACCTGGAACCGAATCTGACATTATCTGCTTTTCGATATTTTTGACTGAGTGCATGTGAATAAGCCGGTCTCCGTGACTTAGCTTTCTTTGGGCTCTATAGAAAACTCCAGTTTACTATTACGCTTATTTTTCAACTCCATCGTAGCCATTCAGTATTTAGCCATTCAGTCATTAAGCCATTCAGTCATTTAGCCATTCAGTCATTTAAACATTCAGTCATTTAGCCATTCAGTCATTTAGCCATTCAGTCATTTAGCCATTCAGTCATTTAGCCATTCAGTCATATAGCCATTCAGTTACACTGCGATACCCGACGGTCTAATGATCAGTGTTGAACTGTCAGCTGAAGGGTTCAAATTTCCGCCAGGGCAAAAAAACGTTTTGAAATTTCTGCTTCAATTCCGCTCCTTAGTGAACTCAACTATAAAATGAGTATATTGACCATAGACTGTCGGTGGGAAGATGATACGACGCGGGAGAAGACGGGCCAAGCGCCCTCATGCGTCAAGTCAGTGAGATTGTCCAAAGATGCCTTGTCAAGAACCAAGTCCGTTTGCCCGAAGGTCAGACAGAGAAGTGGGAAGCATCTGTTTGGTTGGGTTGTGTTTGAGCTGAGAGAAATAAGAATAACGATTAGATTAATCAGTGTGGGATTTCTTGAAATGGTGAAACTTGAGTATTGTATTCAATTGACGTTGATACCAGTGAACTAACTTGACTGAACTGCTGTAACTCTGCTGTTCGTGTGCAACATTTCAGTCCATATTTGCGATCGCTTTTGGTTGGATCCTCTGCTTCATACTGACATCTACCGGGCAACTCACTGACCAACCTGATAAACTCGGTTACAGGGCGCGAACGGACACAAAGGCTGGGCTGATCAGCAGCAACAAATGGTTCTTCCTTCCATATCCAGGTTACAACCACTCCGCTTCTCGTTTTATGATTCATGTACACGGAGACCTTTTATCATCGTCGCTGCTGAGATTTTTATTATTCGAGGACTTCGCGATAATCCAGTGGTAGTTGCTTATAAGTTCTTTTCTTAATTATTTGCACTGGTCTCCTATTCAGCGAAGAATTTGTTTTAAATTTTAGCTTTTAGTTTGTAAAATATTGGACTCTTTCACAACACTTAAAATCAGTTCTCAATCTTAGGTTTGTCATTATTCAACCGTTTAATATGATCGCCTTTCTCTGGTTGTGCCAGAACTAAAACCTTTTTTGGTGTACGAGATTTTTCGGTTGCTGCAAGTTTCTTCCTGCATCTGTTCGTTCTTCTCAGTCTGTTGTATCATTTCGGTCTCAACTCAAGAATGATCTCTTTCAGTTGGCTTATTCGCCATAAGCTGCCTCATTATCTTAACGGAGTGACTTTTCAGGTATTTACATGATGGCGGCTTGATTTTGGTGCTCCATTGGTTGGTGCTTTGTCCATTACATCAGGCAAAGCGACTTGGATTGGGTCACAGCTTTCACTCGCGATTTCTCAAAAACAGCTGCAAAGAGAACCAACTTTTTAAAAATTGGTACATGTTCACTATTTGTGGTAGAAACATGTTGCTTTCGCCTAATTAGTCAGCAATTTCAGACCATTGGAGTGCAATACCACCCCCAGTTTTGCCGACCTCATGAGGCTTTTATGAGTCACTGTCACGTACATTGCCTTCTAAATGTTTTTTAAAAGCAATATGTGGCAGTGGCACGCACCAGTGAACCTGGAACAATCACATCTTTATAAGCACGCTTCTACAAAAACTTGTCAGAAGCGTGGTCTAAGATGGAAGAATATTTTGGCTGATACGCAGAAATAATCACTGCCATCTAACAATATGTCATAATGTTTTCACCCATTTAACATTGTTTGCCAGCATCGTGGGTATACACAACCTTCATAAGAGCCACGTCGTTATTGCATGGGCAGCCATTCGTCACGTTCAATATAAATATTGGCGACTTTCATTACAATGTCAGGAAAGCCGAAGTTTTGATTGAATGAAACTTTATTGATACCAAAAAGAACAAAGAAAATAGCAAATACATTGACCATTGAATTACTGGGATACTAATGGTAGAACAAAATGGGACCTAAGTCCCGCTAAACTAAAGATTTCTTTACAGTTTAGATTAGTTTCTTTTGAGTGGTCAATCGCTGGCAAGGTCCTGCAGCAAGTCTTCAAAAATAATGATCCAATGCCGACTTTTGATCTGAATGACTGTTGTGCGACGCAAGTGAAAAGCCAAAAATTAATGGATTAGATAAAAAGTTGGTATTATACGGTTCTGATTGTGTGAATGAGTGCCTCCTTTTAGCCTATTTGTATATAGTGCGGATGTTTGAGCCTTCGCTAGAATGGTGCTTACACAAGACCTTTGATGAGCACCAATTAATGGATGTCTCTTTCTAGAGAGTAGATTATTTATAGCATCTTTAAAAGAGTAGATTAATGGCAACAATTTTCAAAGTAATTAGTATGGAAGTAATGTAATTATTAACGCACCATATGTCCATCGGCTGAGCGAGGAATAGTAGGCATAGACAAAACATAAGCATTGAATTACATGACAAAGCAAACACACAAAGGAAGAGGCACAACCAGACAGGCAGACAAACAGATTGACATTAAACCACAATGTCAGAAATACTGAATGCCACACACACGAAGATATGTATTTTTGATTCTACAACAAAAGTCGTTCTCTACTGTTTAGGGGGCCACATCTTTGGTGTTTTATGTCTCTAGGAATGTGGGGTTTACCGACATTCAGCGCTGCGATGCTGTTGGGCATGTTGTCAGCGACGATCTGTTCTATCGTGGAATCGATCGGAGACTATTATGCCATAGCCAGGGCCTGTGGAGTTCCTCCTCCTCCCAAACACGCCATGAACCGGGGCATTGCGATGGAGGGTTTCGGCTCCATTATCTGCGGTCTCCTGGGCGCTGGTCACGCGACAACCTCCTACAGTTCCGCCATCGGATTCGTGCCACTGACCGGGGTCAGTTTTAACCGTAAACATAATTGTTGTAATTGAAGTAGCTATCGAAGTCCTAATAGTACAGAAACTCTACTATGTAATATGCAACAGTGATTGTACTATGTGCTTTGTCCTGAGCCACGTAACTTTCCTATTTGTATATATATGAGGGTCGTAGCTTCAAAATGTAGAATTGCTTCACTGGCTAAATAAAAACACGATGACGACCACCATGTCGTCATCAATGGTTATCAATGTAGTACTGATAATTGTTATTTTAAATTTGTATAGCGAAGATGAACTTGATGAACTTGTAATAGTTGTCATGGCGACATTGGGATTATTACGCGAATAATTGGCTTTCATGGTGATAGGAATACTGAGGTCGTAGTAGTTGTCATTGCGACACGGATAATGACGTAGTTTTGACAGGATGTTAACAGTTGTCACAGCGATACAGCATCAATCCACTTGATGGTGTTTTAATTGAATAAATATTTTCCAGATGGGCAGTCGAGTGACGTGGCAGGTGGCTGGGGTTCTGCTGATGGCAGCCGGAGTCTTTGGAAAGTTCGGAGCGGTCGTGGCCACGATTCCAGAACCAGTTCTTGGTGGAGTCATGATGGTCTGTCTTGGAATGATTGTCTCCGTCGGTCTTTCAAACATCCAGTTTGTTGATCTCAGCAGTGGAAGGAATCTGATGATTCTGGGAACCTCCATTTTAGTCGGACTGACCATTCCAGACTGGGTTCTGAAAAACGTGGACTCTATCAAAACAGGCAAGCTGAACAGTTTTTCAAGTATGATAAATTTTATTCAGTAAACTTAGGACCCCACGCGTTAAATAATTGGTGTTTGAATATAAACTTTGGCTTAGAACTTCTTCTTCTGGTTCTCTGCCCCAGGCAAGTTCAAACGTCCGATGATGCCACTCCTCTGGCTTCCTCTCGGTGCTGAGCTTCTCCTTTCCTTAAATAATAAATGTAAATGTACAGGTTTCTCAGTAACGCACATTTTAAAGTGAATTTATCGGTACATTAACTTGCATTGCACTATATTTAGTAAGGAGTTTCCAACTCATGTCATCCTGAGGGTCAGATGAGGACCATTGCGTTAGCCGGCGGACAGCATCATTATTTTACTGATAAATTATTTGTGTTGAATGAATTATAATCGTCATTGAAATATGCATAGGTCTGTTTCTGAATTCTTTTTCCATCACGACTGTTGATTTTACCCTTCTCTAATTTAATTTGATGGAATAGCTTCTATAACTTCACTATTATGAGCGGCGGATTTACTTTATGGAGAAACGAGGCCATGATTGAGAGGAAAGATTGTTAAATCCGTCCCTGATTAATATAACGTAAAAAGCTTGAATCGATGACCGCTTCAAGTGAAAAACAGCAGTTATACGTTGTATTGCGTTGAAGAAGTTCAGTCGAAACGCAAAAGGTCAGGAAAACCATGTCAGGCTGTGTTGGGTAAGGAAGCTGAAATACAGAAAACAGTTATTGTGCTCGTTGTATAGACTGTCTAATCCATCTAAGCAAAACCTTCTGGAATTGATTGGATTCCCTATTCTCATCTAATCACACGCAGTTAGTCGACCTTATGTTTATATAACTGCGCTATATAAGTCATCCGATAAGATTAGATGGTCAAACGGCAAAATACCGACATAGACAAAAATATTAGTATTGCTATGTAAAAAAACAAACCCCACCAAATTTTTACTGAATTCATCAAAACTCTTAATTTTTATCAAATGTTCATCTTATGTAGATAATTAGACTCTTCCTAGCTTTATCTGAAAAATAACATCAGGCCAAACAGCAGAACAGGAAACTATGGTAGGCCAAAATAGGGTCACATGAATCCCTTGTCACTGTGTTCGTTTTTCGGCTTTTAACATATATAGGAGATTCACAAGTAGACGAGATGTTGACGATAATGTTGAGCACTCCTATGTTCGTCGGTGGGTTTCTTGGCTGCCTTCTCGACAACACGCTACCAGGTACAAAATTCTTCGTCATGATCGTCAGTCAACAAAAGTTCTTAAACAAACACCTGAAAATTGGGTCATAGGACAGGATAGCTCTTAATTTCCAAAAAAGAAGAGGAATGTTGAACTCTTCATTTTGGTCTCCAAAGCCCAGTCAGTTTATTACCACTACTAATCCAATACTATTATTTATACAATTACTACCGAACTACCCATCATTTCTGCTACAGCTACTACTAATTCGAATTTCATTGAGGTGCTCGTACTGTTACTACTGACAACTAATACTCCCGTCCTCCAATTACTATTACTGTTGCTTCTTCTCCCAAAAAGCAAATATAAAAAATGGAAGTAGGAGAGGAAATTTGGCCCTCTTCTATCTTCCTACTTCTAAACTTTCTGCTCTCTATTCCCAGGCCTTGTACTATCGCTACAACTATTATAGATACTGTTACTTAGGAAGTAACAATCAATCCAATATGAGCTCACAATTAACACACATCAGCCAATGGCCAGTAATCAGTGGGGTAAACCCCTGGCAATAACCACCATACAATAACCTCGAGGGAAATAACTTCCTAGTTAAAAACCTCTGGTCAATAACTATTGCTATTCATATAGGCCTATATGCATTAAGTGTGTGTAAAATGTTATAATAGATCATAAAAGTACTCGATGAAATTAATCATTAAACAAGATAATTAGAGAGTATTAATAGGCCTACATCGAAATCGGGATTAGTGATAAGTGAGTAAACTGTTATAGGGATTCTTTGATATTTAAATAAAAATTCATGTTCTGGAATTTGAGACACCGTACCGATAGGATTTAGAGCTTAGGGCCTATTTTATTTATTTATCTTATTGGAGGCGTCCCCAGGTATGGCCATATAACTTCCTTTATACGGGACACTCTACACTGGCTTCCCATTCAGCAGCGTATCCAGTTCAAGATCCTAACGCTTATGCGTAATTGTCTCGTTAGCTCTGCTCCATCATATCTTAAGGACTTCTGCATTTCGGTCTTCTTGGTTCCAGGCCGTAGCACTCTCCGGTCGGCCTCCCTTGGACTTCTGACTGTCCCTCGTATGCGCACTGCTACAGCGCAGTCTAGCAGCTTTGCCTATGTTGGACCCAATAGCTGGAATCGCCTTTCCCGAGAGCTCCGGCTAGTATTCCTCAGTTTGTCTCTTCCGCAGTTTCGCAAACGCCTGAAGTCTGTATTATTTGCCAGTGGTTTCACTGGTTCGGGTCGGGAGCGCTTCTGATGAGTCTATTCTTGAAGTGGCGCTTTATAAATGTCAGATTACAATTACAATTACAATTACAATTACAATTATTTCGGTGGGTTATTGTCATTGCACGTGGGTTTTAAAAAGGGAGGCATTTTCCTGGGGTTAGAGTCCGTGTGTTATTGGTCGGGGATTTGGTCGGGGCATTATTACCCTAGAACCACATTTACTACCGCTACTTACAGTTTTTCCAGTAGTTTCAATTCCACTTGAGCTACTATTAATTCCATTTCCACTCACTGCTCCTCCTATTACTATTTCGATAAATAGCCTTCTTCTATTCCGACTAGAGAATGCCTAAAACACTGCCTAGAGAAAGAGATCATCCGAGGCACAAATCCTGAAATCCGGGCTCGGGGAAGACCCAAGATCACATGGATCGATAACATCAAGTCGTGGACTGAATTATATTTCGACCAGTTATTATATGAAACAAAGGACAGAAACACATGGCACAAAATTGTCCGTGGTGCATTCAATCCTCGGCTCGACGACGATTGAAGACAAGACAAGACTAGACTATTCCACGTAAAGTAATGCTACTACTTCCACTACCAGAAATTTCAAAAGTAAATTGGTAATTTTCTTGCGATGTATTTATTCATAGGGACATTGAAGGAGCGAGGAATGACATCCTTCCACCAAGATGATGCACAGGTCGAGAGCAAAAAGGCAGATTCAAACAGCACCAGCGGAAAGAACATCAAGTCTGTATATGACCTGCCATGTATGAAGTGGTGTTGTATCCGTGACCATCCCTTTTTCACTTACCTGCCGTTCCTGACTTGCTACAAAAATCGGCCGCTCAGGATAAAGGAACGTCTCGGTTGCTGCAGGAAACTAAAGGAGACGCAAATATCATGGTGATTTATAATGCTATTTTTCTTCGAAAGCTTCATGGAAAAGCGTCCGCGTATACTCTCATATGTAACTGTAAATGTACATGATTTTCTATAGCGACCGAATGACCTCCACGCTGGTCATTTTAAAATGAATTTAAAGGGTGAGGTTTTTCATGTGTTAGATGTTAGCAAATTTGAATGGAGTGCCATAAACATGGCTTATATTTGTCTACACAAGTTTGCCACTTCGCAAAGTAGGAAGACGTGATACAAAATGGCAACTTACCGTAAACCAATGCCTTAATCTTTACATTTACCATAGAGTAAATATAAACTCGTGTTTTTATGTCGTCATTGTCGTCTTCACTGTCATGAATTCCTCATATCCGTTATTGTCAGCAATGCTTTTATCATCCTCTTCATCCTCACAATCACCGTTATCGTTATCATTCTCGTCATGCGCTTGGCGCTTTTGTGGCCGGAAGAGGCAGTCATATTAAGTAACGTTGAGCCTTAAGTTGTTAGTATTTGAATTAGCGTCTGTTCGTTGAATTACACGCCATATGATGCTCTCCCAGCACTGCAGTTTTTCATTCGGTCTTTTTCATGTAACGTATGCAGTTTGCGTCCAGCCATTTGCAAGCGACATCACCAGCGAGATGAAGAGCCAACAGACCACCCCTGAAACGTATTGTGACAATCTGACTCTATGTTAAAAATTGGTGGCCAGAAGTATTAGGCTACTTGATTTAACTTAAACTCGGCTGTGAACTGTCTATATACTCGATCTTCACATTGGTATCTATGATATCCGTGTTACTGAAATGTTATAAACTTATGTACATTGCTTCTCCGTTACCTTTTTTCTTGTCTTCAATGTTTGGTGCTAACTTAGATGTAGTTATCTGATATGTGAAGGTTAATGTGTTGTCATAGTCATCTGGCTTCAACCACCAAACAGAACACTCTTTCAAACATGATTTACCTCTGTTCTCAGCTAGAGCACATCACCAACTGACTGATAAACAGATCAACCATAACCACAATACGATATTAGTCCGTACCTGCGGAGTATACGTAGGGTATACACCGAGTCCACGGCAACCCTTAGTTCAACGTAAGCTGCCATCAATGGCAGCTGGTATTCTCTTCCGATCTATATTCTTTCCATTGGGAATAGGAATAAACATTGGTTAAATTTGATAGTTGTGCGGACTGATAGTGATATCGTTGAACAACACTTGGTGTATTCTTGATAGCCCCTACTTGGTCTTCTCATGATAAGGTAGATCCTACAGTGAGATAAGTCGAAATTAGGGCAGGCCTAATGCAGGATACACATTTTTTCTTCAGTTACACAGCGCCGACAGCATTTGTGAATGATTATACCAGTACTACCCATTTGAATTGTAATACTTATTTCTTCGACGCCCAAAATGCAGTCACAAATTCGATGAGGATAAGTATAGGTTCCAGGTCTATATCAGTGTTAGACAGTTAGACTGGTAGCTGGCATTTGGAAATGGAGCGTCGAGAACTATAAGAAGAAAATGAGGAATCAGGATGGTATTGCGCGCAGTAAGACGTCGATTTATAGACTGCAGTAAGCAACACTTCGATTACGGCTCAAGTTAATGCTCAACTGTACATTAGCAAGACACCGCAAATGGTAATGCGTCTGCATTAAACATTTGCAATGAAATGTAAATTTACAACAATTTATATGGAGCCATCAGTAGTGAGCTGCTTCTGGGGTGATTAACAGTGTCAATTGTCCGCGCAAGTAGGCCTACTAAGAGTTACATAACAGATAGAATTTCAGTTGTTTTTAACAGCTTGAACACTTTTAGCCTCCTGAATAGAAACCGGAAGGAAATATACTGGATTTTTAAAATTGGCTTCTTCTGAATATTTCTCGTGGCTAGACCTCTTCTAAACTGACTCTTGCACATTACATTTGAAAAAGAGCCGGTGAATAAGCTGGTTTCTATGATGCGGATTTTGTGTGGCGCTGAAAAATTCCCTGCGTTTCAATTACATTGCATTAAAATGCATTATTTACATTCTTCACATACTAGTCTGCACTGCGACTCAGATTCATATTTACAGACTGCGTGCGTGCGTAATAGGCTAAGTGCTTCAAATAAATAACCACAAATAAATAAATAAATATTCCTAAATAAGTAGGCCTGAATAAATAAAAAAGTCGTCGATGAATATGCAATTACATGTATATGCGCTAAAGAAATCCAAGTTCGATTATTCGTCCATTATGAATTTCAGCATTTATGACGTCATAAAACTTTGTATAATTATTCAGTTGTAACATCATCGGCGTCTATGACGTCACAAACCGTTGAGATTCGGTTATGGAAGCAGGCAGAGAGATTTAGTCGATTTCTCGCCGGAGTCGAACAAGTCTATTGTTCGTCACGCTATTGTAGATTGTAATACAAAAATTTTACGACAATTGTGAAAATCTGTATCGTAGCAGTATTTTCAACAAAGCGCACGCAGTCATTGTTCAGGTTTTCGAAGGTAGAAACAAATTTAGCGTTGTCCGCCACGTTCAAAAGATGTCAGCTGAGAACGTGACTCAACCAGTAATGGCGGAAAAGGCGCTGAGGTTGGGAAGGGTTGATGATTTCAACCATAAATCCGTTTTCGTTGGCCATCAGGGAGGAACATCCGCAGAGCTCTCGAGCGCAAGTGAAAATCACCCGGTAACGAATACAACGAAGACGGGTCAAACTGGAACACTACAGCCACGGGTATTTGTGATAAATACCATTAACAGCACTCAAAGGCCTTCTTCGCTGGTTGATCCTCCAAGTACCAGTTCTTCTACGTCTTCTTCGTTCACCCCCGGACAGTCCTTCACTCTGTCCGTCATGAGAGCCGTCTGCCAGGGTTCTGAGAAGCCGAACCAGCCAGACCAATCTCAGACAGGACGCCCCAAACCTGTGCTCACCCTTCAGCTCAAGGGAGCAGTTGGAACAGCAGCAACAACTACAACAACATCAACTGTTACAACAACTACTAACGCAAGACATGTTGACGTCTACTCAATTCTTCAACCAACTCCCAGCAGTTACACTATGTCCGTTGACGATGGAGGAGGCGAAACGTCTCCACAAAACGTTCTTCCAGGTGAGTTACGGACACTTATGGGCATTGCATTTTGAGAGATACTTAAAATGCGTTATATAAATGACCAAATATAGAGATACCAAGATAAGTAAGTAAGTAAGTGGTGCATTAGTTAACACGCCATATGTCCATTGGCTGAGCAACGAATCTTATATGGGCACAAACAATTAAATACATAACACAACATTATAAGGTAGGATAATTTATTTAGGAGATGATTTCTACAGCCAAATGCCCCTATACAGTATCCATGCAAGCAGTGTATTTAAAGAATGTTATGAAGATCGTACGTCTACTTTGGGTATTTATGTTATAAGTTTATCATATTGGTGCATTTACGTTGCAATGTATATCTGAGTTTTTTTGTATTTCTTTGGCATTATCTAATTTTCTGCTGGTAATTCTGAGGATCTCCACTGATTCTGTCCAATGGATTATGCTTTTAATAATAATGGTAATGATAATGATAATAATAATGATATTGATATTGATAATGATAATGATAATGGTTATAACAAAAGTAAGTTATGTAACCCATGGACCAACTTAATGGCTGGCTATTTGAGTCAAAGAATTGCAATGTTAGGTTAAACTGAATTAGCAAATTTTACAAATGTACTAATCCACAATATGCCATAAAAACTTATAATACTGTCACTGCTACGTGGCCTAATTGAATATATTAAAATTATTAATTAATAATGATAAATTAATAATAATAATAATAACAACAACAACAATATGACGATTTATATAATCCAATAGCTCTGTCGAAGCTTTGGAATGCGGTTTTGCTCTAAAGCGACCATCGCTTGATGCCTTGCGCATTATAAGAGGGGCGCTGTATCTTGACACCTGTATAGGCCTACCTTTCCAGATTAAATTAGAGCAAGAGGAGGTGCCATTAGACTAAATTATATTCTTTTCCCAAACAAAAATCGCAGCAAACAGAAGTTAAAAATTCCAAGTCTGGTATGTGGCTCCGAAGTTCAAGTCGTTATTTTTCTGTAGGGACGAACATGGTGTACCGGACTCCAGGCGCCAATAACTACAACCGCAATGGAAATGTAAAGCGTCCGATGAATGCTTTTATGGTCTGGGCTCGTCAGTACCGTCCCTACTTGGCCGGGCAGTTCCCCAATGCCAATAACTCTGAGATTTCCATTCGACTGGGGCAGGTCTGGAACGACATGACGGAAGAGGAAAAGAAACCGTTTTACATCGAAGCGGAACGAATCAAGAACAAACACAAGCAAGATTATCCAGGTAAACTGCGGGCTCCTGCAATTTCAGTAATTAATTAAGTAACTAATAAACTGATTGGTTGACTGACTGATTCCTTAGTTCGTTCGTTCGTTCATGAGTGAGTGAGTGAGGAAGGGAATGAGTGAATGAGTGAGTGAATGAGTGAGTGATTGAGTGAGTGAATGAGTGAGTGATTGATTGATTGATTGAGTGAGTGAGTAAGTGACCGAACGAGCGAATGAGTACACAATTTATATCGAGACTCCTGAAGTCCAGCCCAGCCTTGGCGAAACAATCTACAATTTCAGAAACATGTGTACATACACACACTTGGTGTTGCTGACACGACACCTGCAAACGCAGCGAAGCTAAGACTTCTTCATGCTGGGTTGGCATTTGGATAGGTGACCGTCCATGGAACACTACTTCACCTCTGCCTTGCATCTTGTATCCGTCGGTAAATGAGTACCAGCGCAAGTGGGAGGTTCAAATGGATTGCTGCGTCTGTTGAACTTCATATACCATATTGCCGATTGATAAGAGCATTCGGCTTGTAAGGCGGAGAGCACGGGTTCGAGCCTCCCTAAGACTATAATTATGAAGGGACCTTGAGTAAATCCTTCACTCACAATTGTTCAGCGCCTTTTAAGTATCTCACAAAAACGCTGCTACTCTGTCCTTATCAGCATGCCCACACCGGCCCCATATTCCCATGTAGGGCCCATACGTAAAGTAATAAAGTATCCCATATCCCACAAATGAGACGTAGGGTAAGCGCTTATTTCCTTTTCTTGGCCCTTGAGCCGGCAATGGACGAATCCCAAGGTCCTGGACACGGGGCCAGTGCATCGCAGGACTTGCCGTTTACTTCCCAGCTTACTCCGGTAGCAAATTCTACTGCTTGGTGACAGAGGCACGTGCGCGCAAACAACTTGCCCAGGATCGTTACACGGATTCGAACCCGCAACCGCGTGATCATTGACCAAAAGCGGTACCAACAGCGGTGCCGCACATTAGGACCCATATAGGTATCACGAAATGTTTAGGGCATGTCTCCATCACAGACAGCGCTGTCTGGGCCCTTGTAGGTTGGGTGTATCGTCCGCAGCCGAAGCGCAAGAGGACCGAATGCCAACAGTCGAATCCTCTATGGACGCGTTACCTCCAGAGCTCAACCGTTTCCTTCTTCAACCACGTCGGCTGCGGCTCCGAGTCTGTTACTAAGCAGTCCTATTCCATCATAAAGCACGTGGACAAGCAGCCGCACGCCATCCTCACGAAACAGACGACGGAAACGTTTCTCCAAACAAACGACACCGCTAGCATTCAAAAACCAGGTATGCAATGACTTCTATAGCGCCATTATCATATTGCAAAAGACATCGATCCATGGCCGCATCAGGTGAAAATCAGAATCCGTTGGAGAAGCCTGGTCGATTTTAAATAGAAACTAGAAGTCATGCTACGGTGATTAAGCAAGTTGAAACAGATCAACCTTAAGCTTAAATGTAAATGTTAATGTATATATATGTTTTATATAGCGACCTTATGGCCTCAACCTTGCTCATTTTTCTATGAATTTATCGGGTGAAATCCTTCGTTGATTTGATAACGGTTATTTAACAAAGCCGTCATATCAAGATCCTTCACCACCGTTGCCCGTTTGTATGGGAGCCACGCCATTTAAGGTCCCCGTGTACGGACCGTGCTAGCTCGAGATTCAAATCTCTGAAAAAGCTACGATCGGGACGCGAACCGTAGATCCTCACGCACAGATTCTCAGCACAGTCCGTGCACTGGGAACTTAAATGGCGTGGGGCCCATTTAAACGGGCAGGGGTGGTGAAGGATCCTTCTAACGCCAATCATCTTCATATGACGATTACGACAGGATATAAGGGAATTGCATGGAAAAAACCTTCTTCAGTGGAGAACAGTTGGGAAGGGTTTGCCCGGGGGATTATTACCATAGAACCGCTATCATTACCCCATTTCAGGTTCTTCCCCTTGCCATCTACAAATCGATCTAATCACGCCATGCATATGCATAGAGGAGATGAGGAGTTGAATTCCTCTCGGACATGATGAATTACAGGTACGTCGGCGGTTGCAGCAGCGAGCATTCCTCTGCAGTACACTCTGATCTCGTCGGAGGCATCCAGTCAGAATCTAAAAGTAGTCAACGCCGCCTCCTCCTCCTCGGAGGAAGCAGTGAAAGCGCCGAGAGGAAGACCACCCAGTGTCTCCATCAGAACCACGGGTACACACAAGACGTTTTCGCGTTGTAAAATGTGAAACTGAGAAATGACAGTCAGTCAGTCAAGTCAGTCAGTCAATCAATCAGTCTGATATCTATCTATCTATCTGTCTATCTGTCTATCTGTCTGTCTGTCTGTCTGTCTGTCTGTCTGTCTGTCTGTCTGTCTGTCTGTCTGTCTGTCTGTCTGTCTGTCTGTCTGTCTGTCTGTCTGTCTGTCTGTCTGTCTGTCTATCTATCTATCTATCTATCTATCTATCTATAGATATATCTATCTATCTATCTGTCTGTCTGTCTGTCTGTCTGTCTGTCTGTCTGTCTGTCTGTCTGTCTATCTATCTATCTATCTATCTATCTGTCTGTCTATCTATCTATCTATCTATCTATCTATCTATACCTATCTACCTACCTACCTACCTGTCTTTCTTTTTTCTTTCATTCATTCATTCATTTATTCTTTCTTCATATCCACCCATCCATCTTTTTATCTGTTTGAAGCTGTCGTTGGAAATACGGTCGCTTCCAACCTACGCAAGACTCTGGCTAAGCCACCCGCTTCGTCCATTCCCACGCCATCCTCCTCCTCCGCTTCTTCCTCTTCCTCTTCCTCCACCTCAGCACCTCCAGCATCCACTTCGTCCGCATCCTCCGTGCTGCAGGGCATCACCATCGTCCAGCATCCCGTGCCTCTTCAACTGACCGCTGGTCAGCGACCACCAGCGGTCGTCGGTGGCCTGTGTGGTCCTATCCGACTGGACGGCGGCTACTTCAAAGTGACATCCTCTGACGACAACAAGTACGTCATCGTCAGGAAGAGCGTCATGTCGCATGGAACGGATGACGCCGCTGAACGACAACGATTGACAACGTTAGCAACATGTCTGTCTGTCTGGCTGTCTGTCTGTCTGTCTGGCTGTCTGTCTGTCTGTCTGGCTGTCTGTCTGTCTGTCTGTCTGTCTGTCTGGCTGTCTGTCTGTCTGGCTGTCTGTCTGTCTGTCTGTCTGTCTGGCTGTCTGTCTGTCTGTCTGGCTGTCAGTCTGTCTGTCTGGCTGTCTGTCTGGCTGTCTGTCTGGCTGTCTGTCTGGCTGTCTGTCTGTCTGTCTGTCTGGCTGTGTGTCTGTCTGGCTGTCTGTCTGTCTGTCTGTCGTGTGTATAGGCCTATATGTGTGTACGTATGCATTTGTGAATGTATGCTTGTGTGTATGCATGTGGGTATGCATTGTGCATGCGTGTATGTATGCATGTAGGTAGGTAGGTAGGCCTAGACTGAAACAAAAGAAAACTTTGTCATCATCTATAAGGTAGCGCGATTAGTGTGTAATGAAACGATTGCGGGTTCGAGCTTACTTAACCGACTCCGTCTAACGAAACTGAGCAAGCTGTTCGCGCACACTTGTCTCTGTCATCAAGCAGCAAAATTTGTTAGCCGCGTAGACTGGAAAATGAAGTACAAGTCTTGCGATGACGGTCTCGTCTCTAGGTCCCTGGGAATTCGTCCATTGCCAGCTCAAGGGCCAAAAGTAGCAAACGATTGCCTCTCCTGCGTTCCATTACGGAACTTAGCGGCTTTGATTGTCTGACTGTCTGTCTGTTCGACTCTTGGATCTTGACCTGGAACTGAACCATTCCTGCCTATCGATTTTGTTTTGATTGAGCGCCTGTGATTCCGTCGACTTAGCTTTTGTTGGGCGCTGTAGGGATTTTGAGCTTACGATTACGATTACCTAGTTGACTCTATGTTCAACTATGAGATGTGGAAGACTTATCTTTCTTGGTATAAGATATTTTGGGTTTAAAAAGCCTACGCCGACTACTTTCCAACATAGACCATGGGCGTTTTACTCTTTAAGACCTCGTCGTAACGAAGGCTTCAACTGATGGTTTGTTTTCAGTCAGCCACAACTGTTAGCAGAAGCATCGAATCCTGTAAAAGACAGTTCCCCATCTGATCCGGCGATCCCTCAGACGCCCAGGAGTGTCCACAGTTCCATGATCAACTCCGGAACAACCCAGCTGAGTCCCACTGCCTGTCCAAGGAGTCCTCTGAATCGTTCCTTCTCGCGGAACTGTCTCACGACCATCGACCAGAAGGAGATCCGCACAATGATCCAACAGCCATACGAGGCCGAACGCAATCAGAGAATCCAACAGGGACCCTCGCAAAAGTCCACTGCGGCGGAACCAAAAACCGGTCACAAGCCACTGACTTCTTCAGCTGACCAGCCAAGCGTCACTTACCCAAACCCTCGAGGTCCAAGTTCACAGCTCAGCAACCATCCGAAACCTCGCCGTTCCGACCTGCAACCATCTAGCCAGCCTCGCAGTAAGAAGAACCCTGCTAACGCTCAGTACCCCGCTACCGAGAAGAGCCTCGCTGTTCCTTGTGGGATACTGGGACAAAGCGACCGACCTGCGAACCAGGCCCGGATTCATGCAAGGGTCGTTCCGTCGGCGGCCAGTGAAGCCCCTGCGTCCGGGGTGAAGGGTACCAAGTTTTTCAAGCACATTCTGTCGTCGGCTCAAGGACCTCAGGCGGGGCAGGGTAGTGGCAGCACGATGGACTGCCAGGAGGACGATGACCTTCGGCTGCTCATCTCGCAGAAAGAGATGAGCGACTGGAAACTTCCGTTCAGTCTATATCCTCTCGACGACCAGATGAGGCAGCAGGCGGTCGAAGACAACGCCAGCGGAAAGAAGTTCCACGAAGGACCATATCCAGAAGTGGAAGAGGAAGAAGACTACAGCGGTAAGAAACCTTAACGCTGATGCTATGTTTCTATTCCAGTCGTAACGTAATAGTAAGCTCGAGATTTCTACAGCGCCCAACGAAAACTAAGTTGCGGGAACCACCTTATTCACAGGTGCTCAGTCAAAACAAAATCGATACGCAGGAAGGGTTCGGTTCAAGGTCAAAATCCAAGAGTCAGGCATGCAGAGAGTCTGACGGCTATGATGGATGGTGTTTGGAATTGAACCGGAAAGTGAGATAAGGGGAAGAGGAAGGATCAGGATAGGAGAGGAGTGATTTCACCTTTGAGTGAAAGACCTGCGCAGAGATTGCAAGAGGTGAAGTGTTAGTGCGTCTAATGGTGTTCAGTCTGAATGAATATTCATCGTTGTTTGCTTTTTAATCATTCTTCTTCGTTTATTATCAAAAATTGAACAAAGATACAACTTTAACATAAAATAAACAGGTGAATGTGGTATAAATAGCCAGGCAGGACCTTAGCCGCACTTAGTTAGGATCGTCTGTAGAACAGTAAGCAATGCAGATGGAGACCAAGAACTTCAGTGAATGCAAATTATATATAAACAAAGGGAAACATTTTAACTAAAGAAAAGAAAATACGTCATATTCATGACCTAATTAGCAAAACGTCAAACTCAAGGACTAATTATACAACTTGGTGCAAACTTACAGTCTTTTTCATCACTTAGAAAGTTACGCAGTTGTTTTTTTTTAATAGTTGCGCACTTGGCAAATTTCTATTGTGCAAAGATTATTGTAGGATTAGAAGTATGATTTTTCTTGTCTTGTCTTCTGCCGTCCTCAAGCCGATGATTCGCTGCACCATTGACAGTTTTCTGCCATCTGTTTCTGTCCCTCGCCTCCTGTAATAATTGGTCGAACGATAATTCAGTCCACGACTTGTTGTTATCGATTCCTGTCATCTTGGGTCTTCTCCAAGATGGGGATCCAGGAATTCTTCCTTGGATGATCTCTTTCCCTAAACAGTCTCCACTCTTTCGTAACACATGCCCGAAGTATAAAAGCATGATTTGGAAATCCTTGTATCTTGTTTAGGTCTGGGTTGAAAATGCATATTGCTTGGATTTGCTTCTCCTGTCTTCCAGAGTCTGGAATTTCATGGCTTTCAACTGATTCTGTCCACAGGGCTCTAATGCGGAATGCCGTTTTGCTTGCAAGTCATCCATTGACACCTTTTTGCGTTATAATAATAGAACTTTCCAGATTAAATTAGATTAGATTAAGTTAGAGTAAAATGATTAGCAAGTAAAGGTCTGCTATTTCTGGTCTCTTTGAAGCAGAAGATACCTTGGAAATTGACGAGGGATACTCTGTTGAAAACCTGAAACGCTTTGAGCCTTCGTACATGGATTACGATTTCCGTTGTCTTCCAGATCCACCCATCGCTATGCCACGACTTCACATGAACCGGTAAATGTAATACTGTTGTTGTATCGTTCAGTGAACATGCAGAGGCTTGGGTAGTTAAGACAACTAAGGGAGATCTGCTTTGAAATCTCACTAGTGCAATCAAAATCTCACCAAAGCATTATACTCCAGCGATAAATCTCTTGCAAGTCCATATGGCAACTTATTTAACTGCAGATATAAACACGTATAAATAAACATACACACAAACATACACACATACACACACATACATACATACATACATATATACATACGTATATACATACATACATACATACATACATATATGTTCATTTATATTGCTTATTGCAAAATAGTAATTATAGCTTTGTAATGCAATGTTTCAGTTGGGCTCGTTATATGAATAGCGACAGTGCAATGTCACCACGGGAGGCATTGAACCAAACGATCGATTCAGACGACGAATCGATGATTCAGCCGGGTGAACAGGAACAGCCGGTAACCAACGGTGTATACTACACAAATCCCACGGCTAATCCATTCTCCACCAATCACCTATCGTCCTTCTCTTCCCAAGCCATGGCGTTGAATTTATACAATAGAAAGCGGAGTGGTGGTCTGGAGGTTTCCCCTGAACAACGTAACCTACTGATAGACGGAAAACCAGCTTTACCAACCTGTTCCGGGATGTTTATGTCTTCCGATTCAAAGGGAGCTCTTCCAAACGCCAAAGATGGCCTACTGTTGTACAACATGGACACCCGAAGTGTCCAACTAGTGTCTCATTCACCCAATAGCAACAACAACGGTAGAAACTGGAACAACGAGGCAAACCAAGGACACATCATGTACTCGACCGCTGGCTTGAAAGACCAAAGCCACTGCTGCAATGGAAACGGAGGGACATATCATGCGGCAAGCGACCCGATCGTGGAGCAGATAGGGGAGCAACAGATTGAAATGAACGGATATCAATCCAGGGATCCAACACAAGCGGTAACTCATGCAAATATGGAGAACGAGGAATTTAGCAGCAGGAACGATAGGCAGCCACACAGTGACCCGGAATGCGATCAATTTAACAACGATGCTCATCTTTACAAAGTGAAAGGCTCCAATAAGTACTGGATACCAAACGGAGCAAATACGAGCGACTGTTACCATCAGCAGAGAGCTTACGTTGTGCGTGGCCAGCGCCCCACTGTGGACTTGCCACATGCAGACTACTCAAACCTGACTTGTGCGGACTCTCAAGGCTGTGGAATCGAGTTGCTTCCACAGATGCGATATGGTCTGGTCCAGACTGCCTGCCAAGGTGGTCACGACGCAAACGGTCTGTATCCCTGTGTTCAGCAGTTCCGTTTGAAGGAAACCGAGGCATGTCCCACTGTTCAACAGTACCCCAGCTTTGATGTATCGGATGAACAGTACGCTAACGGTCGCTCTGAAGAGCAGTACTTTGGAAGTACCCATGGGTATGGCGCTCTCGAGCACTACGCTAGCGTTTCAACAGGCAACAGGGTTGATCAGTATGCTATCGAGAGTTCTGTGAACATGCCTACCACAGATCACTACGTAGAAGCAAACCCTGGAGTCGGTCATGACCCTTCTTATAATATCAAAAAGATGTATTACTATTATGAATCTGCGAAGACAGACGAGAATAGAGCGATCTTTCCAGATGCTACCGAAGGCCATTTAGTTCAAAGGGGACAATTTGGTGGTGATTTACAAATTGACTGTCAAGATGAATCGTTTCCAAAAAGCAAATCAAGCCAAGGAAACCGCGAAACGAAGGTGTACACGACCCTTAATGCCTACAGATGGAACAGTTCAGATGTTGCTTCAAGTGCCTACAGCAATGCTAGCCAACTTTCTATGAACGATGCAAGAGCTGGAATGAATGAAACACAGATGAATTGCCTGCAGGTTGTCGAAAGGGGCTCACAGAATTACCCGGCTGCGAACGACGCCGACTCAGAATGGAGGAAGGGATATTCAAGAGGCGCCGACTTTGCAGAAGGCTACAACGGTACGGATTTCGAAACCTCCTTCAACATCGGCGTTCTGGACAAGAAGAGAAGAGCCAGAAGTGCAATGGAGACAGCCAGAGATAAGAAAACCTGTAACGACGACGCAAGGCGTCACATTAACTAACGCTGTCTCTTCCAATTCTCGTCACAGCGCGTGCAAAGTAGTTGCCGGACGTATGGCGATTTTAAGAAATGATTGACTTAATACAGCTTCAGTCTGAAAGTCTGAAGACGTTGGCTGAAACCATTTCATTTATAGTTTTGAAGGAACTAGACAGTTTGCTGATGAGTATGTGCTCGCATCAAGCTGGAATATGAATTTATTTAGCACAGAATTGGAGCTTACTACGGTGGAATACATTGGACCTTTTTTTACTGATGTCAAGACTTCTATGAGATCAGTTGTTTGTTTGGGAAATACAATTTGTGTTTTCGCCTGTTCAATAACGAACGGGATTACACTTTGGATGTTGTATGTTTCCGTTACCTTCTTTTAACTTGTTCCTCTTTTCGCCTGAAATAAAGGCTTTACAAAATTCGCCTGTTTCATTGCACCCATTTACTGGAATTTTTAACGTGTTATTGCTTCAGTTGAGTTACTATGCATGTATGTGTGTGCGTTAATGTATACATGTTCGTTTCGTTCTTCATCTGGGGGTCGTCCTTGAAGGACGTCCGCAAAAAATGACCTACTTTTCGTCCTCTTCGTCCTTATCTGTCCCCATTTGGCATTATTCTGCCCCGCCCCTTTGCGGACGCCCGCACTCAAACTGAGTACTAAGGCTTAGATTTGGCCATCCAGTTTATCTTGCGCGGTAGACGTATGTATGTATCTCATATATGTATGTATGTACAGCTTGTATGTATGTACGCATGAATTATGTAGCTGAACTACGGGGTGGAGTGTTATGATATTGCCGCATCCAGCAACGAATTTCTAATTACATCCAGCGCATTACAGACTATCTGTTTTCTGAATAGTTGGTATTTACTGCACAGGTTGTATGAAATGCTTCAAATTGAGATACGGATGTCCGCAGTGGGCAAATTTCCTTCCATTGTCCGCATTTGGGTGACTCCTTCTTCCCCTCTGCGGATTTCCTTTATAAGGCACGGTAGCCTATTGTAATTGTAATTGTAATCTGACATTTATAAAGCGCCACTTCAAGAATAGACTCATCAGAAGCGCTCCCGACTCGAACCAGTGAGAACACTGTCAAATAATACAGACTTCAGGCGTTTGCGAAACTGCGGAAGAGACAAACTGAGGAATTCAAGCCCGAGCTCTCGGGAAAGGCGATTCCAGCTATTAGGTCCAACATAGGCAAAGCTTCTAGACTGCGCTGTAGCAGTGCGCATACGAGGGACAGTCAGGAGTCCACGGGAGGCCGACCGGAGAGTGCTACGGCCTGGAACCAAGGAGACCGAAATGCAGAAGTCCCTAAGATATGATGGAGCAGAGCAAACGAGAAAATTACGCACAAGCGTTAAGATCTTGAACTGGATACGCTGCTGAATGGGAAGCCAGTGCAGTGTCCCGCATAAAGGAAGTTATATGGCCATACCTGGGGACGCCTCCAATAAGACGGGCAGCAGCATTGAGAACAGACTGAAGCTTGGAAACATCGGCAAGTGAGAGTCCAGCAAAGATATTGGAACAAAGTCCCTCCTGGTGCAGATAAGGGCATGAATTAGAGTAGTAACGGCGGCGGATGGTACGAAGCTGACGCAGGTAGTAAAAGCATGAGCGGGAGAGACACTGTTAACATGATAGGTCAAGGAGAGTTCCCGGTCCAGAACAACCCCAAGATCACGGACTTTGGAACAGAATAGAATGTCCGGAAACCTCTGGCGTAAAGATGATGAATCATTCTTAGCAAGCAGAGCACGACCACCAAGCCAGATGAACTGGGTCTTAGCAGAGTTCAGTTGGTAGATCGCTTGGCTTGTAATGTGGAGAGTATGGGTTCGAGCCTCGTCTGATAAGATTAATGTGTATGGACCTCGAGCAAGTACTCACACTTGCTCTGCGCCATCGATTGATGCGTAGTCATTAGATAATGGCGCTTAATAAATGCAAAACAAAAATTATAAACGACCCCCTTCGACACAATTTAGACTAGGGATTGTGTATACACATCTACTGTCAACAAAGAATGAGAATTTATTTGTCAGTCTATGGGAAACCACCAGTGAAAGCCTTCTACGGCTTAAGTACCTATGTAAGTATGTATGTATGTATGTATGTACAGATTGCATTATGTAGCTGAACATTTATATAGCGCCTTTAAGAAAAACTCAAAGTGGCTGAAACATTGCCATCTCACAGATCTGACGAAAGGTAAAGATTTTGTACAAAAATCGCGTGATTCAGGAACTTAGCAATATTGATCACAGGAACTTAGCAATATTGATCACAGGAACTTAGCAATATTGATCACAGGAACTTAGCAATATTGATCAATGAACCATGGCCTCAAAATGTAAAGGCTCACAGCATTAGCGGCAAATCAACATAATATGTTACGCTACTATAGCACGTCGACCTCGGCTCTGCTCTCGTCACCTCTCGTCATTTCTTCTTACTCTGGTCACCTTTCCTTACCTATCGTCACTTCTCTTTACCTATCGTCACTTCTCCTTATCTATCGTCACTTCTCCTTACCTCTCGTCACCTTTCCTTACCTATCGTCACTTCTCTTTACCTATCGTCACTTCTCCTAACCTACCATCACTTCTCCTTACCTCTCGTCACCTTTCCTTACCTATCGTCACTTCTCTACCTATCGTCACTTCTCCTAACCTACCATCACTTCTCCTTACCTCTCGTCACCTCTCCTTACTTATCGTCACCTCTCTTTACCTGTCGTCACCTCTCCTTACCTCTCGTCACTTCTCTTTACCTCTCGTCACCTCTCCTTACCTCTCGTCACCTCTCCTTACCTCTCGTCACCTCTCCTTATCTCTCGTCAACTCTCCTTACCTCTCGTCATCTCTCTTTACCTCTCGTCACCTCTCCTTACCTCTCGTCACCTCTCCTTACCTCTCGTCATTTCTCTTTACCTCTCGTCACCTCTCCTTACCTCTCGTCACCTCTCTTTACCTGTCGTCACCTCTCCTTACCTCTCGTCACCTCTCCTTATCTCTCGTCAACTCTCCTTACCTCTCGTCATCTCTCTTTACCTCTCGTCACCTCTCCTTACCTCTCGTCACCTCTCCTTACCTCTCGTCACCTCTCCTTATCTCTCGTCAACTCTCCTTACCTCTCGACACCTCTCCTTACCTCTCGTCACCTCTCCTTACCTCTCGTCACCTCTCCTTATCTCTCGTCAACTCTCCTTACCTCTCGTCATCTCTCTTTACCTCTCGTCACCTCTCCTTACCTCTCGTCACCTCTCCTTACCTCTCCACGCAGCTCTGCAGAAGCATAGAACATTACTGTTGCTGCTCACAGGTCACAAGGAACATTTTCGATATGAATAATACATAATATGACTTGTTTTTAGTTCATTCTGTAGGCTGCTTTAGCCCCCGAAGACAGGCACACGTTCACTCACCACTCATATATATATATATATATATATATATATATATATATATATATATATATATATATATATATATATATATATATATATATATATATATATATATATATATATATATATATATATATATATATATATATATATATATATATATATATATATATATATATATATATTGGGTGTATATATATAGAGAGAGAAGCATGCGAACTCAAGTATATATATATAATATATTATACAGTATATATACATAAAGCGTTCTCATGCTTTTACTGGCACCAGTCGGAGTTTGCATAATTTGCATGTGCTGCCTAATTAGTCAGTAATTCTGGTCTCAGGTGCAAGGGCATCAATCAGAGACGTTCGTAAAGTGATTAAGTACAAATTAGACCTTGTCCATGGTTCCTATACCTGATACGAGAGCCACTGGACCGAAATGAAGTTCTACGTGTCTCGAAAATTGTACATGCGATACAGGGTCCACTGAGTTGGTTTTATCCATACCGTTAACGAACTGCGAAGGCAAATCTCATTACGTAAGTGAATCTCATTACTGTTAATGAAAGAACTGTTGGAGGCGTGTGGACCAAGTCAATAATTTCTTCGGCTTGATTCGTAGTCTTTGTGAGAAAGAGTGTGGATAATCGATTGTATCATTGTACGTGATAGAGATGATTACCTGGATAAAATGTGGATGTCAGGTGCGGTGGTAATTGCCGCTATGACTGCTGTCAGCTAAGCGAACGAGATGTGCAGATGCACCTTCATTTGTTTTCGAAGTGGTTCTTATCCAAGAGTCTACTTACTATAACTATTCGTCCATGACTTGCAGCTCCTTTTCTATCGCATTGGAAATGTTACACAAGGATGCAATGCTTCACGCTTCGCGATACTTTTCTGCTGCGATAGATTAATGAATTCTAAAAATATTTTTATTCAGCAACAATTATACCACTACCTTTACTACTACTACTACTACTACTACTACTACTACTACCACTACTACTACTACCACTACCACTACCACTACCACTACTACTACCATTTCTACTACTACTACTGCTGCTGCTGCTACTACTACTACTACTTTTTTGTACTATCACTACTACTGTTACTATTGCTATTGGAATAATAATAATAGTAGTAGTAGTAGTGATAATAATAATGATAATAATAATAACACTGGCCAACACATAATTTGTTGCCTCAAATGTTAGAACTGTTTCTGGGTATATTTGACCTGCTGATTCCAGAAAAGGCACCAGTTTTCTCCCAGCAGGTCTAGTTTTCGAGATATAGAACATTATGCATATACCAGTCCTTGCCTCTGCTCGCCCATAAAACATAAGGCTATAGCTATAATTATGTAGTGCTCAATTTATTATGTGATACACTAAATAAACATAATAATACAAATACTTAAAAGAAAATGGTAGTACCTGAAACTGTACTTATATGATACCAAACAGAACAAGTTTGTTATAAAAATTTCAAGTCATTTGACACCGAAGAAGCTCCTTTTGTACGATTTCCGAGTGTGGCATCTGCCGGAACAATCGCGCATAATATTCCAGCAATAGTCTGCCATCATGTGTGCATCCCATCTTCCTTGATATCGATTTTCCATTGTCTTGGTGAAATCTTTCACCTTGCTCTTCGCTGAAGTCACCAAGATTCTCTGGAAAGCGATCTAAGTGACTGTGGAGATAATGGACTTTAATGCTCATGTTGCAGCCAAGCTTGTTGAAATGAAGAAGCATATCCTCTACTAGTTGTGCATAATTGTCTGCCTTCTTGTTGCCAAGAAAATTTTTAGTTACAAGAACAAAGGAAGACCAGGCACAAGATTCGATTTCATTCATTGATGGTATGAAAAGTGGGTCATTCATAAGTTGCCTGATCTGTGGACCATCGAAGATTCCAGCCTTCAATTTTTCCATTGTAATTCCTGGTAACTTGTGTACTATGTATTCGAAGCATGAACCTTCTTTATTCAAAGCCCTGACAAATTGTTTCATCAGGCCTAGCTTTATATGTAGTGGTGGCAGTATGATCCTATCTCGTGCCACCAAAGATTCCTTGATTACATTTTGAGCTCCAACCACCATGTCTTTCCTCGAAGGCCAATCTTTTCTTGTCCAATGTTCATGCTTGGCTCTACTGTCCGAAAGACACAAAAAGCAGGGATACTTTGTGTAGCCACTTTGTTGACCAAGGAGGAAATTTACCATCTTCAAGTCTACACAAATTACCCATTGATGTTCTTTGTATTTTATCTTTTCCAGTACTAAAGAGATGGCATTGTACTCTTCTTTCATCCTGGTGGAGTGACCGATTGGAATAGAACCAAATTTGTTGCCGTTATTTAAAAGCACACATTTCAGACTACGTTTTGAACTGTCGATAAAAAGACGCCACTCATCTGGGCTGTAATCCGACAGACCAATTTTCTTCAATAAGTTGCTGATGTCATTACAGAATACTAGGTTGTTGTCTTCGGTAAAGAATGGCAGCAAATCCTTTTCTCTGTTTCTATAAATTGTAATTTTCGTTCCAGGCTGAAGTGCATTCTTTTCCTTTAGTCTGGACGCAAGCAATTCAGAGGACTCTTTGGAAAGATTTAAGTCCCTGATCAGATCACTCAACTCTTTTTGGTCAAAACGTTCACTGTGTGAAGTTGATTGGAAATCACTGTCACTGCCCCCACTTTCTTCACTTTCGTCATCTTGTCCGATATTGGACATGCAAGTCTCATCGTCTGAGAGCTGAGGTAGTTCGCGAAAAGGTGGAACTGGTACAATATCCGAATGCGGAACAGGTCTCCTGGCTGAAGGTATATCAGGGTAAGACAGCTTGTGACGATTATTTCGATTGATGCCTATGATATTAACCATACAAAAGTAACAGTCGTCGAAGTGGTTTATCTGTTCCCTCCAAACCATCGGTACACCAAATTTCAGGCAGCTTCTCTTTCCAATTGTCCAGTGGCGCAATTGTTCAATACAAGTTTTGCATACTGTATGAGGAGCCCATTGCTTATCTTGATCTCCAAGTTTGACACCAAAATAACCTACATATGCTCTTTTTACAAAACTCAGAAATCGGTTTCCTGTTTGCTTTTAGTGTGTATTCCCCACAAATGTAGCAGAATATGTCTGGATGGTTAATGCAGCTCCGTCTGGGAATTAAATGACTAACCTAAAAAATAGTAAGAACATGTAGTTATTTAATGCTCACATTCACAGATTGTTCTTGCGACCAACTCTTAATATGCCCCAAGACGACTGCGGCTGCTCTAGCTTTCAGGAGGCGGTTTATATAGGCTATAAATGCTGACTTCAGCATAATCTATTTACATAGTTCGAAACCATGAAACGCTGTATAAGCACAAATAAATTCTAAATGAGGCCATGAATTTAGTGCTGAGTAAGCTGTAGGCTACGGAATAGTTATTTCGTTGAATCAGCAATATCTCAGCACGCGGCAAGATATGCTGATTTTACATTATAAGGATTGTAGGCATTATATGAATCAGCTAGAATTATAATTAGCCATAAATAAAGCTTATTATGACATTTTAGTTTTGCCAAAGACATCGTTTAAAGAGTGGACTGGGTTTTCTTTACAAAATCGACGATATCTCAGAAACTAGACCTGATGCACTCAATCCAATGACATTTTCTGAATCAGCGCCCAAAATTACCCCAAGAACAGGTCTAAATACCGAAGGCAACAAGAAAAAAATTTTTTTCTGTTGGCCAGTGGTATCATCAGAGTACAGCTTGTAGTCGAGAGAGCTATCAGTTAGCAGTGACCGGGTGGAGTCGTGTACTATTTGAACAGGAGCGGGCCCAGTATAGAACCGTATGGAACACCACAATCCCAGCGACCATTGTGGACGTTGAACTAAGGGCTGCTGTAGACTCGATATATAGAGAGATACTGTAGTGGTTCCCCGCAACTGCGGTATAAAATCTTACTGGGTTTATGGTTGCTCAGTTCATCAATGTGAGTTCGTGGTTTGCTTTACCTAAGATTACAGCTGAATCAAGATTGAAAGGGTGTTCTGTTTGGCAGTTACAGTCTGTTTACTCTGTTTATGTCTGAGGTTCGCAAGCCCAGCATGCTAAAGAGACAGCAAAGGGTAATACTATGGCTACTCAGCTACGACCTGTTATACTTGGTCGTTGGTCCACAGCATTGGAATTCACTGCCCAGCTTGAAGTTGAAATCAGCTGACTGTAACAGCTCACAACCATTTTTTCATCAAATAATTATGTTAACACTAAACACACAAAAACAAGAAAAATGTACAGTTGTAGCAAAGAAAATAATTTTACAACATTGCAGTTACACGGAAGTCATAGATATTATTGTGAAGATCGGGTTTTAATTCTTTCTCATGCAAAGCTCACGGCAGAGTTTAAACCAAATCAAGTAGGCCAGATCAAATCAAGTAGCCTAGTACTCGCTGACCTACAATTGTTTTATAATACAGCCAGATTGTCACAACAAAGATTGTTGTCAAAGGAACATTTATTCAACAACCAAAAGAGAAAAGAGAGTACAGAAGAATTTCTGCTTTATTTACAGACGCCATCTGGCCATCTGAGATAATGGTAAGGTAATGCACTTGAGATAAGGTAAGGTAAGGTAATATAAGGTAAGGTAATATAGGGTAAGGTACAGTGATGCAAAATATGATAAGGTGGTTTGTTTATTTATGCCCACTTCTCAACTTTTAAGGAGGGCATTATCAAATTGTACTGAATTGTATCCTAATGCTGCCTGTAGCCCTATGGTAGTGCTCTTCGGCACATATTCAGTCAAGCGTATGAGGAATTTTACAGTTTAAATGACAAGCGAAACAGCAAACCAACGCCAGAGTAACCTTTCCAACACGGGTTGATTATCTCGGTAATGATTCACTTTGTACTCTGCTGTTCATTTAAAACGACAGCAGTTCACTGACAGGACCAACTGAAGCCCCCAAATTTACGCTGCAAATATAAATTCATATGCAAATCTCCGAAATATCTCATCTTCATAGAAAGCAGCGCCACGGAGACTCTTAATTAATCACCGGCGCTGTGACAAATCACGTTTCTGTTTCGGGAGTCAAGTCAAAATCCGGGGGTCAAATGGTGCTGGTATCTATTTAATGAACCACGAATTATGGCGCACATTCTGATCTAACCTAACCTACAGACTTCTATAGCGCCGTTATCATAATGCCCAAGGCATCAGTTGATGGTCCCTTCTCGTCAAAATCGGAGTCAAAAATTATAAACCATTGGAGAAGCCGGGTAGAATTCCGATGTCAGAGAAACCAGAAGTTAGGCTACGGTGGGTAAGCAAGTTGGAAGAGATATGTATTAAGTCTAGACCTGAATGACATTAAAGAATTGGGAGAACGAACTGAACCGGGCAGTGAATTCCAAAGTTTTGGCCCAGCTACTACATTCTCGATGTCTGTCTGCAAACACGTTTCAATGGCGGTCTGTTGGCTCTTCACAAATGTAGCAGAATATGTCTGGATGGTTAATGCAGCTCGGTCTGGAAGTAGCCATAACCTTAAGGATGTTCGCATCTGAGGAATTAAATGACTAACCTAAAAAATAGTAAGAACATGTAGTTATTTAATGCTCACATTCACAGACTGTTCTTGCTCTAGCTTTCAGGAGGCGGTTTATATAGGCTATAAATGCTGACTTCAGCATAATCTATTTACATAGTTCGAAACCATGAAACGCTGTATAAGCACAAATAAATTCTAAATGAGGCCATGAATTTAGTGCTGAGTAAGCTGTAGGCTACGGAATAGTTATTTCGTTGAATCAGCAATATCTCAGCACGCGGCAAGATATGCTGATTTTACATTATAAGGATGTAGGCATTATATGAATCAGCAAGAATTATAATTAGCCATAAATAAAGCTTATTATGACATTTTAGTTTTGCCAAAGACATCGTTTAAAGAGTGGACTGGGTTTTCTTTACAAAATCGACGATATCTCAGAAACTAGACCTGATGCACTCAATCCAATGACATTTTCTGAATCAGCGCCCAAAATTACCCCAAGAACAGGTCTAAAACCGAAGGCAACAAGAAAAAATTTTTTTCTGTTGGCCAGTGGTATCATCAGAGTACAGCTTGTAGTCGAGAGAGCTATCAGTTAGCAGTGACCGGGTGGAGTCGTGTACTATTTGAACAGGAGCGGGCCCAGTATAGAACCGTATGGAACACCACAATCCCAGCGACCATTGTGGACGTTGAACTAAGGGCTGCTGTAGACTCGATATATAGAGAGATACTGTAGTGGTTCCCCGCAACTGCGGTATAAAATCTTACTGGGTTTATGGTTGCTCAGTTCATCAATGTGAGTTCGTGGTTTGCTTTACCTAAGATTACAGCTGAATCAAGATTGAAAGGGTGTTCTGTTTGGCAGTTACAGTCTGTTTACTCTGTTTATGTCTGAGTTCGCAAGCCCAGCATGCTAAAGAGACAGCAAAGGGTAATACTATGGCTACTCAGCTACGACCTGTTATACTTGGTCGTTGGTCCACAGCATTGGAATTCACTGCCCAGCTGAAGTTGAAATCAGCTGACTGTAACAGCTCACAACCTTTTTTCATCAAATAATTATGTTAACACTAAACACACAAAAACAAGAAAAATGTACAGTTGTAGCAAAGAAAATAATTTTACAACATTGCAGTTACACGGAAGTCATAGATATTATTGTGAAGATCGGGTTTTAATTCTTTCTCATGCAAAGCTCACGGCAGAGTTTAAACCAAATCAAGTAGCCTGATCAAATCAAGTAGCCTAGTACTCCTGACCTACAATTGTTTTATAATACAGCCAGATTGTCACAACAAAGATTGTTGTCAAAGGAACATTTATTCAACAACCAAAAGAGAAAAGAGAGTACAGAAGAATTTCTGCTTTATTTACAGACGCCATCTGGCCATCTGAGATAATGGTAAGGTAATGCACTTGAGATAAGGTAAGGTAAGGTAATATAAGGTAAGGTAATATAGGGTAAGGTACAGTGATGCAAAATATGATAAGGTGGTTTGTTTATTTATGCCCACTTCTCAACTTTTAAGGAGGGCATTATCAAATTGTACTGAATTGTATCCTAATGCTGCCTGTAGCCCTATGGTAGTGCTCTTCGGCACATATTCAGTCAAGCGTATGAGGAATTTTACAGTTTAAATGACAGCGAAACAGCAAACCAACGCCAGAGTAACCTTTCCACACGGGTTGATTATCTCGGTAATGATTCACTTTGTACTCTGCTGTTCATTTAAAACGACAGCAGTTCACTGACAGGACCAACTGAAGCCCCCAAATTTACGCTGCAAATATAAATTCATATGCAAATCTCCGAAATATCTCATCTTCATAGAAAGCAGCGCCACGGAGACTCTTAATTAATCACCGGCGCTGTGACAAATCACGTTTCTGTTTCGGAGTCAAGTCAAAATCCGGGGGTCAAATGGTGCTGGTATCTATTTAATGAACACGAATTATGGCGCACATTCTGATCTAACCTAACCTACAGACTTCTATAGCGCCGTTATCATAATGCCCAAGGCATCAGTTGATGGTCCCTTCTCGTCAAAATCGGAGTCAAAAATTATAAACCATTGGAGAAGCCGGGTAGAATTCCGATGTCAGAGAAACCAGAAGTTAGGCTACGGTGGGTAAGCAAGTTGGAAGAGATATGTATTAAGTCTAGACCTGAATGACATTAAAGAATTGGGAGAACGAACTGAACCGGGCAGTGAATTCCAAAGTTTTGGCCCAGCTACTACATTCTCGATGTCTGTCTGCAAACACGTTTCAATGGCGGTCTGTTGGCTCTTCACAAATGTAGCAGAATATGTCTGGATGGTTAATGCAGCTCGGTCTGGAAGTAGCCATAACCTTAAGGATGTTCGCATCTGAGGAATTAAATGACTAACCTAAAAAATAGTAAGAACATGTAGTTATTTAATGCTCACATTCACAGACTGTTCTTGCGACCAACTCTTAATATGCCCTAAGACGACTGCGGCTGCTCTAGCTTTCAGGAGGCGGTTTATATAGGCTATAAATGCTGACTTCAGCATAATCTATTTACATAGTTCGAAACCATGAAACGCTGTATAAGCACAAATAAATTCTAAATGAGGCCATGAATTTAGTGCTGAGTAAGCTGTAGGCTACGGAATAGTTATTTCGTTGAATCAGCAATATCTCAGCACGCGGCAAGATATGCTGATTTTACATTATAAGGATGTAGGCATTATATGAATCAGCAAGAATTATAATTAGCCATAAATAAAGCTTATTATGACATTTTAGTTTTGCCAAAGACATCGTTTAAAGAGTGGACTGGGTTTTCTTTACAAAATCGACGATATCTCAGAAACTAGACCTGATGCACTCAATCCAATGACATTTTCTGAATCAGCGCCCAAAATTACCCCAAGAACAGGTCTAAAACCGAAGGCAACAAGAAAAAAAATTTTTTCTGTTGGCCAGTGTAATAATAATACCAATGCGACCATTGTGGACGTTGAACTAAGGGCTGCTGTAGACTCGATATATAGAGAGATACTGTAGTGGTTCCCCCGCAACTGCGGTATAAAATCTTACTGGGTTTATGGTTGCTCAGTTCATCAATGTGAGTTCGTGGTTTGCTTTACCTAAGATTACAGCTGAATCAAGATTGAAAGGGTGTTCTGTTTGGCAGTTACAGTCTGTTTACTCTGTTTATGTCTGAGTTCGCAAGCCCAGCATGCTAAAGAGACAGCAAAGGGTAATACTATGGCTACTCAGCTACGACCTGTTATACTTGGTCGTTGGTCCACAGCATTGGAATTCCACTGCCCAGCTGAAGTTGAAATCAGCTGACTGTAACAGCTCACAACCTTTTTTCATCAAATAATTATGTTAACACTAAACACACAAAAACAAGAAAAATGTACAGTTGTAGCAAAGAAAATAATTTTACAACATTGCAGTTACACGGAAGTCATAGATATTATTGTGAAGATCGGGTTTTAATTCTTTCTCATGCAAAGCTCACGGCAGAGTTTAAACCAAATCAAGTAGCCTGATCAAATCAAGTAGCCTAGTACTCCTGACCTACAATTGTTTTATAATACAGCCAGATTGTCACAACAAAGATTGTTGTCAAAGGAACATTTATTCAACAACCAAAAGAGAAAAGAGAGTACAGAAGAATTTCTGCTTTATTTACAGACGCCATCTGGCCATCTGAGATAATGGTAAGGTAATGCACTTGAGATAAGGGTAAGGTAAGGTAATATAAGGTAAGGTAATATAGGGTAAGGTACAGTGATGCAAAATATGATAAGGTGGTTTGTTTATTTATGCCCACTTCTCAACTTTTAAGGAGGGCATTATCAAATTGTACTGAATTGTATCCTAATGCTGCCTGTAGCCCTATGGTAGTGCTCTTCGGCACATATTCAGTCAAGCGTATGAGGAATTTTACAGTTTAAATGACAGCGAAACAGCAAACCAACGCCAGAGTAACCTTTCCACACGGGTTGATTATCTCGGTAATGATTCACTTTGTACTCTGCTGTTCATTTAAAACGACAGCAGTTCACTGACAGGACCAACTGAAGCCCCCAAATTTACGCTGCAAATATAAATTCATATGCAAATCTCCGAAATATCTCATCTTCATAGAAAGCAGCGCCACGGAGACTCTTAATTAATCACCGGCGCTGTGACAAATCACGTTTCTGTTTCGGAGTCAAGTCAAAATCCGGGGGTCAAATGGTGCTGGTATCTATTTAATGAACACGAATTATGGCGCACATTCTGATCTAACCTAACCTACAGACTTCTATAGCGCCGTTATCATAATGCCCAAGGCATCAGTTGATGGTCCCTTCTCGTCAAAATCGGAGTCAAAAATTATAAACCATTGGAGAAGCCGGGTAGAATTCCGATGTCAGAGAAACCAGAAGTTAGGCTACGGTGGGTAAGCAAGTTGGAAGAGATATGTATTAAGTCTAGACCTGAATGACATTAAAGAATTGGGAGAACGAACTGAACCGGGCAGTGAATTCCAAAGTTTTGGCCCAGCTACTACATTCTCGATGTCTGTCTGCAAACACGTTTCAATGGCGGTCTGTTGGCTCTTCACAAATGTAGCAGAATATGTCTGGATGGTTAATGCAGCTCGGTCTGGAAGTAGCCATAACCTTAAGGATGTTCGCATCTGAGGAATTAAATGACTAACCTAAAAAATAGTAAGAACATGTAGTTATTTAATGCTCACATCTTCACAGACTGTTCTTGGCGACCAACTCTTAATATGCCCTAAGACGACTGCGGCTGCTCTAGCTTTCAGGAGGCGGTTTATATAGGCTATAAATTGCTGACTTCAGCATAATCTATTTACATAGTTCGAAACCATGAAACGCTGTATAAGCACAAATAAATTCTAAATGAGGCCATGAATTTAGTGCTGAGTAAGCTGTAGGCTACGGAATAGTTATTTCGTTGAATCAGCAATATCTCAGCACGCGGCAAGATATGCTGATTTTACATTATAAGGATGTAGGCATTATATGAATCAGCAAGAATTATAATTAGCCATAAATAAAGCTTATTATGACATTTTAGTTTTGCCAAAGACATCGTTTAAAGAGTGGACTGGGTTTTCTTTACAAAATCGACGATATCTCAGAAACTAGACCTGATGCACTCAATCCAATGACATTTTCTGAATCAGCGCCCAAAATTACCCCAAGAACAGGTCTAAAACCGAAGGCAACAAGAAAAAAAATTTTTTCTGTTGGCCAGTGTAATAATAATACCAATGTGTGGCAGTATGTAGACTATTGTTACATATCCTATTGTATGGTGTAAAACGTCATTGTATTATAGTGGCAAAAACAACAATTTGCAGAGCTACTTTGAAGCTACTCTATTATATTGCATTGTAATGCATTTCATTGCATTGCATTAAATCATATTGCATTGGATTGTATTGCATGATATTGTATTTTAATTGTTAAAGCGACAATGTATAGAGATACCTTTATTGTGCGGTATCTTATTGTATTATATTGTATTGCACCGTACTGTATTTTACTAAATTGTATTGTACTGTATTTGCATATTTATATAGCGCCTCTTGGAGAATACAAAACTCCGACGCCCTCCAAGTATGATAATCAACACCTACTGTTACCTGCGTCGCTCAATGCGCTTCTACAGCCCGACTGCTCTAGACGTTAATTAAACCGATTGTGCATCGAGCTTGTGCACCATTCTCTGGAAGTCTCTGCATTAGGAGTTCACACCGGCGCTGAATTTCGATTGAAGACGATTCAATAACAGATATGGCGTTGGCCAGGTTGACACTTCGTCATTACTTTGCACACGAAAGGTAAGACCAATTTCAGGCGGTTTCTGCTGTAAAATTGTATCGTTTAGTCTGGGACAAGGATAATATAATTATAGTCTTGTCTTGTCTTCAGCTGTCCTCGAGCCGAGGATTGGCTGCACCATGGGCAATTTTGTGCCATCTGCTTCTGTTCCTCGTCTCTTGCAATAACTGGTTGAAAGAGAATTCAGTCCATGACTTGTTGTTATCGATTCATGTCATCTTGGGGCTTCCCCGAGCTCGAGGTCCAGGCGTTGTGCCTTGGATGATCTCTGTTCCGTAGCACGTGCCAGAAGTATGAGGAGTACTACCTGTTATTAAGTATTAAAGAGTTCTACCTGTTTTGTAGGTCAATACTATATCCTGCCGGGACAGGAACAGTAGACTTATATTCAACGTATTAATTTCAAAATTTCGGTGTGGGTTGGCGGTGCTTTCTGCAACTTAATCTTCCAGCCAGCAGTTTTCTCCCAATATTGACCAACGTTGTCCAAACGTATGCGTTTAGGCTGGTTAGTCGCCCTGCCTCGAATCTAACTGGTTAGGGATCCCTTCTTTTCAGAACCTGGTTTGAACTGATTGTCCTCTTTTCACGCACTGCGACGATGCAACGTTGGGCATTCCCAGCGGTAAGGCCTTCCACTTGGAGTGGACTTCCTCGCGTTCTTGCCTCAGGACTTATTTCCAAGTCTAAGTTGATACTAATTCTGCAAAATGCTGCTTAGTCCAACTTATTTGTGTTCACAGATAAACGGTTCAACGGTTTTCTCTCATGCCGTCCGCTGATGAATTGCAAGTAAAATTCCCATGTCCAAAAAGAGGTCTTCATTCCCTATAACAAAGCAGGAAATGATTGCTTCCCTTGGGACATGGGAATTTTACTTTAACTTGCAAGTTATGATAAACTATCGTGATTACAATTATAATTACGTTACAGAATTGTCTAAAACTGTGACAACAAGAATTGTAGGCCAAACCTGTAACTATTCGGACAGTGCAGAGTCTATTTATCCCTCGGTTGTTAACATTTGCGCAGTGTCTGCATACCAGGATTGCTTCGGTAAGGGACACCTATTCATTATCTTCTCAACCAAATGATTCAATTTGTCATATGAACAAAACGTCCCCTGTGGCCTTCAGCTAGACAATAAAGCAGATTTTGTGGTAATCAGAACGTTAAGTAAGGAAAGGTAAATTAAGGTAATTTAAGGTAAGATGAGGTAAGATGAGATGATGTAAGGTACGACAGCTTAGGTAAGGTAAGGCAACGTAAGGCAAGGTTAGGTAAGGTGAGGTAAGGTACGGTAATTGTTCATTTTTTAGGCGCCTCTTTAAAACAGTTGGTCATCGAAGAGGTGGCGCTATTATGTAGTTTTACCTTACCTTACCTTGCTTTTAACTTCAATTTTTGTGTGTAAATTCCATTAATTTACCTTCATCTTAATAAATTTACACCCTAATTACTTTACTTAATCTTACGTCACCTTGCCTAACGTCATATTAATTGAATCACCTACATGAACGTCAGTTGCCTCACCTTTATTACTAAGCAATAAAAACTCCCACCAGAATTATGACAATTATCTGACCAATCATACGAACTCACCAACATTTCACCTCTTGCAATCTCTGCGCAGGTCTTTTAGTGAATACTGAAAACACTCCGCTTCCATAAATCCTATCCTGATTCTTCCTCTTCCCCTTATCTCCCTTTCCAGTTCATTTCCAAATACCATTCACGATAGCTGTCTAACTGTCTGCTTGCCTTAGATCTCGACCTGGAACAGAACCATTCATGTCTTTCGATTTTGTTTTGACTGAGTGCATGTGTATAAGATGGTTCCTGCGACTTAGCTTTCGTTGGACGCTGTAGAAATCGATTTATGTTACCTTGCCTTTATTTTGAATTTACCTTATTTTGCTTTGATAATAGTTTCTAGGTGATCAGAATTCGAAGATGCCGAACACAGCCAGAGTGGGACCACAGCCGGAGGCATCTAGGAACCAAGCTTCATCACCAGCAAGGTCACTGAGTCACGGACACGGGGACTGGCATCGCATGTTCAGCATTTCCTCATCAACGGCCGAGGAGTACAAAGCCATCGAGCGCATGACGGAGTCCAAGCGATGCAGCCGGGTTCTGCTGCAGGCGAAGATGATACTTGTCGTGGCAGTTCCCGTCCTTGCAATGATCTCCGTTTCGGGTCGGGTTCTCTACGAAGCCGTCCATCAGCACGACCGAGCCTCCTACGCCCGGCTGACATCAGTGGGGACCGTTGCCTTCAACGACCTGTTGATAAGGTTCCAGGCGGAGCGCGCACTCAGCGTCGAGTTTTTGATGGCCGCCGGAAGGAACGAGTCTCGATCACGCTTGACGGAATCGCAAGACCAAACAAACCTCGCGCTGGCCGCCCTGACCCGTTGGAGTCGACCATTGCAGGTCGGGAGTTTGTCGTTCTCGAAGATGGACCCCTTACTTGACTACTTGGATCTACAAAGGAAACTTGTCGACTCGTTCAGGCTTGATTTCCGCGAGGTTCTGACGAACTATCAGCAGATCATCACTGGCTTCATCGGAACGACTCAATCAGACCGTGACCTCCCTGACAACGATGAGCTATGGCCGCTGGTCGTGTCCTTCGACTCGGTGCTGCGAGCCATAGAAATCTCAGATACGCAGAAATCCCTCGGGTTCGTCTTTATTTACAGCTGCCGGGTGGAACTCGACGACCTGTCCTGGTTCTGGACCCTCGATGGGAAGGTCGAGGCGCTTGTCCAGCAGACGTTCAACTACTACTCGACGATGAGAAAGAACTACGAACAAGACCTCGTCTCGACTGGACTGATGGATGCTCTGGAGGCGAAGAAGATGTACATATTTTCCAGTGAGTTTGCCGAGACCTGCAGAAGGTTTCCGATGGATTCGAGATACATGAATTGGAGCTCGTGGAATGAGGCGATGACCAAGTACGCTGAAGTACTTAGGCGTATCGAAGTGCACATCAAAGAGCAGACTGCGAGTATAATCGGCGAGGTATGTATGTATGCATGTATGTATGTGTGTATGTATGTATGAATTTGTATACATCATATGTATATATGTATTCATATGGGTAGGCCTATGTGTGTATGTATGTATGCATGTATGTCTGCATGTATGTAGGTAGGTAGGTAGATAGAAAGATAGGTATGTATGGGTATACGAGTATGAATGTATGTATGTTTGTATAGATTTATGTATGCGTGTATGTATGTATATATGAATGTATGTACGTGTATGCATGTATGTATGGTGTATACATGTATGCATGCATGTATGTATGTATGTATGTATTTATGTATGTATTTATGTATGTATGTATGCATGTATGTATATGTAAGCAATTATGTATGTATATGTTTATATAGTAATGTATGTATATTTGTATGTATGTGTGTATACATGTATCAAAACACCTAAAATGTGGCCTTTAAAGTTTCTCAGAAATAAGCGACACGCATCAGTGTTTATACACATACACACATATATATACATATACGCATACATATATTTACATACATACATACATACATATATATACATACATATACATTTATGCATACATATATTTACATACATACATGCATAGACTAGAGTTTTTAAGATAGTTGGAACTGATCCTGAACTTAGGCCTGTGACTGAAAGGCTGTGACATCTGATTGACCAGCGTCTTAATTAATTAGCAATCTGGGGTCGTCTTTCGTTACGAAGTTAATTTGTTTGTTGATTACTTGCTTCATTACTTGGTTTTTCAATCTCAGTTGTTTACTTGTTCGGCTTTTTGTTTGTTTGTCCGTTCATTACTAGTTCGCTGTATCATTTATTCTTACATTCATTCATTCATTCGTTCATTCGTTCATTCGTTGGTTCGTCCATTCATTCATTCATTCATTCTTTCTTTCTTTCTTTCATCCATCCATTCATTCATTCGTTCGTTCGTTCGTTCGTTCATTCGTACTTACTTTCATTCAATTATTCATCCAGGTATACGGGAGCTTGGATTCTCAGTTGGTGGCCATTTCCGTTATCGTGGTAACGGTGACGTTGCTCTGCCTCGTTCTGAGTGTCTGGTACGCGACCCGGATGCACATAATGGTCGTCAAGATGAGCAAATTCACGAAGAAGATTCAGATGAAGTCTCTCGATCTGGCAGCTGAGAAACGCAGATCCGACCTTCTGCTTTACGAAATGATGCCCAGAGAGGTGGCTGACCAGCTGAAGGCGGGCAAGGAGGTCATGGCTCAGTACTTCGACCAGGTGTCCATCTACTTCAGCAAAATCGATGGATTTCAAGATATCTCGGCGCGCAGCAGTCCGATGGAGATCATACAGATGCTCAACTCTGTCTACAGGTAGCAAACCTGCAATATTATTGCTGTATCTGACCAATCATACGAACTCACCAACACCTCACCTCTTGCAATCTCTGCGCAGGTCTTTTGCTCTAATCTGAAAATACTCCTCTTCCATAAATCCTATCCTGATTCTGCCTCTTCCTATTATCTCACTTTCCAGTTCAATTCCAAACACCATTCACCCATAGCCGTCTGACTGCCTGCCTGACTCTTGGATCTTGACCTGGAGCCGAAAACCATTCCTGCCTATCGATTTAGTTTTTGACTGAGCGCCGGTGAATAAGCTGGTTCCCGCGACTTAGCTTTCGTTGGACGCTGTAGAAATCTCGAGCTTACGATTACGATTACAGTTGCTTGCTCTCGTTCGCATAGTAGTGTAATAGAACTAGATTTTCCCGCTCAGATCACCTGCAAGCGAGTTCGGCTAAATGTCCCTTCTGGTGAAAATCCCGTGTTGCTCCAAGTCAGTTACGGGTCGTGAAATCAGTTGCCATAAAATTCTGAGAACTTTACACCATCGTAGCATTTTTCTAAACAACCCGGTAGCTCAAAAGGTTCAACATAACAAATACGCCTTTCTTGTTCTCACATTATTCGGCAGGTAGCGACATCGTTCCCCATCAGACAAGTGCCTTCTTAGTACTCATATTATTCGGCAGGTAGCAACAGCGTTAACTATCACACAAACGCTATCTTAGTTCTGAGTAGTTATGCGGTAGACAAAAGATACAGGCAAGGAAGTATGTTACCGTTACCTTTTACCTTGACAGCATCTTCGACGCTTCAATGGACCACCACCATGTCTACAAGGTGGAGACGATTGGAGACTCGTACATCGTGGCCAGCGGACTCCCTATTGTCTTCCCAGGCCACGCCATCGAACTGGCAAGACTGGCAATAGAACTGAGGGACTCAATCGACGATTTCATCATTCCACACCTCCAAGAAGCACTCCAGCTGAGAATCGGAATCCACTCAGGTGTCTAACCGCAACTGATTTATCGTTATCGTAATTGTAATCGTAATCGTAATCATAAACAAGAGATTTCTACAGCACCCAACGAAAGCTAAGTTGCGAGAATCAGCTTATTCACAAAATCAACAGAATAGAAGGGTTCGGAACGAGGTCAAGGTCCAAGAGTCAGTAGTTGTAGTTGTAATTGTAATCGTAAACTCGAGATTTCTACAGCGCCCAACGAAAGCTAAGTGCGGGAACCAGCTTATTCACAGGCGCTCAGTCAAAGCAAACTCAATAAGCATGAAGGGTCATTGGTTTCGGGTTAAGATCTCAGGGTAGGCAGGCAGACTGTCAGACTGCTACAGTGGATGGTGTTTAGAATTGGAACGGCCAGATACATAAGGGATGAAGAAGAATCAGGATAGGATTTGTGGAGAAGTGCTTTCAGTTTTGAGTGTTCGTTCGTTCATTCATTCAGTCAGTCAGCTAGTGAGTGAATGAGTGAGTGAATGAATTAATAGAGTTTATTAGTTATTTATTTAGTTAGTTAGTTAATTAGTTAATGGGTCAGTCAGCCATTCATTCGTTCAGCTAACCAGCCAGACGGTCAGAGCCACTCAGTTTCTGATTGGCGAACGTCTGGTGTGTTGTTGTGTAGGTCCGGTAGTAGCCGGCGTCGTTGGGCTAAAGATGCCAAGGTATTGCCTATTCGGGGACACTATCAATACGGCCAGTCGCATGGAAACATCCGGTCAAGGTAGGCACGCGCAGACCCAGCAGATTCAGATTTAATGACCTTGCGCGTAATAAATATAATATGATGATGACGACGACGACGACAACGACGACGATGATGATGATGATGATGATGGTGGTGGTGGTGGTGATGATGATGATGTTGGTGGTTGTGATTATGATGACGATGATGATTATGATGATGATGTTGATGATGATGATGATGATGTTGGTGATGATGATGATGATGATGATGATGATGATGATGATGATGATGATGATGATCTGTTCTGATCTGATCTGATGAATACTTCTCCGGTCATTAGAGCTTGAATCTCCTTCGGATAAACTAGAACATCATGTTGACTGGCGAGGAGCGCCTTCAATAGGTTCTTAAATGGCGCAATGCAAAACCAGGGTAGCCTACATTACATTACAACTAATGAGCTTACAATACATATTGTAACAATAGATCAACGATTTTACCGATATAATACATATTAAAGAAACGATTAACTAACTTTTCATCATCCCATGACCAACGTCATTAACGACTTATATGGTAGCCTCAGCTTGACACCCGGGATTCTGACCTGACACAGAAACGGACCAAGCATCTGGTTCTTGAGGACTTAATTTGATACAGCGTCTGTGAATAAGCTGGTCTCCCTGATGCGGCTTTTGTGTGGCGTTACAGTTACATGTAATTGTGTCGTCTTGTCTTCCACCGTCCTCGAGCCGAGGATTGGTTACACCACGGACAATTTTGTGCCATCCGCTACTGTCCCTTGTCTCCTGTAATAACTGGTCGAACGATAATTCAGCCCATGACTTGAAGTTATCGATTCATGTCATGTTGGGTCTTCCTCGAGCTCGGGATCCAGGAATTGTGCCTTGGATGATCTCTTTCTCTAAGCAGTCTCCACTCTTTCGTAGCACATGCCCGAAGTATGAGAGCTTATTCTTTTTGATTAATCGGAGCAGACTCCTCTCTACTCCTGCCGTTTCTAGGACCCACTCATTTGTGGTCTTACATATAACTAGAAATCCATTGGCTCTAAAATTGTTTCAGGTGATAAGATTCATATCAGTCAGACTACGAAGTCAGCACTGGACGAGAGCAATCAGTTCATCATTGAGGAGAGAGGAATAGTTAACATCAAGGTTAGAAACCCTCTGCAAATAGTCCACAGTCTATCCAGTCCCGGAATAAGGGACGCATATTACCCTGTGCCCTAGGAGCTAGGTAATGTGGGCCAATCTCTCTCCACGTGGCCATCCCCACATCGAGTAGACTTCTGACAATTCCGACAATAACTGTGGACCGTTGTTTCAATTTAAAGCGACTATCGACTAATAGTTTGTACAATACGGCGCTTTGGAGTAAAATCTAATCTAATGACTTATATAGCGCCGTTATTGTAATTCATATATACTCGTTTTCTATGTCGATCGTATAGCCTTGACTCTGCTAATTTTTTATATTAATTTATGTGGTGGGATCCTTCACTACCGCTGGTCTTTTGAGTGGGCGTGATCGCATTTTAGGTCGACGTGTACGGACCCTACTAGCCCGAGTTATAAATCCTGTAATTTAGTGACAACCAGTATGATCTGGTATCCTCGATGCACGGAGGATATAACATCTTACCGAAAGTGCTATTTGGGCCAATCTTGGCATCTGATTCAGAGTTGTACATGGGTTGGATGGACCCACAGGTGGGGTCGGTTCGGGTCGTGTTGGACCGGGTCGTGTTGGGTCGGGTCGTGTTGGGTAACGGGCAAGTCCTGCGATGCACTGGCTTCGTGTCCAGGACCTTGGGATTCATCCATTGCCGGCTCAAGGACCTAAGAAAAGAAATGAGCGACTCCCCTGTGTCTCACTCATGGGATATGGTATACATTTATTTTTTAAACTGAGTAGTGAACGGCAATCCCTGCGTGCACTGACACCATGTCCAGATCCTTGGGATTTGTTCAATGCCGTCTCAACGGCCAAAAAAGAATTTAAAATCTGCCCCTACTTTCCGCTAGGGGACATGAGACCTTTACATTATTTACTTTGTAGGCTGTCTCAGTGACTTCTGGGATTCTCTTGGCTTTTCGACAGGGCTCACCATGAAATTTGGCCTGGACCACGATTTTGCTTAGCAGCCACCATCGACTGATGCCTTGAGCGTTATTACAGTGGCGCTATAGAAGTGCTTAGATTAGATTTACATTTAGAATGTTTTTTTCTCAGGGTAAAGGTGAAATGCTGACCTATTGGTTGATCAGTCTTAATGATCAGGCGACCGAACTACAGGATCAGAAAAGAAGATCAATCGCCTTCGCCTGATCTTCGCTTTCGATTCCGAGCAAAATCATCAGGACTTCCGGTCTTTGAAACACTTCTAGAACCTTCGGGACACTTCTAGGGCCTTCGGGACACTTCCAAAGTGATGGAAAATGGCAATAAATGCAAGCAGCCTGATCAGTTCAATTGAGACCTCTGCAGACGATAGCAGGAACGATTTAAGACGAAAACTAATTATACATTATTGTTGTGGTTTAGCGAAATTTATTAGTAATAGATCGTAATGAGTAAGACGATGTAATGTAATTTATGAATAAGATGATGTAATGTATGGTTTATTTGCAATGTTTCAAGGAAATGGCTTTATGAGTGTATGTCTGTATTTAAGTATGTACCAAGTATGTATGTATGTATATACGCACGCACGTATGTCTGTATGTATTAATTTATCTATGTATGCATGCATGCATGTATGTATGTATTTATATAACATATCATAAATTACAAAATGAGTTTTACCTTCAGTGGTTCAGAATTTTTGATTTTGGGATTATTGCACCGTATACTGTATTCATCAACAGCCAATCCTTCGACGCTCCTTCTTAAGCGCCTTAGTTATGTCCAGAGAGACATTAATTACCATCATTTAAACTTTTCCACATGTGGATTCAGCAATTCTGCACCAGCCATCTCGAATAGGTTTCCTGTTTATATCTTTCACGAAAATATCTCGCTAGACATATTCGCAAAGCGGCTTAAGACCTACTGTATTTGTATCGTCTTGCTTAAATTGTTGTCTGACAGCCGCGAACCACGTACACGCCTACGTTTCCTCGCTCAGTCGATGGACAGATGGCGTGTTAACAAGTGCATTACTTATATCAAGTAGCCTTGTTCGGTATCAGTTGAAGAAACTTTTTCCGTGGTACAGCCTCTTTTCCATTGACAAACGTATAGATTTCAATAAAGACGAACCGGTTTGCTAGAGAGGCATTTGTGTGTCATCGATCGTTGCCTTGTGCAATTTAATAACAACTATAGAAATGTAGACGACATAACATAGGCGGACAACCTACATTTCTCCCCAATATTTCTAACATTCGAGCAACACACACAGACTGGACTGCGCTTTATTTACACATATAAATGTAGATATTATGATTAACTTCTCAGCTTCGTTCGTCTTTCACAGACCCTATCGTGACTCCCATTTCTTCCTTTTATCCTCTTTCCGCTCCAATCCCAAACATCACCAACCGTAGCTGCCACGCTGTCTCTCTGCCTGACTCTTGTATCTTGATCTGGAACCAAACCCTTTTGCCTATCGATTTTGTTTTGACTGAGCGCCTGTGAATAAGCTGGTCCCCGTGACGTGGCTTTCGTTGGGCTCTGTAGAAATCTCGGGATTACCATTACGATTAAAATTGTACATGAACATAATATTATAGGCCTTGGGTATAATGTCAGTGGTCAACATTCAAACACCACAATTATCTAAACACATATTCATTATAAAGACCATAGCCTCGATGGACTGGCCTTAAGGGTATTGATCTGTATTCAGGTCTCTCTAATTCACATAGCTTTGTTCCAATTGCATTTGAGACATTGGGACCAATCAAGCTGACAGAAATTGAGTTTATTCTCAACTGGGTCACCGACTAACTAGTGTTTCTGGTGATCCACGCGAGACAATCATTCTTCTTCAGAGCCTTTCAATTTGCGTACAGAGTCGCTTTGCAGAGTCGTTTGCGAAAGCCGTTGCTTTCAGGAGTAGAGGTTTGCAGACCTCAGTAGAGTCGAGGACTGATGACGAATTCTTCACTATTATTATTATTATAATCATCATCATCATCATCATTATCATTATCATTATCATTATTATTATCATCATCATCATCATCATCGTCATTATCATAATCATTATTTGCACATCAAAAGTACACCTTAAAGGCAAGTGAGGATACATGGGTGCCACACCGTCGGCCCATTCCCTTTTTTGGGGAGCAAGCCATTGGGTTAGCTCCAGAATCTGGTTAGTGTTAGAGCTTCATTTGGGCTGAGAGTTGTCTACTAATTTTGAGTAAGATAAGGTTAAGAAGAAAATGAAAAATAATGATCATCGAAATGTGGAAAATAGAAAAAAGGCCATGAAAACTAGGAGGAAGATAAAGAAAGGTCATAAAACTGGGATAAAGATAAAGGCCATAAATATTGGACTGAAGAAAAAGGTAATGAAAACTCGGATAAAGATAAAGAAAGGCCATAAACTTGGATAAAGAGAAAGGCCATGAAAACAAGGCTAAAGATGAAGGCCGTATAGCAGAGTACAGCCTCAACGCCAACCTCGTAAGCAGGACATACGAGGTAAAAAGTAAAGTATCCCATGAGTGAGACATAGGGTAGGCACTGGTCTCCTTTCCATAGGTCCTTAAGCAGGAAATGTACAAATCCCAAGGTCCTGGACACGGGGTCAGTGCATGCAGGGCTTGCCGTTCACTCCTCAGCTTAAAAAGTAACAGCATCCCATAGCCCATGAGTGAGACATAGGGGAAGCGCTCATTTCTTTTCTTCGGTCCTTGAGCAGGCAATAGAGAATCCCAAGGCCCTGGACACGGAGTCAATGCATCGCAGGACTTGCAGTTTACTTCCCAGCTTACGTCGATACCAAATTCTACTGCTTGATGAGAAAGGCACGGTGTGTACAAACAACTTGCCCAGGGTCGTTACACAGAGCCGAACCCGCAACCGCATGATCATTGACCAAGCGCGTTACCGATAGACCATCGTGGTGCACACACGAATCCCATATGACAATACGACCAACAAGCATAAGACATATGCTTCCTATGCCTACATATGACGTTGGTGCTGGGAGGATTCGACAACGAATTATCGATTTCACCTGCACCGATGAAGATTCGAACTTCAAACGTAGCGATGAAAGCAAAAGCATTAGCATTCGGCATCTCAAAAGAAAAATCCTGTTTCCACGAATTTTATTTTGAATTTGCTCAGGTTACCCAGCAAAGTCCGGTAAAGAAGGTAAAAGGATAAAGGTACCACACTTATTTGCATGCCTAGTTAGAATTTCATTTGAAGCAAAAAAGAATAAAGTTAACTGTTTTTATACTTGTTTACACGTCTCTATAGAGTCTTCTTAGAAGCATAAATGGTAACATTCTTTGTTTTTCAAACCTTTCTGCCTATCGATTTTGCTTTGACGGAGCGTCTGTTAATAAGCTGGTTCCCGCGACTTGGCTTTCGTTAAGCGCTGTGGAACTCTAGAGCTTACGATTACGATATAGTCTTCTTAGAAGCATAAAGTATAAATGTAACAAACTTGTTTACACACCTCAACAGAGTCTGCTTAGAAGCGTCAATGATAATTGTAAAATACTTGTTTACACTCCTCTATAGAATCTTCTTAGAAGCAAAAACTTTAAAGGTAATATACTTGTTAACACGCCTCCGTAGTCTTCTTAGAAGCAAAAATGGTAAAGGTAACATACTTGTTTGCATGTCTGTTTAGAAACTCCCCAGTATCCTGGTCCTGGGATCAAACCATCATTCGACTGAGGCTCACACGAGACCACAGCGTATCACTCCGTATGCTGAAGCGTATCTGCCTGGCAGGTCGTGCCCCATCCTATCTTGGACAGCTGTATGTTGCAGTGTGTCATCCTTACCTGGGCTGCAGATTTCTTCCCCCTGAGAGAGGATGTCTGATTGTACCCCATGCCGTATTACCACGATGTTCGCCGTGGTCGGTCCCTCATTCTGGAACAGGCTTCCAGAAATCGGCCCAGAGCGCGATGCGTGTATCGCGTGAGAGAAATGAACATATATCGCTGATAAATTCATAATGCGGCTAAATGCCAGTACCAAGCCAAGTAGTCGATGTTGTACCGGTGTTAGGAGAATAACTAGGCTACAGGTAAGCCTTGCAAACTGCAACATAAGCTCCTTCTCCTTTCTATGCCTCTATCCCGCAGGGTGTTAAAGACCATCCTGCTTGATTGAGGTTACAGCTATCGGATTTCGACCAGGCTTCTTCAGCGGATTGCTTGCTTACCCACCGTAGCCTGGATTCTGATTTCTCGGACCTATCGGAATTCGACAGGGCTTCTCCAACGGATTGTGATTTTGGAATGCGATTTTGGCTTGAAGCGACCATCGACTGATGCCTTGGGCATTATGATAACGGTGCCATAGAAGTCATTAGATTAGATTAGAACGGATTCTGCTTTCTGACTTGAAGCGTCCATCAGTAGGTGACTTGCGCATTGTTATAACGGCGCTATATAAGTCATTAGATTAGATTTGCTTCCAGAATGACGCCATATGTTATTTTGCTCAAGAGTCTATTGCTAGGAGTGGCTCACTCTATGCATCCATCGGTGTCATACGGAACCAAGTCGACGGACTTGACCTGCCGCTCAGAGCGTTCAGCCAGTGGACCTGTTCCAGTCCGGAGGTGTTCGATGAGAACAGAACTCGGCCGACTGGTTCGTCCGTACCGAGGAGGTTCTCACTGAACAAAGCCACCTCTGTCTGGACTGCGTCGATGAGGTCCTTGGTCAGGTTGAAGACCAAGGCCTCGTTCCACTCGGGTCCAGGACCAAAACCAGTCCGCTTCGTTGTCGTCTTCTTCCGTTTCAGCTTTCTGCCGCCGTTGTAGAGCGTCACTCTGACATACGGATCTACAAACGAAGAAACCAATTCATTATTATTATCACGATCATTATCATTATCATTATTATTATTATTATTATTATTATTATTATTATTATTATTATTATTATTATTATTATTATTATTATTATTATCATCATCATCATTATTAATTTTTTTACTGCTACTACTACCTGTAGCCTAGTGATTCTCCTAACACCCGCACAACATCGATTACTTTGCTTGCTACTGGCATTTAGCCGCATTATGAATTTATCAGTGATATATGTTCATTTCTCTCACGCGATACACGCATAGCGCTGTCGGCCGATTTCTGTTTATTTTCCACTGCTTATGCGTCTCCCAGCCGAGAAGTCTGCCGCCTTGAAATTATTGATAGGACTCCATATGCATCAGCGCATTCAACACACGTACAGCTCCAACACAACTATTCATGTCAGAGCTGCTAAATTAAATACGGGTTTTGTGAATGCGTCAGGAACGCCAAGGAGCATCGTTTATTGGGAATATTATTGTGTAAATGCACAGCCGGATGAAAAGAATCCAATGGCCGTCTCCCGTTGCACGCATGTGAACATGGCACAGACTTCCTGTTGTTTATACCGTAACCAACGTATAAATCAAATTCGAATTCATGTTGACTTTCGAAAGCATTCCGGTTCCATGACGACGACGACGAGGATGATGATGATGATAATGACGATGATGATCATGATGATGATGATGATGAAAGTAGTAGTAGTAGTAGTAATAATGATGATGATGATGATGATGATGATGATAAGAACCCGCGTATGGTGTAAATGAGGATGATGATGATGATGATGATGATGAAAGTAGTAGTAGAAGTAGTACTAGTAATAATAATAAAAATAATAATATGGCCTAATAATAAGACCGCAATGATGATGATGATGATGATGATGATAAGAACCCGCGTATGGTGTAAATGAGGATGATGATCATGATGATGGTGATGATGAAAGTAGTAGTAGTAGTAGTAGTAATAATAATAATAAAAATAATAGGGCCTAATAATAAGACCGCAATGATGATGATGATGATAAGAACCCGCGTATGGTGTAAATGAGGATGATGATCATGATGATGATGATGAAAGTAGTAGTAGAAGTAGTACTAGTAATAATAATAAAAATAATAATAGGGCCTAATAATAAGACCGCAATGATGATGATGATGATGATGATAAGAACCCGCGTATGGTGTAAATGAGGATGATGATCATGATGATGGTGATGATGAAAGTAGTAGTAGTAGTAGTAATAATAATAAAAATAATAGGGCCTAATAATAAGACCGCAATGATGATGATGATGATGATAAGAACCCGCGTATGGTGTAAATGAGGATGATGATCATGATGATGGTGATGATGAAAGTAGTAGTAGTAGTAGTAATAATAATAAAAATAATAGGGCCTAATAATAAGACCGCAATGATGATGATGATGATGATAAGAACCCGCGTATGGTGTAAATGAGGATGATGATCATGATGATGATGATGAAAGTAGTGGTAGTAGTACTAGTAATAATAATAATAAAAATAATAGGGCCTAATAATAAGACCGCAATGATGATGATGATGATGATGATGATGATGATGATGATAAGAACCCGTGTATGGTGTAAATGAGGATGATGATGATGATGATGATGATGAAAGTAGTAGTAGTAGTAGTAGTAGTAGTAGTAGTAATAATAATAAAAATAAAAATAATAGGACCTAATAATAAGACCGCAATGATGATGATGATGATGATGATAAGAACCCGTGTATGGTGTAAATGATGATGATGATGATGGCGGCGATGATGATGATGATGATAGTAGTGGTAGTAGTACTAGTAGCAGTAGTAGCAATAATAATAATATAATAGTAATAATAATAATACTAGGGCCTAATAATAAGACCGCAATAATAAGAAGCCGCGTATGGTATAAATGATGATGATGATGATGATGATGATGATGATGATGACGATGACGACGATAAGACCGCGCGTATGACGCAAATATTTATCCATTTTGTGGAAATGTAGCGCATTAAAAATTAAGGGCCGCAAACAGTTGACTGGATATCGCGAATTACGAACGGTAGACCTGTTCATCGCTAATACAAGGCCGTCCGTTTTCACGTGGCGTTGCTGAACACGATATGCAGTCAGATGACTTAGGCGACAATCAGTTGAATCCGGAGAGCGTTCGCTTAGTTTAAAGGAGAAATACGAGAAATTCTGAAAAACTGGTTCACTAAAGCACCTCGCTGTTCGTAAACTGTCTGCTTGTTTACGTCAGATGTAAATGTACACGGTTTTCTATAGCGACCGTATGGCCTCGACCCTGCTCATTTTCAGTGAATTTATCGGGTGAGATCCGTTCACCACCGTTTGAATGAGCGTTTTCAGGCCATTTAAGACCGTGCTAGCCCGTGATTCAATCCTCTGAAATGTAGCCACGATCGGTATGCGAACCGGCAACCTCACGCATAGAGGCGCCTAACGTACGTTTTTACCGCTGTATTGTATTGTATTTGATAACTTATATAGCGCTTCATACAGAACAAACTACTCAGAGGTGCTTCCAGTATGAGAACCCCGGGGAAATAAGAACGTCTTTAAAAAACGAGCTGACTGAGCTCTATCACCAACAGTGACCCTTGCACGAAACGATAGCGGAAGTCCATTCCATAGAGATAGGCCAACAACAGCAAAATCCCTCTGCTGCGCAAGTAAGGACTTAACACAAGGAACAAATAGATGTAGCAAACTAGGCCAGCTTGAGGTGCACTGTTACTCAGCCTGTTATTCTGAGCTCATCTGTTTCAGCTTACTTTCCAACCGTAGCTTGGATTCTGGTTTCTCTCACTTTTCTGGTATCGAAGGGGCGTCTCCAACGAATTGTTATTTCAAATTACGATTTCACTCGAAGCGACCGTCGATTGATGCTTTATGCATTATTATAACGGCGCTATAGCAGTCATTGAAATAGATTTGACTAGATCACTAGATCAGCTTAGATCCCTGAAACGAGGATGGGTCGTAGCGAAACATTTGCGGCGTACTACATCGTACTACAAAGTGTACGCCGTGCTAGAAGGTCATTTGATTGTCTTTCTCTGGTCATACCTTGGACTAGAACTGTTGAGTGAGTGAGAGAGATACAGAGAGAGAGAGAGAGAGAGAGAGAGAGAGAGAGAGAGAGAGAAAGAGAGAGAGTTTAGTCTGTCACATACATTGGTGCCAATGGGCTGACCTAAAATGAACAAAAAGTTCCGCTACGAAGGTCACCTGCTTACATCATGGATTACAAATAGGTGACAGCGTTATATTGAGCAAATCAATTAATAATCTAGAATATAAGAGTAATTAATGTAACTGTTCTCGTTAAATGTGCTTTTTCGGATGCTGGACCTAAATTGGAACTCCCTCCCTGTGTCTGTTCGTTCTGCTCAGTCGCTTCTGTCATTTCGTTCTCAACGTAAAACTTACCTTTTTCAAATTGCTTATCCACCGTAGTAATAAATAATAATAATTAGTAACATCTAATGCGCCAGAAGTTCAGTCCACAAGACAGAGGCAGCCTCTGTCTTGTGGACTGAACTTCTGGACGTTGACCTGATTGTGGCTTGGCTTTGGTGAGCCATCGGTTGATGCCTTGTGCATTAGACACCGGGGCATTAGATGTTACTAATTATTATTATTTATTACATATTGGCCTTCAGTCTATGACTACAAACCTCACTATTTCATAACGCTTTAATCCGTAGACCTACATACAAGAGAAAGACCACCCGAGGACTTAGTGGAGTGACGATTAGTAAAAGTAAAGTATCCCATATCCTAGAAGTGAGACGTAGGGAGGCGCTCATTTTTTCTTGGTCCTTTAGCCGGCAATGGACGAATCCAAAGGTTCTGGATACGGAGCCAGTACATCGCAGGACTTGCCGCTTACTTCCCAGCTTACACCGGTACCAAATTCTACTGCTTGGTGACAGAGGCACGTGCGCGCAAACACCTTTTCCAGAGTCGTTACACGAAGTCGAACCCGAAACCGCATGATCACTGACCAAACGCGTTACCGATAGACCACCGTGCGGCACACGATAATAGGTCACTCGTCAAATCAATGGTCAAGACCCACTTTCTTATTTCATGCTCTTTGCCTGACTGCTTATTGGGCCTTAGCGAAACATTTGTTACTGTCTCTAGCCAACGGGGGCTCGACAAACATGCTTTCTATGGTCCGTGTGGACTTGTTGGTCACGCGCTGCTTTGTGACGGTTCAGGCGGACCACGTTCTCTGTGCATCCCGTCATCATAACAGCTCAAAAAACATGTCCAGAACGCCTTAAGTCACGCCATTTTAGAACTGGTAGATAACCACATTTCTGATTATAATTCGACAGGTTTTAACATAACATAACGCAACATACCATAACAACACATGAATAACATAAATAACACAACATAACGTAGCGATTCATAACCTAGGTTTCTATGTATAATTCGACAGGCTTTAACATAACATAACTTAACATATAATAACAAAACATAAATAACATACAATAACACAACATAACGCAGCATAACATAACATAACGTAACATATCATATCATAATTAAACATAAACAACATAAAATAACGCAACATAACGTGGCTTATTATAACCTAGGTTTCTGCTTATAATTCGACAGGCTTTAACATAACAAAACGTAACATATCAATAACACAACATAACGTAGAATATCGTAGCATAACACAAATAACGTAACATTTGTATCATAACAAAACATAAATAACATAAAATAACACAACACAGCGTAGCATATCGTAGCATAACACAACCTAACGTAACATATCATAACCTAGGTTTTGAGTTGTTCGCAACACATCATTTTTACCACAAGTTTTGAGTGCAGATGTCCTTGGCTTGGCTATGCATGGGTTCAGGGCCAGAGTTGTCTGTCCCTGCATCAGCAAGGCAGAGTATTGTTTCGATCACTATGTATGGCGTATCATATTTTTCGATCACCGTGTAAATAAACTTGAGCGCATCAGCATTACCTGGAATACATGTATGTTTTCACAAGCCGTGCACATAAAGAAGGTTCGATACTTTTACGTCTTAAACCCGTGTTTCCCCAACCACCAAAAGACACGTCCGTTTTTTTGAATCACTCTATACAAACAGTGAGGAGTCAGTTTTTCGACCGCAGTGTAAATATGGCGCCTTACTGTTTACTGGTTTTTAACCACACTATCTAAACAGTGAGGAGTCAGTTTTTTCGACCGCAGTGTAAAGATGGCGCTTTACAAGTTACTGGTTTTTAACCACACTATCTAAACAGTGAGGAGTTAATTTTTTCGACCGCAGTGTAAAGATGGCGCCTTACTGGTCACTGGTTTGGTTGGCGAGTCGGTGTGGCAGAGATGCTTAGCTTTCGTGACGATAATCGTGAGGCGTTCGGCACTCGGCAGGTAGGAGAGAGACAGCAAAAGCTCCCCAGGGCAATCGACAACGGCTGCTACCTGTAATGAAGATTGAAGAGCATCTGTAAGGAGGAGACCGTGATCAGTGGAATGGTCGTCGACATACATACATACATATCTACATACATACATACAACATACATACATACATATTATATACATACATACATACATACATACGCACATATACCAGATACATGCATCCATACATAGGTACATAAATACATAGCTACCTACCTACATACATACATACTTACATACATACATACATTCATACATTCATACATGTTGGGTACATTCATACATACATACATACATACCGGATACAGGCATCAATACATACATATCGGATATATAGACACATACATGCATACTTACATACATACATACATACAAACATACATACATACATACATGCATACACATGCATACATACATTCCAGATACATAAATCCATACATACCAGCCATATACATACATCCATACATACAAACATACATACATACATACACATAGATATATACATACATTCCAGATACATACATACACACATACATACTTCATGCATTCCAGATACATACATCCATACATACCAGGCACATACATACATCCATACATGCCGGGTACATACATATATACATACATACATGCAGACTGTACTTACATACATATATTCATGCCGCTGGGTATAAGCGTAGAGCGCATGTTGTTGAGTGTAGATGACGTCGTGTGATGCGTTGTATCCGAGGGGTTCTTGATTTTTGCTACGTGACTGGTTGAATGAAGGTTTCCGGTCGATGGTGTTCTGTTTTGTTCGTTGTCTGTCTGTTTGTATTGCTCTCTGTCTGTGTGGCTTTGTATGTGTTTCGCTACGGCTCTGTGACTATGTCTCTGTTGAGCGTTTGCTTTCTATGTCTCTCTCTGTCTCTGTCTCTGTCTCTCTCTCTCTCTCTCTCTCTCTCTCTATCTATCTATCTTTCTTTCTTTCTTTCTCTCTCTCTCTCTCGCTCTATGTATGTGTGTCTCTCTGTCTTTTTTCCGCCATGTTGTTGTCTCTTTCAGTTTCGTGTTGTATGTGCTTCTGTCGGCGTTTGATTGTCTCTCTCTCCATCTCTCTCTCCATCTCTCTCTCTCTCTCTCTCTCTCTCTCTCTCTCTCTCTCTCTCTCTCTCATCTCTCTCGCACACACTGTATTTGTTGCTCGCTCGATTACTGTCTTTACTGGTCGTTTCCGCTTCCTTTAACAGTCTGTGTCTTTTTGCTTTTGTCTCTGTGTCATTCTATCTCTGCCCTTTTCTTGGTCTTTATATGTGTCTCTGTATGTATCTCTCTGCTTACTTCGATACGTTTCTGGCTGTTCTCTTCCTCTTTGTTTGTCTCCTTCTCCTTCTGTCTGCCTGTATCCCTCCATCTCTCACTCTGTATCACTCTGCATTGTCTCCAACATCGACACGCTCTCAGTCATGTTGACACAGTAATAAGGAACAAACAAAGGGAGACAACAGCGCATAGGAAGTTGAAGACTTGTGTCGTTCGGGAAACAGGAAGCTCGGCCATAACTTTGCATTTCGACGAAGATGACAAAGAAGTAGAGAAAGGGATAAACAAATCAAAAGCAGAGGATCAACAGTGCTAAGGAAGACACAGTAAAGAATGCCAAGAAAAAGAGGGCAAGAGTGAGAGAAAGAGATAGAGAAAGAGGTAGAGAAAGACAGGGAGAGAGACAGCGAGAGAAAGAGAGAGAGCGCTTGGCTTGGCAAGCTATGAAGATTGGGAAACGACGAAAATGGAGATACATAGCCACAACTTATCCTAATCGCAATCGTAATCGTAATCCCGAGATTTCTACAGCGCCCAATGAAAGCCACGTCACGGGGACCAGCTTATTCGCAGGCGTTCAGTCAAAACAAGATCGGTAGGCAAAAGGGCTCGGTTCCAGGTCAAATTCCAAGAGTCAGGCAGAGAAACAGGGTGGCGGCTACGGTGGGTGATGTTTAGGATTGGAGCAGAAGGAGAGATAAGAGGAAGAAGGGGTCTCAGGATGGGATCTTTGAAAGAGGAGTGTTTTCAGTTTTGAGTGAAAGGCCGATGCAGAAATTGCAAGCGGTGGAGTTACGCTGAACTGTCTGTCAAAGGCTGAAGGAAAAAGAGCAGAAGAAGGCAAAGAAGAAGAAAAGGAAAAGGAAAGAAGGAAAGAATAATAAACAGTAGAAGGGAATGGAGAAGGAAAAGGATAAGAAAAATGAAAAATAAAAATGAAAAGGAGAAGGCAATGATGAAGTAGGATTCGAGGAAAAAGGATGAGAAGAATGAAGATGAAGGATAATAATAATAATGATGATGATAATAATAATAATAATAATAATAATAATATAAATAATAATAATAATAATAATAATAATTAATATAAATAATAATAAGAAGAAGAAGGAGAAGGAGGAGGAGGAGAAAGAGGAGGAGAAGGAGAAGGAGAAGGAGAAGGAGAGAAGATGATGATGAAGAAGAAGAAGAAGAAGAAAACTAGTTGTAGTTGACCTACATTAAACTTGTCAAGTGTTGCCGACAGCTATTTGCTTACCTCCATCTTCTTCTCGTAGTGCGACAGTCCCTTCCACAGATAAACTGGTTCCACTAGGTCCACTTGATCCAGCGGCAGAAGCACGTGCCCAGCGCAGTGTTCCTCATCGTTCTGAGACCTAGTTCCCTCAGTCTCGACCATGACCATGATCTCCAGGGTCTTCTTGACCAGCTCCTTTCGACCAACCTCGAAGACGAAATCCTCCTCGAACTTGGGTGACAGACTTCGACAGTGGACTTGGCTGGTAAACTGGGGGCCTCCATCGGGCAGAAGGCGGACCCGGGCGTAGACTTCAACGCTCTTCGGGGACGTCTGGTCCTTGGCTGGAACAACGAGGTCGACGGCCTGGAAGAGTAAGACCGTCAGGACTGATCTGTCGGGGTTGAAGGTCAGCCGGAAGTGGATGCTACCGATGTTCTCCTCTTGGACGCTGCCGAATGCCTTCTGGCTGCTAAGAGAAGGCTGCAGTACAAGCAGAACAACGTTTAGTCCAACAGTCTAATGCAATGTAACAAGCATTTATATAGCGCCCTTCAAGCATCTTTCAGAAGCGCTGGTCACATGGCTGTTCAAACGATCTAAACAAGTGTGTCTTAAGGTGAACAGAAAATGAATGTTGGGTTAAACTAAGGGGTAAAGAACGAATGTTCAAAGGGAGACTGTTCCAGTAGGAGGGTCCGAAGCACGAAAAGGCCCGATGAGGTCACAGCGACGTGTGGTAACGTGGAACTGCAAATCCCCACGGGCAGCAGAACGCAGCATAGAATGCTAGTCTATTTTAGGTAGTAGATAGTCTACTCCTGGTTAGTCAGGCCTAGTCTGTTTAGTCTAGTTTGAGAAATTCTGGTTTACTTCTGTTCTGATCTAGTCTAGTTAATTCTAGTCCAGTTTCTTTTATTGGAGTATAGTCGTTTCTTGTCTGGGTTGGTTAAGTCTAGTTTAGTCTAGAACCGTATATTCTATTTTATTCTAGTTTAGTCTAGAACCGTATATTCTATTTTATTCTAGTTTAGACTAGAACCGTATATTCTATTTTATTCTAGTTTAGTCTAGAACCGTATATTCTATTTTATTCTAGTTTAGTCTAGAACCGTATATTCTATTTTATTCTAGTTTAGTCTAGAACCGTATAATCTATTTTATTCTATTTAGTCTAGAATAGTCTGGTTTAGTCTAATCTAGTTTACTCTATTATAATCTAATCTAAAGACTTTTATAGCGCGGCTATCATAATACCTAAGGCATCAGTCGATGGTCGCTTCAAGTCAAAATTAATATCAAAATCTTAATCCGTTGGAGAAGCCAGGTCGAATTCCGATAGGTCATAGAAACCAGAAGCAAGTCGACGATGGGTAAGCAAGATGAAAGAGATGCGTCTTTAGTTCAGACCTGAATGATATCAAAGAATTGAGAGAACGAACTAAAACCAGCAGTGAATTCCAAAGCTTTGGAGCCCAATACTGTTGGGTACAAGAGCAACAGTGTCCATTGATCGAGTACAATATCTATTAGGATGAGGGGTGAGCATGGAACGTGGATAGGCCAGCTGATTAAAATACAACACTTTATGAACAATAAGAGATGTTTAAATGAATTCTTTGCTGAGTTGCCAGTGCAAGGAATGTAATATGTAATAAATATGTAAATATGTAATTAATATGTAATATGCTAATATTTATGGGTTTGTTATGGCTCTGGCGAGAGAGTTTTGAACGGCGTCGTTAAGTCTAATATCTACAGAATTTATTGCATTCTAGTCTATTGTAGTGTTGTCTAGCGTTGTCTACTGTCGTGCAATAGTGTCGTGTCTACAATAGGAGCAGTGTTGCTTAATCTAGTTTTGTCTGTTCTAGTAAATAGAATCTAGCCTAGTATGGACTATTATCATGCACTAGTTTATTATAGTAATGCATAGTACAGTCACGTCGTGTTCCGCATATTCTAGTCTAGACTTTAGTAAAATCTATTCTCGCTTAGTCTCTAGTAAAGTCTAGTCTACTCTGTAGTCAAGTCAAGTCTAGTCCGATCTAGTTTCTAGGCAAGTATATTCTAGCTTATTCTCTAGTCAATTCTAATCTAATCTAGTCTATAGCCTCTAGGCAAGTCTATACTAGCTTATTCTCTAGTCAATTCTAGACTAGTCTAGTGTAGTCTCTAGTCAAGTCTATTCTAGTTTATTC